>SNSB01003605.1:7685204-7701131 GCA_012922965.1 Capreolus pygargus
ATTTTATGTTACCTGAGTCCCAGCTTTTGCCACTCTTTCCTTTTATATTCCACACTGTGCTTCCTGCGTAAACATCAGCTTATTTTGAATTTATTTATTCTTCTTTTCTTTTCTTAGACAAGGCTGCACAAGAAAATCTCAATTTTTGTTTTGTTTACCACTACTTAGTAGATGTTTCATCTGTAACTTGCACCTTTGATTTTAATTATCAATAATCATCTTCCTCAAGTCCCAGAGTCATATTTTTACATGATTTCATCTTACCCTCTTAGTTTTCGAAGAGATGTCTGGGATCATCACATGTTGCTTAAGTTCCCACATCCTACCTCTTTCATCTGTCTTGGACAAGGAAATATGTATACTGTTCCATGCTGTCAGCTAGGCTTTACTATTAAAGTACCTGACATGTTCCACAGTTTGTACTCCATCCTGAATCCCCTCAGGGTATACCATCAGGTTCTGACAGCTTCATGGTTGGCAACCTTCATTGTTTACCAAAGTGTCAGGCAACATTTTCTGTCTGCAAGAACAAATTTTCACCGTTTTTCCAATATAAATATATTTGCTTCCTCAGTATTTTTCAGGACTTCGGTTTCTTTGTTTTTGTTTTTTTTGTTTTTTTCTAATAATATTAATCTTTTCTATCAATGGAAATTTTATTTTCACTTTCGCTTTCTGTATTGGTTTTCCTTGAAATTTATATGAGTTTTTCCATTATATTTTTCAGAACAACTCAAGAAAGAAATTGGTACGTTTTATGACTTTTTAAAAAAAGATATATTTCCAAACAATTTTTTCCCTCATTTCTTGTCATTCACCTCTTACATACTGCTGTCTTACCTTTTGCCTTCTTGTGAATTTCAAATTGTTTTTTCCATTTTCTTTGACTTTCTGAACTCCTCCCATATTAAGTCTCTTAATTCTCTCCTCTACTTTTTATTCTTTCTCTTTTATTTTATCTTCCTGGTGACTATCATAACTTCATTATAAAGTTGGTGAAAAAATTAGTGAGATGAAAGGGATTAGGCTAAGAAGAATGTGATTATTTCCATTCAATAGAAAGTTTCCTTTAATTTTGTTTTTCCTCATGTGCTCTGAGATGGAGTCCCCATTTTATATGTATATATTATCTTCTTTCAATTTAAAAATAGTATTCAGACTCCAAAGCTGCTGAATAAGTTCCTCTTTTTTTGACCTTCTAAACATGTTGCATATACTAATGTCAAATGTAATCTTGATACATTTTGCTTGACCATAATCTCCAGTGACTTAAGGTATAAAAATATTTTCACATGAATTTGCATCATCTTTTCTTTCCAACCAAAATTATTAGTGTACATTTATTTTTATTTTAACCATTTAATAGTTAAGTCAACAAATTTCTCTTCCTTCAGGCTCTTGAACATATATTTTTCAGTCACTCAAAGAAACTTCATTGATATAATATCTCTAAATTCTATAGCTATTTTCAAAAATAATTCTACATCATTTTTAGTAACCTACTACAAGAATTATTATTTTCTGGGGCTGAAATAGGACATTGAATACAGTTCTGAAATTAAAAGATGCTTGCTCCTTGGAAGAAAAGCTATGACAAACCTAAACAGCATATTAAAATGCAGAGACAAAGAGGATCCTGCTGTGATTTATGCTGGAGAGTGTTTTGCCTATTTTTTCCTCTAGGAGTTTTATAGTTTCTGGTCTTACATTTAGATCTTTAATCCATTCTGAATGAATTTTTGTGTATGATGTTAGAAGGTGTTCTAGTTTCATTCTTTTGCAAGTGCTTGACCAGTTTTCGCAGCCCCACTTGTTAAAGAGATTGTCTTTTCTCCATTGTATGTATTTGCCTCCTTTGTCAAAGATAAGGTGACCATAGGTGCATGGATTTATCTCTGGGCTTTCTATTTTGTTCCATTGATCTATATTTCTGTCTTTGTGCCAGTATTGTACTGTCTTGATGACTGTAGTTTTGTAGTATAGCTTGTAGTATAGCCAGTAGTATAGTTGATTCCTGCAGTTCGATTCTTCTTTCTCAAGATTGCTTTGGCTATTCGCTTTTTTTGTGTGTGTGTGTATTTCCATACCAACGGTGAATTTTTTTTCAATTTTTTTTATTAGTTGGAGGCTAATTACTTTATAATATTGTAGTGGTTTTTGCCATACATTGACATGAATCAGTCATGGATTTACATGTGTTCCCCATCCCGATCCCCCATTCTGCCTCCCTCTGCATCCCATCCCTCTGGGTCTTCCCAATGCACCAGCCCTGAGCACTTGTCTCATGCATCCAACCTGGGCTGGTAATCTTTTCACCCTTGATAGTATAATTATTTCAATGCTATTCTCTCAGAACATCCTACCCTCGCCTTCTCCCACAGAGTTCAAAAGTCTGTTCTGTACCTCTGTGTCTCTTTTTCTGTTTTGCATATAGTGTTATCATTACCATCTTTTTAAATTCCATGTATATAGGTTAGTATACTGTATTGGTGTTTATCTTTCTGGCTTACTTCACTCTAAATAATGGGCTCTGGTTTCATCCATATCATTAGAATTGATTCAAATGAATTTTTTTAATGGTTGAGTAATATTCCATTGTGTATATAATGTACCATAGCTTCCTTATCCATTCGTCTGCTGATGGGCATCTAGGTTGTTTCCATGTCCTGGCTATTATAAACAGTGCTGATAGTAGTCTCTTATGATCCTTTGTAATTCTGTGTTGTCTATTGTGATTTGTCCATTTTCATTTCTAATTTTGTTGATTTGACTCTTCTCCCTTTGTTTCTTGATGAGCCTGGCTAATGGTTTGTCAATTTTATCTTCTCAAAGAACCAGCTTTTAGCTTTGTTGATTTTTGCTATGGTCTCTTTTTTTTCTTTTGTATTTATTTCTGCCCTAATTTTTTAAGATTTCTTTCCTTCTTCTAACCCTGGGTTTCTTAATTTCTTCCTTTTCTAGTTGCTTTAGGTGTAGAGTTAGGTTATTTATTTGACTTTTTTCTTGTTTCTTGAGGTAAGCCTGTATTGCTGTGAACCTTCCCCTTAGCACTGCTTTTACAGTGTCCCATAGGTTTTGGTTTATTGTGTTTTCATTTTCATTCGTTTCTATGCATATTTTGAATTCTTTCTTGATTTCTTCTGTGATTTGTTTGTTCTTCAGCAGCGTGTTGTTCAGCATCTATATGTTGGAATTTTTAATAGTTTTTCTCCTGTTATTGACATCTAATCTTACTGCATTGTGATCAGAAAAGATGCTTGGAATGATTTCAGTTTTTTTTGAATTTACCAAGGCGAGATTTATGGCCTACAATGGGGTCTATGCTGGAGAAGGTTCCATGTGCATTTGAGAAAAAGGTGAAATTCTTTGTTTTGGGGTGAACTCACTCCAACATAAATAACAGCAGGCTCCTCTATGACCCACCTCCCAGAGTAATGGAAATAAAAGCAAAAATAAACAAATGAGACCTAATTAAACTTAAAAGCTTTTGCACAACAAAGGAGACTATAAGCAAGGTGAAAAGACAGCCTTCAGAATGGGAGAACACAATAGCAAATTAAGAAACAGACAAAGGATTAATCTCAAAAATATACAAGCAACTCCTGAAGCTCAATTCCAGAAAAATAAATGACCCAATCAAAAAATGGGCCAAAGAACTAAACAGACATTTCTCCAAAGAAGACATACAGATGGCTAACAAACACATGAAAAGATGCTCAAAATCACTCATTATCAGAGAAATACAAATCAAAACCTCAATGAGGTACCATTTCACACCAGTCAGAATGCTGCTATCCGAAGTGTACAAACAATAAATGCTGGAGAGGGTGTGGAGCAAAGGGAACCCTCTTACACTGTTGGTGGGAAGGCAAACTAGTGCAGCCACTATGAAGAACAGTGTGGAGATTCCTTAAAAAACTGGAAATAGAACTGCCATATGACCCAGCATCCCCACTGCTGTGCATAAACACTGAGGAAACAGATTTGAAAGAGACACATATACCCCAATGTTCATCACAGCACTGTTTATAATTGCCAGGACATGGAAGCAACCTAGATGTCCATCAGCAGATGAATGGATAAGAAAGGTGTGGTACATATACACAATGGAATATTACTCAGCCATTAAAAAGAATACATTTGAAACAGTTCTAATGAGTGGATGAAACTGGAGCCTATTATACAGAGTGAAGTAAGCCAGAAAAGAAAACATCAATACAGTATACTAACACATATATATGGAATTTAGAAAGATGATAACGATAACCCTATATGCGAGACAGCAAAAGTGACACATGTATAAAGTAGTCTTTTGGACTTTGTGGGAGAGGGTGAGGGTAGGACAATTTGGGAGAATGGCAATGAAACATGCATATTATCATATGTGAAATGGATCACCAGTCCAGGTTTAATTCATGGGACAGGGTGCTCAGGGCTGGTGCACTGGGATGACCCAGAGGGATGAGATGGGGAGAGAGGTGGGAGGGGGTTCAGTATGGGGAACACATGTAAATCCATGGCTGATTCGTGTCAATGTATGGGAAAACCACTACAATAATGTAAAATAATTAGCCTCCAATTAAAATGAATAAATTTATTTAAAAATTAAATAAAATTAAACAAACAAAATGCAGAGACATTACTTTGCCTACAAAAGTCCTTAGAGTCAAAGCAATGGCTTTCCCAGTAATTATGTATGGGTGTGAGAGTTGGACAATAAGACTGAGAACCAAAGAATTGATGCCTTGCAACTGTGATGCTGGAGAAGACTCTTGAGAGTCCCCTGGACAGCAAGAAGATCAAATCAGTCCATCCTAAATGAAATCAGTCCTGTATATTCATTGGAAGGACTGATGCTGAAGTTGAAGCTCCAATACTTTGGCCACCTGACATGAAGACCCAACTCATGGGAAAAGACCCTGATGCTGGGAAAGATTGAAGGCAGGAGGAGAAGGGAATGAAAGAGGATGAGATGATTGGATGGCATCACTAACTCAATGGACATGAGTTTAAGCAAACTCTGGGAGATGGTGAAGGACAGGGAAGCCCCTGTCCATGGGGTCTCAAAGAGTCAGACACAACTGAGTGACTGAACAGCAACAAGGTGTCCTTTCCTGTCAGATTTTATTCTTCAAACTTTAGTAAAGTTTCCAGATGGAATGAACTTCAGACATTTCTTTCATTGCTTTTGAGATGGACATTACTTAGCAAATTTCAGAGACAAATATTGACAGATACATAGCATTAATTGCATTTTCTTTATGATGTTAAGAAAATCTGTTTATATACACATACACGATTGTATATTTTCTTTCAGAGAGGAAGAAGGCTCAATTCAAGTTTGGTGAGTAATGATTGTTTCTCAGAAATCTTCACTGTTCTGCTATTCTTAGAGTCTGCCCCTACGCCAGAGAGATAGAATGCAGAAATACAACAAAAATGTTTAGTGTAAGCAAAGCAGTATTGGAAGCATTATCTTTATAAATATCAATGCTTTCAATAAATTCTCTGTGAAGTTCAAGCCGTGAATAACTCAGCCTGTAATTCTTCCTCTCCCCTCTTCCTTTTCCTCTTCCCTTTCCTCTCCCCTCCTTCCTTCTATGTTCCTTCTTTCATGCTCCAGTCCATGCCACCTTTGTTTCTTCTATATTTCATCTAACCTTCACCTGATCATTTTTATCACCATGTTTAAAATTGGAATATGAGGATATAGGATAGAAAGAGGAAATTCAAAGAATTCGGTAGAAGAAATAGAACAAAGACAAATACTTATTATATTTGTTTGTAATAAAATAAAAAGGACAGTAAAAGAAGACATGCAAGAATAAAAGTAAAGTTTTTTTTTTTTTAATATTTTGTTCTTTTGCAACATGGAAGGAAATACCATTATATGGTGGTGAGCAACACAGGTTCTGATGAAGAAAATCCTATTATCAAAGGTATTTTAAATGAACATCTACTGTGTGCAAAATGATTTGCTGAAAATCAAGGAAACTCCACCGATTTATTTCATGAATCAAGTAGATTACTCATTACTCTATCAGATAATAATATGTTGGAATATTACATTTTAGTAGTTTTGTTATTTTTAATTGCACATAGCATTATATTTTCAGTGTAGGTAGGATGGTGATCACATGCTAAAATCTGAGGAATCGAGAGTGAATAATAAATTATTTGGTCAGACCCATCACATCCTATATCTCCTTTCAAATATCCTAAATAAATTGCAAATATTTACCCTACATGAATTTTGAATGAGGAGAGCATAGGGATGGCGCAGGTCTTTAAGTCATATATAACTTAACATCTTATAAAAAGAGGTTCAAGTATATAAAGATAGGTTGTTTTTTCTTTTTTGGTTGTTGTTATTCTTGAATCAAGGAGTTTATTACGATAGTATTCTGGACAGACAGGCAGCTCTGTCAGACTGTGGATTCTTATGTAAATTTGTTCCTTGCAGATTGGAGAAAAGAACAGTTCCAGAATGGTGAGTCTATCATGGTCCAAGACAGACCCTGTTCCTTGTAGGTAGTCCCAGGGAAGATCCAGAGAGATGAACTGGAACTCCCCAGGGCCAGAGGCGCTCTCACAGATCTCTGGCCCAAGCCTACTGAGACTCTTCCCAGAAACCTGATGATCTGTTGTCTTTGCAGTAAATCTGACTCTGGATGCAGCCACTGCCCATCCTGCCCTCTTCGTGTCTGAAAAGGGAAGAAGAGTAACCTGGCAAGAATCATGTCAAGATCTTCCCAGCTCCCCAGAGACATTTGTCTCCCTTCCCTGTGTGCTTGGTCAGCTGCACGTCAGCTCATGGAGATACTTCTGGGAGGTGGAGGTTCAGAATGCACATTCCTGGGATCTGGGAGTTTGTAGGAATAATGTAGCAAGGAATGGGAGGGTCACAATGTCACCGCAGAATGGCTTCTGGGCCATTAGGCTCTATGACGGTGAGTACTGGGGTCTCACATCCCCAGAAACTTCTCTTACTCTCAAAGAAAAACCCTGTAGGGTGGGGGTATTCCTGGATTATGAGGTTGGAAATGTATTTTTCTATAACATGACGGATGGATCCCACATCTACAAATTTTCCAAACAAACATTTAATGGTGTCCTAAGACCACTGTTTAGACTTTGGTCTTCTGACTCAGGCCCTCTGACCATTGTCCAGGTGGAGTAGAACACAGTGATGCTGTAATTTGTATGCCTAACCTTCCACATTGATTACAATTCTCCCCACTAGACCCAAATTTATTTTTTTTCTTCCTCCTGTACTGGTTTATTCTTAGACGAAGCTCTGATACACACACTGATGCTTGCCTCTCTTATTAATCCCCCCTTCTTCCTAAGTTATAGGTACCTTTTCTTATTACTATGCCTATGACAGCCTAGTACAAAGATTAGATGTCCTAGCATCCCCTGTTGAATATGATTAAATTATGACCAGTGCATTCTAAGATGAATTATTCTGTATGACTCTTTTGAAAACACCCTGATCCTGGGAAAGATTGAGGGCAGAAGAAGAGGATGACAGAGGTTGGATGGAATCACCAATTCAATGGACATGAACTTGAGCAAACACTGGGAGACAGTGAGGGACAAGAAAGCCCAGCATGCTGCAGTCTGTGGGGTTGCAAAAAGTTGGAAACGACTTGTCGACTAAACAACAACATTCAGTATCATCTCTGGAATGTGTTATTAAAGGAAAATTATGTGATTTTCTTCTTTTCTCTAATTATTTGGATGGCTGGAATGTGGCATGATGGATGTATCTCTAAGAACATCTCTGATCATGTAATATGACACAGACAGAAAAGAAGATATTAATAGAATGAGTCTGGAGTTTTGACAGCTTTATGAAACTACTATATGCTCACTTTCTGAATTACTTCCAGTAAGAAACAGATTTTGTATCTTTAAACCATTTGTATGTTGTATTTTTTTCTGTTGTGACTGTTCTGCCCGTAGTCTGAGTCTCCTGTCGGGAAAGAAGACTCCTTGAAACAATGCAACTTGCAATAGGGGAATTTATTACTGACTCAAGCCAGGGCCTCCCACCCTCACCAAGGGTGTGAGGACGAAAGGCCCCGAGCCCCAGTTCTCTCGGGTATTTTTTGGGTACCATTATTAGTTTGCACAAGTGGATTGGTTGCACAGTGGGTAGTTGGCGCAAGCGGATTGGTTACACAGTTGCAGGCAATTTTTGTTGGCCCAACGTGGGGCTTTCATCTTTCCCCTGATAGGTTCCCTTTTTTCTTGCTAGGCATATGTTGATTGGCTAGCTCCAGGAGGCCTGATAATTATGTTACCCCGGGAAACCAGGCCTACTCCCAATCTAGGCTGCCTGTCATGGCGTTAGCTGTGACAGCCTCACAGTGACTGAATCCAATACTAACTCAAGCATCCTCCCATTAAGGATGGTAGCAGATGACATCCACAGTTGAATATTCAGATGAAAGAGGAAATGTAAAGCCCTGTACTTGCTTGCTCAGCTACTCCAGTGTGTCAGTCTCATTAGGGTCTTTCAATTTCTCCTGAATCCTCAGTCCCTCTTGACTTTACTTCCTACTGTCTCCTTTATGGTAACCATGGTTAATAATTTTAAGTATTACCTTACTAATGAGTAAAAATCCCTGGCCTCATTGCTCTTATTTCACATGTACTTGAAAAAAGAAAAACAACTCCAAATATGGATAAATCTAATCACCCATTTCCGAGAGCCATTATGGGAGATCCCACCCATGACAAGGTCATGAGGAGAAGACCTGAAACGCGAGGCTGTTCAGGCTACAAGGGACCCTTCAGGTTGACCCCGGCCTCTACCCAACCCTGTATCCTCCCCCTCTTGCTGTTGTCCTTGTTGGTCCTGTTGCAGATCTTTGCGTTGCCTGCTGAGAGCTCTCCTGCTTCTCTTTCACTAAATAAAGACCAACATAGAACCTTAATTAATAAATCTCCTGGACACTGGTTCCCTATGAAGGGGCCAGGAATGAAGGAAATGTTTCAAGTAAAAACCATTTTGCTGGCACTCTGGCTTGTTTGGCAGATGCGTACTAATGCACATGACTGCTCACAACACCTTAATCATTACAGCATAAAGAACCTGATCACAAAAGGCCCTAATGGGCACAGAGCCCTTCGGGGGCTGAGAAAGCCCTATTAGAGAACACAAAAAATATTATTCTAAAAGTGATTATTGGATCAACATTTGATTGCTGTTATTGTGCTGAGGTTGTGCAATAAAAACGATTGTTAATATAGTTAAGGATTTAGAAAAATAAGAGCTTAGCTCTAGTGTGGAAACAATAAGATAATTGTTAATTTTAACCAAGAGTTCTAAAACAGAGGCTACCTCACCAGAGCCACAGAGTCTTTGTGTGGTTAACTTATTACATAAATTTAGCTGAGAACTTTTGCAAAAAGGCTGACATTTGCGTTAAGAGGATTGTATTTCTACTGTGTTGCAACCTGCTGTACCATGAGACTGCAACTTTTCTGTTTTCTGCTAAACTCAACGCAAAATAGAACAATAAAGAATAGACTACGGAAAACAGTTTTGCTTTCACCTAGGTCATAACATGTTAATAGGCCCCAAGGGCAGAAGATAGTGTACAAAGATCCACTATGAAGGAAGACTCTCATGAACAAAGAAGTATGCAGAAAACACCCTGGTTTCATGAAGAACAAAGCTGACATAATGTTAAACTAAACTTTGTCAGCTTATCTTTCAGCTCCCCTTAGAAATGTACTACTTAGGGCATAAAACCTACGGTAAAAAATAAAGTGACGCCAGACCCTGCTGCATACTCCAGTCTGGTCTCTCTCTCTCTCTCTCACTCGCCGACACCGTTCATCCTGAGGGTACCCCTGGATCCTGCTGGGGCTGGGCCCTGGAAACCCATCTCTCATACTGGCAGTTTAACATGCTATAAAAATCCACACACGTGAGCAGACTGTTCCTCTTTAAGTGTGTGATCATCTATCACAGCTTGGACACCAGCATTATCAAATAATCCTCTCATTCATTAAAAACCCTACCTTCGTTCAACTTCCAAATCTACTCTCACCTTATACTCAATATGTGACTGTGTTCCCACTTTAAAAAATAATATTAATAATAATAGTAATTAATTAGAAGGAAATTATCTCATCTTTGTAATAATAAATACAACAACTCTAAATCCCCACCTCTCCATTACTACTCTCTCACCATGTTATTAAGAGAAGTATTTCCCTTTCTTCACAGGGAATACCAACCCATCATTATCTCCATCCATTCTGTTCTATGCTCTCGGACTTCAATCCTTCAGTTGCTCCTCAGACTTTCCATGAGCTTTTCCCCATGAACCTTATGTTTTTCAAATCTTGTCCACCTTAAAAATCAAAACCATACAATTTCCTGCCAACTCTACATCCTCCTTTATCCTCTTCTGTCTTTCATAAACTTCTCAAAATAATTATATAAAAACTGTTTGTATTTCTCTGATTACCATTTCCTTCCGAATATACTATAGGTTATTGATTAAATTGTATCTCCCTCACCACCTCTCCTAAATTCACATATTGAAAGCCCTGTCTTACAGTACCTCAGACTATGACTTTGTTTGGAAATAGGATCATTGCAGGTATCAATAAAGATGAAGTAGAGTGCATCCCTAATCCAATAAGACTGTTGAACTTAAAATGGGGGTGGGGGGGGGGATTTAGACATCCACATAGGCACAAGGAGAATGCCATGTGAAATTAGAAGTCAGCTTCCACAGCCAAGGAATATCCAAGATTGGTAACAAAACATCAGCTGTTAGGAGAAAAACTTGGAACAGATTCCTCCTCAGCACCTTCAGAAAGAGCATAGCCCTGCCACACCTTAGTATCACAATTCTTGCCCTCAATACTGTGATATAATAAACTTCAGTCATCTAAGGTAATCAATGTGTGATACTTTATTACAGTCTATCAATAGTCCTAGCAAGACAATGTATTCTTTTTTATTTTGTTTTGTTAAACACAATCTGATCATTTATTCTTAAAAAAATAATAATAACCCAAAAGACCTGTTACAGAAACTCCAGAGAATCTCTGCATTTATTTAAACTTCATGAAACAGTTGAAAACCAACATAGAAAAAAAGTTTTAAATTCTATGACTCTGATGAATTTATGTAAAGTACTTAATTCTGTGATAATTATGTCTGTATTTCAGTGTTCATAATTCCACATGTCTTAATACCCATTGTTTCATGTTAAAGCTATCAATATCCTTAATTCCTATTTTATAGATGAGTAAAGTAAGGCTTTGATTATTTATATTGTTATCAGACTTTTAATATTTTCCAAAGTCACATATTTACTAGACACCAGAACTGGAACTCAAGTCCTAGTCTTTTAACTCCACAAATCCAAGGCAACTTTTGCTAAACAAACTCACTCTTTTCTTATTTATATAGACAAAAGCATCAGGATACATATACTTCATACTGAGGACCAGTTACAAATTTATGATTAAAGAAGTAAAATCAACAGCAGTGTGACAAAAGAGAGTTACAGTAAATGTATGTATGCTATGCTAAGTTGCTTCAGTTGTGTTCAACTCTTTGTGCCCCCATGGACTGAAGCCTACCAGGCTCCTCTGTCCATGGAATTGTCCAGGCAACAATACTGGAGTGGATTGCCATGCTCTCCCCCAGGGCATCTTCCCAACCCAGGGATCAAACCCACATCTCTTACATCTGCTGCACTGGCAAGTGGGTTCTATACCACTAGCACCACGTGACAAGCCCACTTTATAGTTAAACGGTGGGTGTTAAAGCTCTTAGTTTAAATGACCACAAGCTATTAATTCTCAAAGTATGATTCCAAGTAACATTAGTTTTGTGATAGCCTCTTGCTTAAATAAAGCTCTCAAACACTTTTCTAATGTAAAACTAAAAAATTCTATAGGCTGCTGCATTTTCTAGAAAGTACTATTCTAAATTATTCCAACCCTAAAAGTGAATCAGTCAAAAGAAATCAATCTGCCAGCTTGCCCTGCCCTATGGATTTCAGATTTGATAGTCCTCACAATAAGTAAACCAACTCCCCTCTCCCCTCATAATAAGTGAAGCATGGAACCCAATACTGACTAGGTGATGGAGCTGTTTCTTTGACTTGCTTTCATTGCTTTTGTTATTATAATCATACAGAATGACTTGCCTCAGAGAATCCTGCCCCTCTGCCTGACTGTTAAACTAAAGTGCCTTTGTTCAGAACCTGTCTACCTGCGGATGGCAGGGAGGAAGAAAATAACACATCCCCTGCCTGAGGCTTGCCAAAGGAGTCCAAAGAATTGGTCCTAAAAATAGAGAGATGAATGTAGTGACCCAAGGATGAAAGAGCAGATAAAACCTAGAAGGGTTTTGGAATGCAGAAACTGAGAAATCAGACCCTTACCATCCTTTCCTCTCCCATGTTGTAACTATTAATGGATTTCAGATCCTCCTGAGCAGTATAACCTGTCTCTCCTCCTGCCCCACAAGGGGAGAAGGTATTTGCCTTACTCTTCCCCCACCCAGTGTACATGTCTCATCCAATCAGCAAATGACCCACGAGACACCTATACTGCTCCTTGTACCCTGGATATAAAAGTGGATTAAAGACCCCTGTTCAATGTCAGTTCTCCCTTGAGCTGGCCTGCTGTTCTAACAGCATCTCTCACTCTAATAAACTTTATTCTCCTCTAATTCTGCCTCATTTCTGGAAATTCTTTTCCAATCCACACTTGGACCATGACATTTTTGATGGTCCGTATGGGAACTTGGGGTCTCTTCCCTACTTCCTCACTTCTTTCTCATAGGGATCCTCTGTGAACAGGCAAGTGCTGTGGCAGCAACTAAGGAACTCAAGCCAGGGTTACCCTCTGGTGTGTTCCAAACACCCCACTGCTCACTGTGCCCCAGTAGCTGCCACCTGAATAGGTTAGGGTCTTTCCTTTAGACTCCTTTCTAACTGAGGAATAGTCCAATCAATATTGTGTGGGCATGGGTCAGGCACTTAAAAGCCATTAGGGCACCTGCCACATGAAGACTTGAAATGTTGTTACTGAATCATGCAAAGACACCAGGATTCTTGGCCTCCGGAGGAGAAGAATTCAATCCTGGGCCAGAGACAAGGCTTGATCTCTCAGAGCTTTTGTGTAATAGAGTTTTATTAAAGTATAAAGGAGATAGAGAGAGCTTCTGATATAGGCATCAGAAGGGGGTGGAAAGAGTACCCGCTTGCTAGTGTTAGCAATGGAGTTATATACTCTCCAATGAATCCAAAGAATGTCTGGAGGTTGTAAAGACCTCACTAGACCAAATCCCATAATTTGCATCTTAAGATAACAGGATTCAGTTCAGTTCAGTCGCTCAGTCGTGTCCGATTCTTTGCGACCCCATGAATGGCAGCATGCCAGGCCTCCCTGTCCATCACAAACTCCCGGAGTTTACTCAAACTCATGCCCATCGAGTCGGTGATGCCATCCAGCCATCTCATCCTCTGTCGTCCCTTTCTTCTCCTGCCCCCAATCCCTCCCAGCATCAGGGTCTTTTCAAATGAATCAACTCTTCACATGTGGTTGCCAAAGTGTTGGAGTTTCAGCCTCAGCATCAGTCCTTCCAATGAGTACCTAGGACTTATCTCCTTTAGGATAGACTGGTTGGGTCTCCTTGGAGTCCAAGGGACTCTCAAGAGTCTTCTCCAACACCATAGTTCAAAAGCATCAATTTTTTGGTGCTCAGCTTTCCTCACAGTCCAACTCTCACATCCATACATGACCACCGGAAAAACCATAGCCTTGACCAGACTGACCTTTGTTGGCAAAGTAATGTCTCTGCTTTTTAATATGCTATCTAGGTTGGTCGTAACTTTCCTCCCAAGGAGTAAGCGTCTTTTAATTTCATGGCCGCAGTCACCATTTGCAGTGATTTTGGAGCCCCCCTCCCCCAAAATGTCATGTGTCATGTGTTAAAAGTTTGACACTGTTTCCACTGTCTCCCCATCTATTTCCCATGAGGTGATGGGACCAGATGCCATGATCTCAGCTTTATGAATGTTGAGCTTTAAGCCAACTTTTTCACTCTCCTCTCTCACTTTCATCAAGAGGCTTTTTAGTTCCTCTTCACTTTCTGCATAAGGGTGGTGTCTTCTGCATATCTGAGATTATTGATATTTCTCCTGGCAATCTTGATGCCAGCTTGTGCTTCGTCCAGCCCAGCGTTTCTCATGATGTACTCTGCATATAAGTTAAATAAGCAGGGTGACAATATACAGCCTTGATGTACTCCTTTTCCTATTCGGGACCAGTCTGTCGTTCCATGTCCAATTCTAACTGTTGCTTCCTGACCTGCATACAGGTTTCTCAAGAGGCAGGTCAGGTGGTCTGGTATTCCCATCTTTTTCAGAATTTTCCACAGTTTATTGTGATCCACACAGTCAAAGGCTTTGGCATAGTCAATAAAGCAGAAACAGATGTTTTTCTGGAACTCTCTTCCTTTTTTGATGATCCATCGGATGTTGGCATTTGATCTCTGGTTCTTCTGACTTTTCTAAAACCAGCTTAACATCTGGAAGTTCACGGTTCACATATTGCTGAAGCCTGGCTTTGAGAATTTTAAGCATCATTTTACTAGCATGTGAGATGAGTGCAATTGTGCAGTAGTTTGAGCATTGTTTGGCATTGCCTTTCTTTGGGATTGGAGTGAAAAGTGTCCTTTTCCAGTCCTATGGCCACTGCTGAGTTTTCCAAATTTGCTGGCATACTGATTGCAGCACTTTCACAGCATCATCTTTTAGGATTTGAAATAGCTCAAATGGAATTCCATCACCTCCACTAGCTTTGTTCATAGTGATGCTTCCTAAGGCCCACTTGACTTTACATTCCAAGATGTCTGGCTCTAGGTGAGTGATCACACCATTGTGATTATCTGGGTTGTGAAGATCTTTTTTGTACAGTTCTTCTGTGTATTCTTGCCCCCTCTTCTTAGTATCTTCTACTTCTCTTGGGTCTCTACCATTTCTGTCCTTTATTGAACCCATCTTTGCATAAAATATTCCCTTGGAATCTCTAATTTTCTTGAAGAGATCTCTAGTCTTTCTTATTCTATTGTTTTCCTCTATTTCTTTCCATTGATCTCTGAGGAAGGCTTTCTCATCTCTCCTTACTATTTTTTGGAACTCTGCATTCAAATGGATATATCTTTCCTTTCCTCCTTCCCTTTTCACTTCCCTTCTTTCCACAGCTATTTTTAAGGCCTCCTGAGACAGTCATTTTGTTGTTTTTGCATTTCTTTTTCTTGGGGATGGTCTTAATCCCTGTCTCCTGTACAGTGTCATGAACCTCCATCCATATGCAGAGTACATCACGCAAAATGCAAGCTGGATGAAACACAGGCTAGAATCAAGACTTCCATGAGAAATATCAATAACCTCAGATATATAGATGACACCACCCATATGGCAGAAAGCAAAGAATAACTAAAGAGCCTCTTGATGAAAGTGAAATGGGAGAGTGAAAAAGTTGGCTTTTAATTCAACATTTGGAGGCGGTCCCAAGATGGCAGAGGAAGAGGATGGGGAGACCATTTTCTTCCCCACAAACTCATGAAAAGATCAATTGAATGATGAGCAACTTCCACAAACAACTTCTGAACTCTGGTGGAGGACACGAGGCACCCAGAAATACAGCCCATTCTCTTCAAAATGAGGTAGGACAAAACAGAAAAGACAAAAAGAGAGACAAAAGATTTAGGGATAGAGGGAGTCGTGAAGGAGGAAAAGTTTCCAAACCCCAGGAAACCACCTCACTCGCACGTCTGTAGAGAGTTTTGGAATTTTAAGGGAAACATAACCGTGAGGACAATCACACACACACACACACACACACACACACACACACACACACACACACACA
>SNSB01003605.1:7701141-7753107 GCA_012922965.1 Capreolus pygargus
GAATACGCTCCCAACCGCAACTCCCAGTGGAGAAGTAGCCGGGATGCTCGCGTCTGCCACCAATAAGGGGGGGGGGGGGGGGGCTGGACAGGGAGGCGTGGGTTGCATGCTTAAGGTAAGGACCGGGCCTGAATGCCCTGAGGACAAGCTGAGGGAGCTATGTGAGATAGCCACCAAAACTGTGGGATAGCCAGAGAGAGGGAAAAAAGAAAAAAAAGAGAACTTTCCCATGAAAGGCTCTAATCTAACGCACAGTCTGGCCCGTGCACAGAACAAAGGATTGAGCAAATACCAAAGGAGAGCTAGCTAGCTGCATACAGGCCACTGCCCTGCTGCCGGAGGCAGAGGCAGGTATGCAACAGCCGGAGCCGGAAGGCAAGGCGCCATCTTGGCCCCAAAGACCGGCATCCTCCACTGAACTGTGAGCAAGCTCCTGGCTCCAGTTGCTAACCAAGTCTTCCTGGGATCCTGAACAGTTGATGTCTGCCAGGAGGGTCATAGCCTGAGATCAGCTTCCCAGTGGAGACACGCAGCACACCTGAGACAGTGCTCTCACAATGCACCCAGGAAACTGAGCGGCTGGGACCAGGAAGGTGATTAAGATACACTGCCCGCCTGGGACATGTGCTCATTGAGCACCTGGTCACCTGAGCTGCTCGGACCTAAAGTGAAGTGAAGTGAAGTTGCTCAGTCAAGTCCGACTCTTTGTGACCCCATGGACTGTAGCCTACCAGGATTCTCAGTCCATGGGATTTTCTAGGCAAGAATACTGGAGTGGGTTGCCATTTCCTTCAAGGATATAAAAGGCATGCCCAACCAAGTCCCTGCCCTTGCAGAGTACCTGAAAACCTGAACCTGAGTAGCTCAGACCTGGGAAGTGCACGAAATTCAGGGCCCGCTTTGGATAGTTCCCCTGCAGAGCAACCTGGAGCCGGAGCAGTGTAGACCCGGAAAGCACATACTGCCTTGAGCTGGGGCAAACACACGGTGGTACGTACACTGCAATCACCCTGCGACACACCAGTGATATCTGTTTGCAGTGTTCCTCCCTCCCAACACAACTGAACAAATGAGCCTAAATAAGTGACCACCTTCTCCCCCTTTTGACAGGATGGAAATTAGACACTGGAAGAGACATGCAAACAGAGGAAGCCAAAATAAACAAAGAGGAGGGGACCACTCTGGCAGTGACAGGTGCAACAGATTAAAACCCTATAGTTAACATTGACTAAGCATTGGAAGGGGCCTATTGATCCTGAGAAGAGGTACAAGCTGGAACAAGGAACAATCTGAAACTGAACTGACCCACACTGCCAACAACAGCTCCAAAGAAATTCCTAGATATATTTTTACTATTATTGTTTTAAAAATTTTTAAATCTTTTTATTTTTAAGTTCTTTATTATTCTTTTAATTTTCATTTTTATAACCTACATTGCAAAAAAGGACCCTATTTTTAAAGCAAATTTCACATATATATTTTTTATAATTTTTGTGATTGATTTTGTTTTGTATTTTTAATATTATCTTTTTGAGAGTCTAACCACTACTTTATATTTTTAACCTTTGCTTTTTGGTATCTGTTATCAATTTTGTACCTTTAAGAATCTAATCTTCAGTATTCATTTTCACTTAAGATTGTGATTTCTGGTTTGATTGCTCTCTCCCCTTTTGACTCTCCCTTTTCTCCCCCAGGTCACCTCTATCTCCTCCATCCCCCTTCTCTTCTCTACTTAACTCTGAATCTCTCCGGCTGTTTTGGGCTGTTGAGAACACTTCAGTTCAGTTCAGTTCAGTTCAGTCGCTCAGGAATGTCCGACTCTTTGAGAACTCATAAACCACAGCACGCCAGGCCTCCCTGTCTATCACCAACTCCCAGAGCCCACCCAAACCCATGTCCATTGAGTCGGTGATGCCATCCAACTGTTTTATTCTCTGTTATCCCCTTCTCCTCCTTAGGGAACTGATTACTGGCTAGATTGGTCTCTCCCCTTTTGACTCCCCCTCTTCTCTGCTTGGTCACTTCTATCACCCTCCTCCCTCTTCTCTTCTCTATGTAATTCCATGAACCTCTCTGAGTGTTCCAAACTGTGGGGAGCACATAGGGAATTGACTACTGGCCAGATTGCTCTCTCCCCTTTTGACTCCTCCTCTTCTCCTCCTGGTCACCTTTATCTCCCTCCTCCCTCTTCTCTACTCCATGTAACTCTGTGAACCTCTCTGGGTGTCCCTCACTGTGGAGAATCTTTTCACCATTAACCTAGATGTTTTATCATTGGTGCTCTATGAATGGAGAACTCTTGAGGCTACTATAAGAATAAGACTGAAAGCCAGATGCAGGAGGCTTAAATCCAAAACTGAGAACACCAGAAACACCAGAAAACTCCTGACTCCAGGGAATATTAATCAACAAGAGCTCATCCAAAAGCCTCCATACCTACACTGAAACCAAATCCACCCAAGAGCCAACAAGTTCCAGAGCAAGACATAACATTCTAATTCTCCAGCAATGCAAGAACACATCCCTGATCATTAAAATACAGGCTGCCCAAAGTCATGCCAAACCCATAGACACCCCAAAACTCACAACTAGACACTTCATTGCACTCTAGAGAGAAGAGATCGAGCTCCACCCACCAGAACACAGACACAAGCTTCCCTAACCAGGAACTAGGGAAGCCACTAGTCCAACCCTACCCAAGGGGGCAACCTCCACAATAAAGAGGAACCACTAACTTCCAGCCTACAGAATGGCCACACCAAACACAGCAATCTAAACAAAATGAAAAGGCAGAAAGAAATAATCAGCAGGTAAAAGAACATGTAAATGCCCACCAAACCAAACCAAAGAGGAGGACACAGAGAGTTTACCTGAAAAAGAATTCAGAATAATGATAGTAAAAATGATCCAAAATCTTGAGAACAAAATGGAGTTACAGACAAATTGACTAGAGTTGAGGATTGAGAAGATTCAAGAAATGCTTAACAAGGAAATAGAAGAAATAAAAATGAGTCAATCTCAATGAATAATGCAATAATTAGATCAAAAGCACTCTGGAGGGAACCAGCAGTAGGATAACTGAGGCAGAAGATAGGATGAGTGAGGTAGGAGATAGAATGGTGGAAATAAATGAAGCAGAGAGGAAAAAAGAAAAAAGAATTACAATAAATGAGGACAACATCAGAGACCTCTGGTACAATGTTAAACGCCCTAAAATTTGGATCATAGGGGTCCCAGAAGAAGAAGACAAAAACAAAGGGCATGAGGAAATACTTGAGGAGATAATAGTTAAAAACTTCCCTGAAATGGGGGAGGAAATAGGCACCCAAGTCCAAGAAGCCCAGAGAGTCCCAAACAGGATAAATCCAAGGTACCCAATATAGGAGCACCACAATATGTAAGGCAAATGCTGACAAGTATGACAGGAAAAAACAGTAACTCAATAATAGTGGGAGACTTTAATATCCCACTCACACCTATGGATAGGTCAATGAAACAGAAAATTAGCAAGGAAACACAAACTTTAAGTGATACAATGGATCAGTTAGACCTAATTGATATCTATAGGGCATTTCACCCCAAAATAATGAATTTCACCTTTTTCTCAAGTGCACACGGAACATTCCCCAGGATAGATCACATGCTGCACCATAAATCTAGACTTAGTAAACTCAGAAAAACTGAAATCAGTTCAAGCATCTTTTCTGATCACAATAAGGTAAGATTAGATGTCAACTACAGAAAAAAAAAAAAGTATTGAAAATATAAACATATGGAGGCTAACCTCATACTTCTGAATAACCAACAAATCACAGAAGAAATGAAAATTGCTTAGAAACAAGTGGAAATGAAACACGACAACTTAAAACCTATGGGATTCAGTAAAAGCAGTGCTAAGGGGAAGGTTCATAGCAATACAAGCTTACCTCAAGAAACAAGAAAAAAAAAATCAAATAAATAACCTAACTTTACACCTAAAGCAACTAGAAAAAGAAGAAATGAAGAACCTCAGGGCTTGAAGAAGGAAAGAAATAATAAAATTAGAGCAGAAATAAATGAAAAAGAAACAAAGGAGACTATAGCAAACATCAACAAAACTAAAAGCTGGTTCTTTAAGAAGATAAATAAAATAGACAAACCACTAGCCAGACTCATCAGGAAACAAAGGGAGAAGAATCAAATCAACAAAATTAGAAAGGAAAATGGAGAAATCACAGCAGACAACACAGAAATACAAAGGATCATAAGAGACTACTATCAGCAACCATATGCCAATAAAATGGACAACTTGGAAGAAATGGACAAATTCTTAAAAAAATACAACTTTCCAAAACTGAACCAGGAAGAAATAGAAAATTTTAACAGACCCATCACAAGTATGGAAATCGAAACTGTAATCAGAAATTTTCTAACAAACAAAAGCCCAGGACCGGAAGTCTTCATAGGCGAATCCTACCAAATATTTAGAGAAGAATTAACACCTGTCATGCTCAAACTCTTCCAGAAAATTGGAGAGGAAGGTAAACCGTCAAACTCATTAAATGAGGCCACCATACAAAGATAGCTACAAAAAAAAGAAAACTACAAGCCAATATCACTGATGAACATAGATGCAGACATCCTCAACAAAATTCTAGCAAACAGAATCCAACAACATATTAAAAGGATCACAGATCATGACCAAGTGGGATTTATCCCAGGGATGCAAGGATTCTTCAATATTCACAAATCAATCAATGTGATATACCACATTAACAAATTGAAAGATAAAAACGATATGATTATCTCAATAGATGCAGAGAAAGCCTTTGACAAAATTCAACATTCATTTGTGATAAAAACCGTCCAGAAAGCAGGCATAGAAGAAACATACCTCAACATAATGAAAGCCATATCTGATAAACCCACAGCAAACATTATCCTCAATGCTAAAAAATTGAAAGCATTTCCCCTAAAGTCAGGAACAAGACAAGGGTGCCCACTCTCACCACTAGTATTCAACATAGGTTTGGAAGTTTTAGCCAAAGCAATCGGAGCCGAAAAAGATTGGAAAAGACGAAGTAAAACTTTAACTCTTTTGCAGACGAGATGATCCTCTACATAGAAAACCCTAAAGACACCACCAGAAAATTACTAGAGCTAACCTATGAATATACTAAACTTGCAGGATATAAATATAACACACAGAAATCCCTTGCATTCCTATACAGTAACAATGAGAAAACAGAAAGAAAAATTAAGGAAATAATTCCATTCAGCATTGCAACAAAAAGAGTAAAAATACTTAGGAATAAATCTACCTAAAGGAGCAAAAGACCTATAAATAGAAAACTATAAAACACTGATGAAAAAAATCAAAGAGGACAGAAATAGATGGAGAAATATATGATGTTCATGGATCAGAAGACTCAATATGGTGAAAATGATTATACAACCCAAAGCAATCCATAGATTCAATGCAATCCCTATCAAGCTACCAATGGTATTTTTCAGAGAACTAGAACAAATAATTTCACAATTTGTATAAAAATAACAAAAAACCTAGAATAGCCAAAGCAACCTTGAGAAAGTAGAATAGAACTGGACTAGTCAATCTGCCTGACTTCAGACTACAAAGCCACAGTCATCAATAGAGTATGGTGCCATCACAAAGACAGAAACGTAGATCGATGGCACAAAATAGAAAGCCCAGAGATAAATCCATGCATCTATAGACACCTTATCTTTGACAAAGGAGGCAAGAATATACAACGGAGAAAAGATAATCTCTTTAACAAGTGGTGCTGGGAAAACTGGTCAACTACCTGTAAAAGAATGAAACTAGAACACTTTCTAACACCATACACAAAAATAAACTCAAAGTGGATTAAAGATCTAAATGTAAGACCAGAAACTATAAAATTCCTAGAGGAAAACATAAGCAAAACACTCTCTGAAATGAGTAACAGCAGGATTCTCTATGACCCACCTCCCAGAGTAATGGAAATAAAAGCAAAAATAAACAAATGGGATCCAATTGAACTTAAAAGCTTTTGCACAATGGAGGAAACTATAAGCAAGGTGAAAAGACAGCCTTCAGAATGGGAGAAAGTAATAGCAAATGAACAACTGACAAATAATTAATCTCAAAAAAATATACAAGCATCTCACGCAGCTCAATTCCAGAGAAATAAATGACCAAATCAAAAAATGGGCCAAAGAACTAAACAGACATTTCTCCAAAGAAGACATACAGATGGCTAACAAACACATGAAAAGATGCTCAACATCACTCATTATCAGAGAAATACAAATCAAAACCATAATGAGGTACCATGTCCCACCAGTCAGAATGGCTGCTATCCAAAAGTCTACAAACAATAAATGCTGTAGAGGATGTGGAGAAAAGGGAACCCTCTTACACTCTTGGTGGGAATGCAAACTAGTACAGCCACTATGGAAAACAGTGTGGAGATTCCTTAAAAAACTGGAAATAGAACTGCCATATGACCCAGAAATCCCACTGCTGGGCATACACACCGAGGAAACCAGATCTGAAAGAGACACATGCACCCCAATGTTCATTGCAGCACTGTTTATAATTGCCAGGATATGGAAGCAACCTAGATGTCCATCAGCAGACAAATGGTTAAGAAAGCGTGGTACATATACACATGGAATATTCCTCAGCTATTAAAAAGGATGCATTTGAATCAGTTCTAATGAAGTGGATGAAACTGGAGCCTATTACACAGAGTGAAGTAAGTCAGAAAGAAAAACACCAATATGGTATATTAATGCATGGATATAGAATTTAGAACGATGGTAACATTGATCCTATATGTGAGACAGCAAAAGAGACACAGAGATAAAGAACAGACTTTTGGACTCTGGGAGAAGGTGAGGGTGGGATGATTTGAGAGAATAGCACTGAAACATGTATATTGCCATATGTGAAATAGGTTGGCAGGCCAGATTCAATGCATGAGACAGGGCGCTCAGGGCCGGTGCACTGGGATGACCCTGAGGGATGGGATGGGAAGGGTGGTTGGTGGGGATTTCAGGATGGGGAACATGTGTACACCCACCCATGCTTGATTCATGTCGATGTTTGGCAAAAGCCACTACAATATTGTAAAGTAAGACCTGCCTCTTGAGAAACCTGTATGCAGGTCAGGAAGCAACAGTTAGAACTGGACATGGAACAACAGACTGGTTCCAAATAGAAAAAGGAGTACATAAAGGCTGTATATTGTCACCCTGCTTATTTAACTTATATGCAGAGTTCAGTTCAGTTCAGTTCATTTCAGTTGCTCAGTCATGTCTGACTGTTTGTGACTCCATGAACTGTAGCATGCCAGGCCTCCCTGTCCATCACCAACTCCCAGAGTCCACCCAAACCCATGTCCATTGAATCGGTGATGCACATCATGAGAAATGCTGGGCTGGAGGAAGGACAAGCTGGAATCAAGATTGCCAGGAGAAATATCAATAACCTCAGATATGCAGATGACACAACCCTTATAGCAGAAAGTGAAGAAGAGCTGAAGATCCTCTGATGAAAGTGAAAGAGGAGAGTGAAAAAGTTGGATTAAAGCTCAACATTCAGAAAACTAAGATCATGGCATTCTGTCCCATCACTTCATGGCAAATAGACGGGGAAACAGTGGAAAAAGTGGCTGACTTTATTTTGGGGGGCTCCAAAATCACTGCAGAATGTGATTGCAGCCATGAAATTAAAAGACACTTACTCCCTGGAAGGAAAGTTATGACCAACCTAGATAGCATATTAAAAATCAGAGACATTACTTTGCCAAAGGTCCGTCTAGTCAAGGCTATGGTTTCTCCAGTGGTCATGTATGGATGTGAGAGTTGGACTATAAAGAAAGCTGAGCACCAAAGTATTTATACTTTTGAACTGTAGTGTTGGAGAAGGCTTTTGAGTGTCCCTTGGACTTCAAGGAGATCCAAATAGTCCATCCCAAAGGAGATCAGTCCTGGGTGTTTATTGGAAGGAGTGATGTTGAAGCTGAAACTCCAATACTTTGGCCACCTCATGCGAAGAGCTGACTCATTTGAAAAGACCATGATTCCGGGAAAGATTGAGAGCAGGAGGAGAAGGGGACGACAGAGGATGAGATGGTTGGATGGCATTACCGACTTGATAGACATGGGTTTGGGTGGACTCTGGGAGTTGGTGATGGATAGGGAGGCCTGGCATGCTGCTGTTCATGGGGTCGCAAAGAGTCGGACATGACTGACTGACTGAAGTGAACTGAATTAGCTTCCAATTAAAAATAAATTAATTTAAAATGTATAATTAAATCTGATTAAATTGCAAAAATAAAAATAAAAAACAAAAATTTGTGTAGTAGTTCTATTTTATTACCTTTTCCTTGGAAAATAAATTCTGGAACATAGCAGGAAGCTTATTCCTGTATTTTCAAGATACCCTAACCCTGTTTTCCAAAACAGTTGTACTACTTTCTCATGACAATTTAAGTTATATTCTTCTTTGTAAATGGGATTTAGGAGCATATATCTTTAATGTATGTAGTAAGTCTCATATGACTCTGCTACAGCTAGATTTTTGCATAGCTACATGCCTTCACTGTATGCTTCCTCATCTTTTTAAGTACCTGTTTCCTGTCGAAGTTCATTATTAACTAAGTCGTGTCCAACCTCCCCATTTCCTGCATTGGCAGTTGGATTCTTTACCACTGAGCCACCTGGAAAGCCTGTATGTGTGTATATCTGCATTTCAGTGTAAATAGGATGGTCCTACAAAAGAAGAGTGACTGATATTGTGCATCCCTTAAGAATTCTGGCCTTATCTCCTATTACGGTTTTATTTCCTAATTTAGTTCCTTTAGCAGAAAGCAGGGGAAGGATGTAAGACAACCCAGCCTCTGATTGGTGACATGTCCTTTGGAAATTTATGGCTCCAGTTTCCAGAAATATAGATCAAGTTGGACCAGACAGTACACTATGAAAGAAGTCCAACTTTTTGTTTTCTTCCTTGTTAACATTATGCTTTTATTTGGAATGAATTGCTTATTTCTTCCTTCTACTTTTCAGAGGAAAATGAATAGGAAAATGCATACCAATAACGTATTCTGCTGTGTATATTGTCATTCTCTCATCTATTTCTTATGCTCTTGCCTTCAACTCTTAAAGATCACCTCTCTTGAATGCAAACAGAGACATGATTTTACATGCTTTTATGTGAGTATCTTATTCATCCAAATCAAGTTACCCACTTTCATTTGCTATTCAATTTACAGCATTATTACCTGTCTTGTCTTTCTAGTCATGGCCATCAAGGAGACATAGCCTTTGCGTGAACAGAATTTTATTTCTAAGATAGGTGCCAAGTTTGTGTATTCTAATTTGTTAACCTATCATTTTTCTCCAGGATAAACTCAACTGATATAGATACCTCTTCAGTTACATTTGACATCTCTTTTCTATTCCTTTGCTGTTGTTTAGTCACTAAATCGTGTCCAACTCTTCCCAACATTTTGCAGCGTAGCCCACCAGGCTCCTCTGTCCATGGAACTTCCCAAGCAAGAATACTGGAGTGGGTTTCCATTTCCTACTCCACGTCATGTATCCAACCCAGGGACCGAGCCCGGGATTCCTACTTGGCAGGCAGATTCTTTATCACGAAGGCACCAGGGAAGGCTTGAGTCAATATAACCAAAGAGCAAATTATAAAAGGGCTTTCAATTTTCTCCATCTCTTTTCTTGGCAAAATGCTTTCATTTGCAATGGATTGTTCTTTCCTTTTTACTTTTTAGAGGACAGTGAACATGAAAAAGGCAAGTACCAATAATATATTCCACTGGGGACCTTGTCATTTTTCATCTGTTTCTTGTACCCTTACCTTCAACAAGCAAGGATCTCCTTCTTCAACTCACACAGACACATATTTTTATTTGATTTTTGTCTTGTTAATTTATTTTTCCAACTGAGGTTGCCATTTAGTTTTCCCCATCATTACTTCTTTGATTGGTCTTCTTATTGCAATCAAAGGAACAGATAGTTGTTTTCTCATAAATTGTATCAAGATACCTTTGAAATTTCAAAGTGTTTAAAGTTTACGATATGCCAGATCTCTCTTTTAAAAAACCATATCGAAACATGTATACTATCAAGGGTGAAACAGATCACCAGCCCAGGTTGGATGCATGAGACAAGCGCTCGGACCTGGTGCTCTGGGAGGACCTGGAGGGAGTGGGTGGGGAGGGAGGTGGGAGGGGGGATCGGGATGGGGAAGACATGTGAACCCAAGGCCTTTTCATTTCAATGTATGACAGAATTCACTACAAATAAAAATAATAAAAAAAAAAAAGAAAAGAAAAGAAAAAAAATAAAATAAAATAAAAAACCATATCATTTGATTTAAACCTCCTTTACTGTCTTTTAGTACTTTTCCCCCCATGTGATATAGTGAAGATCAGCATTTTTAAGGCTGGTTTAAAACAGAAACTCAAATTCAACAAAATTCCATAATAACTGGTGGACAGAATCTTTGAGCATAGATGCACCCAGAAACCTAATTCTATGTTAGGCAATTTTGGAGCAGTGATTCTGTTTTTCCTAATGCAGTGTTTGAAGTAATTTTATACATGTAGCTACCACATTATGAAAAAATGACTGTATATTTAACAGCAGTCAAAGACCAAACAAAAGAAAACAAACCATATAAAAAGTGAGTTCTGATTCCCTGTGTGTTTCTCTGTGTGTGTGAGTGTGAGTAGTCTTCTGCATCCTGATAGTGTAAATTTTAAATACAAATATTTCAATAATTTTAAATTCCATATCTTGTGTCTATCTCATGAAATTTACATTGATCTTTGCATTTATATTTTTCAGAAGAACTTCAGACAAAAGTTGGTAAGTTTTCAGATATCCTTTATGCTTGAAGCCCTTTGAGAAATTGGTTTCTGGATGTCTTTATGATTCCCCGCTTCTTAAAAAAATCTATAAGCCATTTAACCATTTGTTGACTCCCTCCGCTCCAGGATGTCTGTTTCTCACATCTAAAATTTTCAATGTTGGACCTCTCCCTATTTAAATTCTGATCATTTCTGTCTCTGTACCTTCCATACATTCTTATTCTCTTATTTTTATTTTATTTCATTTATTCTAAATAAACATTGACTTTTATCTTGTAGTGGCACTATTCTGGCAACATAAGCTTCTACATTTGTTTATTTTAAAAATAATTTTCCCTCCTTAATTTTGAAGGATATATCACTAACTATAGAATTCCAGTTTTATTTTTTTTCTTCTTTTTAGACTTTCAAGTTGTGATTTGATAGTCTTACAGTTTGCTTATTTAATGACAAAAAGCTGTAAGAAATACATTTTTGGATTTATTTTATTTTTGTTAAAACCTTTTTCTCTGACTGTTTCCAGATTTTTAAAAAATGTGTCTTAGTGAGGAGCTCTTTTTGTTTATCCAATTTGGAATCAGTTGTGGCTTTCTAGTCTTATAAAATTGGGAGAAATTTAGACAATTATTTCTTCTTCACTGTCCCTGCACATTCTACTGCTTCTAGGATCTAAAACACATGCGTGTCAATTCAGCTGATGCCATTTTTTCTCTGTGCTTTAGTTTGGTTATAATTTTTGTCTCAAATTTTAATATTTTTGCTTCTGCAGTGCTTAATATATACCCTTATCCAGTAAACTAAATTTTCAAAGACTATTTTTTTCCTTAAGCATTGTATTATCTCCTTTTTGTACTTAATACTTTTTTTCTTGCTGTGTTTTATGTTTTTTAAATTAATGTTTATATTAGCAATATAAACAAAATACTATCTTTAAACCAGTATTTAATATCTGCCATTCTAGGCCTTTTTCTTTTGAATCTTTCTCTCCTAGTTATGGATTAAACTTTTCTCCTCCACCTAGTAAGTAATTGCTTGTAGGATGTTGGATATTTTAAATATTACATTGTTGACTGCTGGCTCCTGTGTTTTGTTTTGTTTTGTTTTGAGTACTGAATTTGTCTGGCACAGAGTTTAGTTACTTAAGAATTGCCTTGGTTCTTTTAAGGTTTATTTTAAGTTTTGTCAAATCAAGATTAGGGTAGTCTTGAATATGTAATTAATTTTGTCTTACCACTAGATTTGCCCATATTTTGGTGTTTTCTCAAGGCCCATATGTGCAATGAAAGCTCTTCTTTATAACTGCTATTAACTTGAATCCCTTCCAGTCCTATATAACTCCTATAAATATTATAGATTCGTTGCTATTTTTTGACTCATTTCATTAGTTGCACCCCATGTATGCATAGCTTAAACTCAGCAATAGAATCAAGAAATCTAAGCCAGTATTTGGAGTTATTTCTTTTAAAAATTTCCTCCTCATTATATTCAGTTATACAAAACCAGCTCCCTTGACCCACAGAAACTGATCTTACTGGCTTCACCTGAGGATTACCACAAGATTCTCTTGGTCTTACTCCTCTTTCAATTGAAGTCCAGATAGTGCCTCAAGGCAGAACAACAGGATCGTCATAGGACTCAACTTGAGTGAATGAATGAAAGTCACCAAGCCATGTCTGACTCTTTGAGACCCCATGGGCTATAGTCCATGTAATTCTCCAGGCCAGAATACTGGAGTGGGTAACCTTTCCTTTCTCCAGGGGATCGTCCCAACACAGGGGTCGAACCTAGGTCTCCTGCATTGCAGGCAGATTCTTTACCAGCTGAGCCACAAGAGAAGCAAGGACTCAACTTATTTGTTCTTATTTGCTTAAGAATTACAAGAATTGTAAGACAATGCTTGAAAATTGTCAGGAGGCATTTAACAGGGGCCTTCCTGTGTGCTGTTTTGGATCTGTCATGGACCCTCTGTTCCTTATTAATTCCTGAATATTCAGGAATTAAGAGGAGAGGCAAGCCTCTCCTGGGGCTGAGGAATCCAGGCATTTCCTTCATTAGTTTTCTATACAGTGATAAGTACCCTCTTCCTTTTTATGAATCATATAGTAAAAGTGATTGTTTACCACTTTCTCTCTTTGATAAGGATTACCTTATGCTTTGTAAGTCTGGAATTTTAATCTTTATCTTTGCTGAGAATAACTACCTTGTAAGACAGTATATATGCCCACACCATGTTGATCAAAACACCTTTGCTCCACCAAAGCTTGGGTCCCCATGTCTGTCTGTCTGCCTTCCTCTCTCTCTCTCTCTCTCTCTCTCTCTATTTCTGGCTAATTCCCTGGAGTGTGAAGGGTGGCTGTGTTACCCAGGGAATATTAGCCTCTTTCCTTCTTTTACTTTCTCATTGTCGACTCCAGACCACTAGGTTCCAGTCCATTAAAGGACCAACAGAAAATAACATTTTTCCATCTGTTTAAGTAATTTGAAAATTATTTCTGAAGAGATTCACAGATGGCTTACTACAAATATTTATTATTATTTTTTCTGAAGTAATATTATAGTTAGGAATGCATGGTAACTATTAAGGGATTTTTCAAAGTTAAAAAGAAATGATTGATTAATAGTCCTTGAAAAAAAATTGTATATAACAAACTGAATTTCTCTTTTCTTGAGAAAAATCACCAATAAAGCCATGTAAGAATCTGTGAAACAGAAGTAATACATAAATTCACAGGGAAAAGCGAGAAGGAAAGGCAGAGAAAATAAGAAAGAAAAGAAAGAAAATATAGAAATTTGTTAGGAAATAGTGGCCTCCATAGAGAAGGATGAACAATGAGGGAAGAAGGAAAACGTGAAAAGAAGAAGAGAAGAAACAGGAGGAAGAGGAGGAGAGGAAAAGAGGAGGAGAGGAAAAAGAAGAATCAGAGAAAACAATCCCACTCTATCTCTAAGACTAAGATTTGTCTAAATCGATCTTTATACTTGTTAAAACTAATATTACCAGAAAAAGTAAGCCCTGCATAAATGATGTGTGTGGCTGTATTTCTTGGCTCAGTCATTTTTGACTTTTGCAACTCCATGGACTGTAGCTATCCGGGCTACTCTGTCCTTAGGATTATATGGGCAAGAACACTGGAGTGTGTTGCCATTTCCTTCTCCAGGGGATCTTAGACACAGGGATCAAGCTGACGTCTTCTGCAACTCCTGCACTGCAGATGGATTCTTTACCACTGAACCACCTGAAAAGAAGTGAAGTGAAGTGAAAGTTGCTTCACTGAAGAGTCGTATCCAACTCTTTGCAACCCCATGGACAGTCCATGGAATTCTCCAGGCCAGAATACTGGAGTGGGTAGACTTTCCCTTCACCTGAGCATCTTCCCAAACTAGGAATTGAACCCAGGTCTCCCTTTTTGAAGGCAGATTCTTTACCAGCTGAGCCACAAGCCACCTGGGAAGCCAATTTATAATTTGAGAAATACACAAATGGTTAACAAAAACATTTATTTACTTCCTCCCCACTTCTTCCCATTACAGTGGTCTTACTGAATGTTAGTTTTTCCCTGAGTGACTACAGTAACCTCCTAAACTTACTACTTGTTTTTCTGCTCAAAGGATATCATTATATGCCCAGGAGCATTTGTGTGCTTAGTAAATTAAAGTCAGTAAAGGGGATTCTTTGGATAAGTTGAAAGTATCCTTGGGTATCTATTAAACTGCTTGAGAAAAAGTAAAATATGATTATGGCAAAAGCAATACTAAAAAGAAATTGTGGTTTGGGAAAATGGGGAAGAATTTAGGGCTGGAAGTTGAAGAGAAGTTTGCCTCAATGCTTTATTGAGGTCTAGTTAAAATACAGCAAGTAGTGCTTGTGAAAAATGTTTAATTGAATGCATTGTAACATACATACACATCCACGAAGTAATAACAACACTGAAAGAGATGAAACTATCTATACCATTAAGTTTTCTCATGACTTTTGTAATGACTCCTTCAGGGCTTTTTCTGCCCCATCTTGTTCCTGTGCAATCATGGATGTCTTTTTGAATACAGATTATCTCCTATTTTCAATAATTTTATGCAAATGCACATTTTTTGTATAATTTTTATATTTGGCTTACTTCATTCAGAATACTCATTTTGCAATTATCCATATTGCTGCATGTATCCACAATCTACTTTTTATTCTCTACTGTTGCGTGTTATCCCATTGTAGGCATATGCAACAACTTTTTTATCTTTCTACTGCCAATGAATGTTTAATTTTTTCCCACATTTTTGGCCTGTACAGGAAAGTTGCTGTAAACATTCATTAACAATGTCTATGTAAAAATTTCATTTTAGTTCTTTTCTTTGGAGAGAAAAGTCTGGATCATAATATTAACCTTATTTATACATTGAAGATACATAACACTGTTTTCCAAAACTGTACAAATTTCTCATGAAAATTTCAGTTATATTCTTTTTTGGGAATGGAATTTAAGAATTTTATCTCTTTAATGTAAATAAGAAGTCTCATATGACTACTGCTATAGATACATTTTTGCACTGATGGGTGCCTTCACTATATGCTTCCTCCTCACTTTTTAAGTACCTGTCTCTTGTTGTTGTTGTTTAGTCCTAGATCCTGTCTGACTCTTTTGCAGTCCCTGGAGCTGCCAGTAACCCCTGACTATGGGATTTCTAGGCAACAGTACTGGAGTGGGTTGCCATTTCCTTCTCCAGGGGATCTTCCAGACCCAGGGATTGAACCCAAGCCTCCTGCATTGGCAGGCAGATTCTTTACCACTAAGCCACATGGGAAGCCCCGCTGTGTCCTACATGTGTCCATATCTGCATTTCAGTGTGAAAAATGATGGTCCAACAAAGACTAATGATTGATACTTGCATCCCCAAAGAATTCCTGCCCCATCTCCTCTTAGGGTTTTACTTCCTAATTTAGTTCCTCTTGTACAAAGGTGCGAAGGCATATAAAACAGCCTAGCCTCTGATTGGTGAGATGTCCTTTGGAAATTTATAGCCTCAGTTTTCACAAATATACATCAAGTTACACCACACAGTAAACCATGAAAGAAGTTCCAATTTTGGATCTCCTTCCTTCTTAACATTTTGCTTTTATTTGGAATGAATTGCTTATTTCTTCCTTCTGTTTTTCAAAGGAGAGTGAACAGGAAAAAGACATGTACCAATAACATATTCCACTGGGTACATTGTCATTCTCTCATCTATTTCTTGTGCTCTTGCCTTCCACTCTTCAGGATCATCCCTTTAAATGCATACGAAGACATAGTTTTACATGATTTTATGTCAGTATCTTATCCTTCTAACTCAAGTCACCCATCCTCATTTGCTATTCAATTTACGGCATTATTACCTCTTTTGTATTTCCAGTCATTGCAATCAAGGAGCCAGAGCCTTTCCATGAATGTTGTTGTTGTTCAATTGCTAAGTCGTGTCCAACTTTTTGTGACCCCATGGACTACAGTGAGCCAGGCTTGCCTGTTCTTTACTATCGCCTGAAGTTTACTCAAATTCGTGTCCAATGAGTCAGTAATGCCATCCAACAATCTCATCCTCTGTCGTCCCCTTCTCCTCCTCCCCTCAATGTTTCCCAACATCACCAGCTTTTTCAATGAGTTGGCTCTTTGGATCAGGTGGCCAAATTATTGGAGCTTCAGCCTCAGCATCAGTTTCCAATGAATATTCAGGGTTGACTTCCTTTAGGATTGACTGGTTTGATCTCCTTGTTGTCCAAAGATAGAAAGACAGACAGAAAGGAAGACAGAAAGAAAGGATGAAAGAAAGAAATGGAAGTCGCTCAGTCATGTCCAACTCTTTGCAACCGCATGCACTGTAGCCTACCAGGCTCCTCTGTCCATGGGATTTTCCAGGCAAGAATACTGGAAAGTGAAAGTGAAGTTGCTCAGTTGTGTCCAACACTTTGCGACCCATGGACTGTAACCTACCAGGATTCTCCATCCATGGGATTTTCGAGGCAAGAATACCGGAGTGGGTTGCCATTTCCTTCTCAAGGGACTCTCAAAAGTCTTCTCCAGCACCACAGTTCAAAAGCATCAATTCTTTCCACTACAATATTGTAAAGTAATTAGTCTCCAAATAATAAAAATAAATGAAAAAAAAATCAATTATTCAGTGCTCACCCTCTTTATAGTCTAACTCTCACATTGTGCATGAGTAATGGAAAAATCATAGCTTTGACTATGCAGACCTTTATCAGCAAAGTGATGTCTCTGATTTAATAATTTTCATGAAAAGAATTTTTTATGAAGATATGTGCCAAATTTGAGTATTTTAAAGTTCTGACCTATCAGTTTTCATCAAGATAGTCTCATTTGACACAGATCTCTCTTCACTGCCACATAACACCTCTTTTCTATTACTTGCCTGTTATTTAATTTAGAGAAATGAGTTTTTCCTTACTGGAAGGTATATGAGATTACATTAGTTTCCTTTCTTTTAAAGTGAGAAATTATACCTAAGAGGCATCTAAATTTAGGAAAGTTACAACTTGGAATACAGATTGATGTTTTAGTCTAGTAAACACAGAAGAGTTGAGAAAAGCTGCATAGTGGACGTAACACTGCCAAAAAGGTTTTCTCCAATAATGTAGGACAAGTAAAAGGGTACCTGGTACATAAAAACTTGAATTCTATCCATTCTAAGGGGTCTCAAATGCTGTCTTTTAATAAAATTTCAAAATCTAGAAATGAGCTAATCTCTTGAAATTTGCATGAAATTTTAAGAGACCTCAATAAAGTCTGGAGCTGCATTATAGAAAGAAGATAAAATAAGCATATAGAGCACAGCTTTCTAACACTTTGCTCATGTGATCCTAGTATCTTTTTTCCTCTGTTAACTCATTTTTATCAATATGTTTCCCCCAAATACATGAGTCAGTCATAGGTATCAATTTTATTCCATTTGTTTTCTGTTTGTTTATAAAAGGTTTGTTTGCTGAGAAATTTTATATATTATATAAGTTATTGCAAGGAGTAGAGTGAATTTGGTTAGAGCCATATCACTCAATTTTTAATTTTCTGCAATAGGTGATAAAATTAGAGTGTGCAGGCTTTCAAAGTTAATTTTTAAAGCCCTATGAATTTGCAACATAATTAATTTTATTGTTAATTTGTTAAATGCAAAGAATTAAAACTCATCAGACTTGCAAAAAGTTTGTACCCATACACACATTCATTCACTTTCTAGACAGGTTGTGGAATCTTCTAAAAAGACATTTTCAGAACTTATACCTGAGTTTATCACTAATTAAAAAAACAATGTCTTTACTTAAAAAATCTTGTTTAATTTCTCACATGTATAGTATTTGTTGTAAAAATATCTTATTATTTTACCAAATACATATTTAGTCTAAAATTTGAATTAGGAATTCCATACTTAGAAATGTTCATCTTACTTTTATTTTCTGTTGATTTTCTATGATATTTACATGAATTTGATTTTTTTTTTTTTTTGGTTTGTTTTTCAGATGTACTTCAGATTGAAATTGATAATATTTTTCTGATCTTTTTCTTTTGCAAATGTATTACCTAGAAATACTTTTTCTTAGTTTCCTTTCTTTCCTTTAATACAGTCTTAAGGTACTGGTGACTCCGACGATAAAGCGTCTGCCTACAATGCAGGAGACCCAGGTTCTATGCCTGGGTCAGGAAGATCCCCTGGAGAAGGAAATGGCAACCCACTCCAGTACTCTTGCCTGGAAAATCTCATGGATAGAGGATCCTGGTAGGCTACAGTCCATGGAGTCGCAAAGAGTCGGACACGACTGAGCAACGTTCACTTTCAAGGTACTATTTTCCTGAAGATTATCGTTGTTTCACTATAAGGTTGGCTCAATGAAGATGGTTGGACTAAGAAGGATAGTGTTTTCTCTATTGAATACTAGAAAGCTTTCTTTAACTTGGATTCTTCAACTCGTCCCCTGTGACAGAATGCCCATGATTTTGTTCAAGATTTTGTCCTGGGTTTTAAAGGAACGGTTCAAACTCCAAACCTGGTGAGAGAGACATGTTTTCCTGTTTGATTTACACACTTTGTCTATTATAAGTTTCCTGTTGTCCTTTTATAAATTTATTACTAATATCACACATAAACCTGAGACTTGGTCCACATTTCTTGACCATAATTTCAGTTCAGTTCAGTCCCTCAGTCCTGTCCAACTCTTTGTGACCGAATGGAATGTAGCACTCCAGGCTTCCCTATCACCAGCACCCAGAGCTTACTCAAACTCATGTCCATCAAGTTGGTGATACCATCCAACCATCTCATCCTCTGTCGTCTCTTTCTCCTCCTGCCTTTAATCTTTCCCACCATCAGAGTCTTTTCTAGTGAGTCAGTTCTGCCCATCAGGTGGCCAAAATATTGGAGTTTCAGCTTCAGCGTCAGTCCTTCCAATGAATATTCAGGCCTGATTTCCTTTAGGATTGACAGGTTGGATCTCTTTGCAGTCCAAAGGACTCTCAAGAGTCTTCTCCAACACCACAGTTCAAAGCATCGATTCTTAGGCACCCAGATTTCTTTATAGTCCTACTCTCATAGCCATACTTGACTACTGGAGAAAACATAGTTTTGATGACTAGACAGACCTTTGTTGACAAAGTAATGTCTCTGCTTTTTAGTATGCTCTCTAGTTTGGTCATAGCTTTTCTTCCAAGGAGCAAGCATGTTTTAATTTCATGGCTGCAGTCACCATTTTATGCACCATTCATGGCTGCAGTGATTTTGAAGCCCCCCAAAGTAAAGTTCCCCACTGTTTTCACTTTTTATCCATCTATTTGCCATGAAGAGATGGGACTGGATGTCATGATCTTAGTTTCCTGAATATTGCGTTTTAAGCTAGCTTTTTCACTCTCCTCTTCCACTTTCATCAAGAGGCTCTTTAGTTCTTCTTTGCTTTCCGCCATAAGGGTGCTGTCATCTGCATATCTGAGATTATTGATATTTCTCCTAATTGAAATAAGGGTTAGTTTTAGGGTTAGCAATCTTGATTCCAGCTTGTGCTTCATCCAGCCCAATATTTCACATGATGTACTCTGCCTATAAGTTAAATAAGCAGGGTGACAATATACAGCCTTGATGTACTCCTTTCCTGATTTGGAACCAGCCTGTTGTTTCCTGTCCAGTTCTAACTGTTGCTTCTTGACCTGCATACAGATTTCTCAGGAGGCAGGTCAGGTGGTCTGGGATTCCCATGTCTTTAAGAATTTTACACAGTTTATTGTGATCCACACAGTCAAAGACTTTAATGTAGTCAATAAAGCAGAGTTAGATGTTTTTCTGTAATTCTCTTGCTTTTTTGATAATCCAAATGATGTTGGCAATTTGATCTCTGATTCCTCTGCCTTTTCTAAATCCAGCTTAACATCTGGAAGTTCACAGATCATGTACTGTTGAAGCCTGGCTTGGAGAAATTTGGGCATTATACTCTCAGATAATCCAATGTCTATAAATATTTTTCCTGATTTTGCCTGCTTATTTTCTCTTCCCTACCTTAGATTCTATTCATTTTTATTTCAATTCAAACAATAATTCAAGAAATTACTCTTCCTTCAGGATACTTTATATTGCACTTTTTGCTCAAGTAAAGTTCATTGACAATGTATCTCTACAGTCTAAGGCTATTTTATGAGGTAGCCCTATGATATTTTTTTTAGTACTGCACTGTGTGAACTGCTTAAATTCTCATGACCCTATGTATCAGATAGTTCTATTCAAATTGAAGTGAATTTTTCATTTAGAATAGACTTTAGAGATTTCTCTAAAGTCTATTATTTTAGACTTTATTATTTTAGAAATATGCATTACTTGGCAAATATGAAGACACAACTGTTAGCAGATGTATGGCTTTAACTCATCTTCTTTATACTGTTAAGAAATCCTGTCATATATATTCATATTTGTGTGTTTTCTCTCAGACAGGAGGAAGGTTCAGTTCAAACATGGTGAGTAAAGGGTTATCCCTCAGAAAGTTTCATCCTTCCATCTCTCTTGGGTCCTGTCTCTATAGCAATAGGATAAGATATGGGAATAAAAATTAAAATGTCTACAGTTGGCAAAGAAGCATTTATTTTTCTTTCTCTGTACTGTGCTGTGCTTAGTCAGTCATGTCTGACTCTTTATGACCTCTTGGACTATAGCCTGCCAGTCTTTTCTGTCCGCAGGTATTCTCCAGGCAAGAATACTGGAGTGGGTTGCCATGCCCTCCTCCAGCGGATCTTCCCAACTCAGGACTCAAACCCAGGTCTTCTGCACTGCAGGCAGATTCTTTACCATCTGAGCCACCAGGGAAGCCCATAAATTTCTGTAATTTTGATGAATTCTCTCTGAAATGTAAATGAGGAATTATTCAACATATTCTTCCTCTTCTTCTCCTTTCTGCCTGTCTTTATCTCATGCTGTCTCTGTGATGCTCCAACTCTGTCCCTATCACCTTTTGTTTATTCTGTCTTACACTCACGTGATAATAATATTTATTATCACATCTGAAAGAAAATGGAGTATAAAGGTGATGCAGGATAGAAGAGGAAGTCCAAGGAATTCAAAAGAATAAATGGGATAAAGACAGGGAGGGATGAAAAAAACAATAGAAAAACAGGGAAGGAAAAAAGGTAAAGGGTTCGCTATTTGTTCTTTTCCAGCCTGGAGGAATGCACCATTATATCCTGGTGAGTGATATGGGCTCTGATGAAGAACATCCTACTATCAAAGATATTTTAAATGAACAGCTACCATGTGCAAAACAGTATACTGAAAATTAAGGAAACTCCATAGTATACATAACATGAATTCTATAGATTACTCATAAACAGATAATAATGTGTTTGAAACATTACATTTTAACAGATGTTTTTTGTTTGTCTTTAATTGTATCTTACATTGTGTTCTGAGCATATGTAGAGTGGTTTTCATAAGTTAAATGCTGTGGAAACTGACTTGAAAAATAAATTATTCGATCAGACATGCCATGTTCCCTATTTCCTCTCTAACACTAAAAATAGATTCTAGATATTTATCCTGCAAGAATGTCTACCCCTCTGAGAGGGCTAGGAATGGATCAGGTCTCAAGTCAGACATAATTTAGTAGATTGTAAACAGAAGTTCAAGGTATTAAAGAGTATTTTCTTTGGTTGCTATTATTCTTTAATTAATCCTAGGGAATTTATACTCATAGTATTTTGGACAGACAGGCAGCTATGTTTTTCAGATAGTGGGTTCTCATGTTCACTTTTTCCTTGTAGATTGAAGGAAAGAATTCAAAGCTGGTGACTATTTGATGATCCACGAGGGACCTTTCTCTTTGTGGGACAGCCTGGAGGAACGTTGAGTGGAAGTGAGCTGGATCTACCCAGGGTCAGAGGAGTCCTCAGAGAGTGAGAACCCTCTGGGCCAGGTCTACTGAGACCCTTTCCAGAAACATGATGGTCCACTTGTCTTTGCAGCAAATGTGACCCTGGATGCAGCCACAGCTCATCCTGTTCTCCTCCTGTCTGAATAAAGGAGATGAGTTTCCTGGCAAAACAAGTGTCAAGATCTTCCCAGCTCCACACAGAGATTCAACTCCATTCCCTGTGTGCTAGGTCAACTGAGCATCAGCTCAAGGAGATACTTCTGGGAGGTGCAGGATGGGAACACCTGTTCTTGGGACCTGGGACTTTGTTGCAAGATGTAAGAAGGAAAGGGAGCATCCCAATGTCCCCACAGAATGGTTTCTGGGTCATCAGGCTCTACAAGGGGGAGTACTATGCCCTCAGTTCCCCAGAAACCCTTCTTACTGTAAGAGGAAAACCCCTTAGTGTGGGGGTATCCCTAGATTATGAGGCTAGGGGTGTGTCTTTCTATGATATGACAGATAGATTTCACATTTTCACCTTTCACCAGAACACATTTTGTGTTGTCCTAAAACCTCTTTTTAGACTTTGGTCCTCTGGCCATCTAAGCATCTGTCCAGGTGAAGGAAAATAGACTGATCTGTATTTCATAGGCCTACGTTTTCATGAAAAATGTTTACTTTGGACTTCAGTGATGCTCACAATTTTCCCACAAAGACATACAAATAGAGTTTTTTTCTCTTCCTTACTGGCTAATTCTCAAAATAAAGCTCTGGAACACAGATTGATGACCACCTCACATAACAATTCTCCCTCCATCATTAGTTATCAAGTTACTGTAGAACTGTGAACATTTGTAACACAACATGAATTGTATATGGTCCTATACACTTTCCTATTTTTCCTTTCATAATCAACCTCTCAAAATAGTTATCTAAATATTCTAGTTCTATTTCCCTGTTTCTTATTTCCATCTCAATATACCCTATGTTATGGGCTATATTGTATCCTTCCCAACCCTCCAAATTCATACATTAAAATCCTAACCTCTAATATTCATGATATGAGCTTATTTGGAAGTAGTCATTAAGATGTAATCAGTAAAGATAAGGTCAGACTGGAGTAGGGTGGGTCCTTAATCCAATGTGCTGGTTGTCCTTTTAAAAAAGGAAATTTAGACACAGACATGTACATAGGATTTGTGCTAGTGGTAAAGAATCTACCTGTCAGTGCAGGAGATGTGGATTTGATCCCTGGGTTGGGAAGATCCCTTGGAGGAGGGCATGGCAACCCACTCCAGTATCCTTGCCTGGAGAATTCCATGGACAGAGGAGCCCCAAGGTCCACAGTCCATAGGGTCTCAAAGAGTTGGACACAACTAAAGCGACTTAGCACACATGTGTACATAAAGAAAACATCATGTCATGATGTCAAGCTTGGAGTTTTATTGTCTCAGTCTAAGACTGCTGGCAAACCACCAGAAGCAAGGAGAACAGTTTGGAAGAGATCCTTTCCTAGCACCTTCAGAGCAAGTTTATGGCCCTTGCAACACCTTGAGCTCAAACTTCTAGTCTCTACAATTGTGAGACAACAAGCTTTTGTTTTTTAAGCCACTTAGTTTGTCCTCTTTGTTACAACAGCCATAACAAATGAATACATTCTATTTTTATTCCAAGAATTTCATTGAATTTTTAGTCCACAGGATTGCAAAGTCTGACATGACTGATGTGACTTAGCACATACACGTGTCAATGCAACAGAAGAGGGTTTGACCCCTGAGTCGGGAAGACATCCTGGAAAAGTAAATGACAACCCACTCCAGTATTCTTGTGGAAATAATCCCATGGACACAGGAGCCTGGCAGACTATAGTCCATGGGACTGTGAAGAGTTGGACACAACTGAAGGATTAAGCACAGATATGAGCTGATTGAAAAGACTCTCACTTGTACAGGGGAAAATATCAACATTAATATACTTAACAAAATAGAAGTAAAAGTATAACTGGTACAACCAATTAAACACTAGACAAATACTTTTGAGAGGCCGGGAGGGAGAGAGTGCAGAGAAAAGTCAGAAGGAATGAATATCCTTATAAGATGGGCTTGTTGTTCTGTTACTAAGTTGTGGCAACTCTTTTGCAACTCCATGAACTGTAGCCTGCCAGGCTCATCTGTTCATGGGATTTCCAGTATCCCATGGAGTGGGCTACCATTCCCTTCTCCAAGTGATCTTCCCGACCCAGGGATGGAACCTGTATCTCCTGCTTAGTGCATATGGATTCTTTACCACTGAGCCCCCAGTGAAGCCCTATAAGATGGGCAATTGCCAGCAATACTGGTTAAAGCTGATATAGTTTTTATTGGATAATGCCCTCCCATGTTTGTAGACTGTACTGTAAGTAAATAAGCCTAAGGCCTAAGTATCTGTACTAAAAAAATTTCTGAAAACAAAGCCAAAATGAAGAAAACAATGAGCAAATTGTTTCTGGTCTGTTTTTACCTGGTGAGAACGGAAGGAAAGAATTAACTAATACATGTTCAGGAGGATATACTATATGGTAATTAAAATAAAGCTCTGCTTAAAACTCATCAATAAAATACAATGTACCATGAGGAAGTAAAAATATCTCTATGAAAGAAGAGATTGGCAGAAGGAAGCCAAGAGACTGGAGTTCATGGGAAGGAAAGGTTTCATAAGAAGGGCTGTTAGGTGTCTGGGTAATGACGGGAAAGAGAAAAATAAGGGGAAGAGTAAGAAACTCCTCTTTGGAGGATATTGGGAAGCAGACAGAATTCTCCCTTAGGGAACAGAAGAAAAGTTGAATCATTTGTGGGCAATAAATTACTTTATAAGTGGAACAATAATTAAAGTTGTACAATCTCACAACCATATGCTGAAGCACTGTTATTTTAAAAATGTGAAATATATCTATTGTCATCAATTGAGACCTAATAAAACCTGCAGAGTCTAGGTGATGCATATATTAAATATAAGAAATAACTTCTTTGAATTAAGGTTGAGTATATATGTTGCTAAGGTTGAATATACTCATAAATCTCCTTTTATAATGATGGGCACCACCTGTGCCCTGTTCACCTGTAAAGAGCACAGAGCAGTTGCTCACACGGGAAAAGGCTTCCTGAAGCCTGTGTTGTCCATAGGCTCTAAGCCTTTTCGGTTGGAAAAGAGATCAAGAAGGTCCAGATTACTGGGTATATTTTCCAGTCTATCATATTACACTTTTATGATTTTAAGTGTATTCTAAGTGAGTGTGTGTAATAATCATTTGCACATAGCTTGAAGAACCAAACCTCTATACACATCACACAGAGGTTTCATCAAGAAATTCTGTGGTTTTTGGAATGCCAAACCTTCCTAGGTGTGCCTATGTAAACTAATCCCCAAATATATGTTTATTCTGGTATTCCTTTTGTCGACTAAAAATATGTGGACAACTAAAGAGTTGAGAGCTGTGTTTTATTCAGAAGACATACTAAGGACTTCAAGCCTGGGAGTCAGCATCTGAAGTAACCTTGAGAAAACTGCTCCAAGGAGGTGAGGTGTGTGTGGGGGGGGAGCCTGGATATATAGGAGTTTTGCAACAAAGGACAGGTAGTAGGAACAGGAAACTACTGTTAATAAAACAAAATTATACAGTTCATTAAAATGCAGAGACATTACTTTGATAACAAAGGTCCACATAGTCAAAGCTATTTGGGTTTCCAGAAATTATGTATGGATGTGAGAGTTGGACCATAAAGAAAGCTGAGCACCAAAGAGTTGGTGCTTTTGAACTGTGGTGTTGGAGAAGACTCTTGGAAGTCCCTTGAACTGCAAGGAGATCAACCAGTCAATCCTAAAGGAAATAAATCCTGAATATTCATTGGAAGGACTGATGCTGAAGCTGAAGCTCCAATACTTTGGCAACCTGGTGCGAAGAGCCAACTCATTGGGAAAGATCCTGGTGTTGGGAAAGATAGAAGGCAGAGATTATGAAGGACAGGGAAGCCTGGCATATTGCAGTCCATGGGGACACAAAGAGTTGGACACAATTGAGCGACTGAACAACAAGCAGAAATCTCAAGTTAAGGAATTTAGTACATTTCTTTGTATGGCAAGAGTCTGGGTTCATTGAAATCACTCCTTTGCTATGCACCTCAGCTATGTGGGGCCACTATCCTGTGTTTCCTTTCCCATCCTGAGTCCCTTCAGAATTCACAATGGGGAGTGGCTGCTGTCTGATGGCTGCTGTGTGTGTTCAGTTCCTCAGCTGTATCCAACTCTTTGTGACCCCATGGACTGTAGCCCACCAGGCTCCTCTGTCTATGGGAATATCTTGGCAATAATACTTGAGTGGATTGCCTTTTCCTCCTCCAGGGGATCTCCCTGACCCAGGGATCAAACCCAGGTCTCCTACAGCTCCTGCACTGGCAGGTGGATTCTTTACGACTGAGCCTCTGGGAAGACCTAGGAAGTCTGATGGCTGCTAGATGGCACGTATTCTTTTCTTTCCTGAGTTCTCTCAGGGCTCACCAACTCAACATTGATTGGCTGTGGCTACAATCCCTGATGACAGTGACATCCTTCATTTACTGATGTATGTGCCTCATGTTTCCAGGAAGAATTATACATGATTGACAAATCTGAAATCAAGTCTGGTATACCCATATGTCAGAGAGCACACAGATATACACAAAATGCTAATGTACATTTTGAAGTGTTTTATTTATGTTTCATGTACAGATGTGAGAGTTGGACCATAAAGAAAGCTGAATGCCCAGAGATTTTATGTTTTCAGTTTGTGGTGCTGAAGAAGACTCTTGAGAGTCCCTTAGACTGCAAGGAGATCAAACCAGTCAATCCTAAAGGAAATCAACTCTAAATATTCGTTGGAAGGACTGATACTGAAGCTGAAGCTCTAATACTTTGGCCACCTGATGCAAAGAGCTGACGAATTAGAAAAGATCCTGATGCTGGGAAAGATTGAAGGCAAAAGGAGAAGAGGATGACAGAAGATGAGAGGGTTGAATAGCATCACCACATTAATTGGCATGAATTTGAGCAAACTCCGGGGAGATAGTGAAGGACAGAGGAGCCTGGTGTGCTGCAGTCCACGGGGTCACAAAGAGTCTGACACCACTTAGTGACTGAACAATAGCATATTTTTCATCCTTGAGCAGAGCTTTTTGCTGCACAGGAGAGAAAAATAGGACATCATTTTAAAGAAAATAGATGAATGAATAAATATAAAAATTGTAGGTTAGGTTTTCCTGTTAAAAATAATTCATATTATTTAAAAACAGAAACAGGGAGACAAGTATCAAATATAAACAGAAGCTTGAAAGGAAAAGCTAAAGGAAGGAGCAGTTTTGGGCAAAATATGAAATGTTTAATACCACGGAGACCTTATAAAGCTGCACAAGTGTGCACTGCACACCTCAATATCAATCCTATAGACTAGGAATCAGTAAGTTTATTCTACAAAGGGCCATAAAGTAAATCTTTTAGGTTTTGGAGGTCACAAGTAGTCTTTGTCATGTATTTTGCCTGCCCCTCCCCCATATCCTTTTTAAAATGTGAAAAATCTTCTTGGTTGTGAACTATAAAAAAGTTTACAGTGGGTCAGAACAGGTTCACAGGGCTTCCCTGGGGGCTCAGTTGTAAAGAATCAGTGCAATGCAAGAGACAGAAGACACAAGTCTGATCCCTGGGCCTGGAAGATCCCCTGGAAGAAGGCATGCCTACCCACTACAGTATTCTTGCCTGGGAAATCCCATGGACAGAGGAGCCTGAGGAGTTACAGTCCATTCTGGGTTGCAAAACAGTCAGATATGACTTAGCAAATAAAAAGCAAATAGTATTAAAAATAAATGCAATTTAGTGGTGGTTTAGGGGCTTCACTGGTAGTTCAGTCAGTAAAGAATCCACCTGCAATGCAGGAGACCCAGGTTTGATCCCTGGGTCAGAAAGATCCCCTTGGAGAAGGAAATGGCAACCCACTCCAGTATTCTTGCCTTGAGAATCCCTTGGACAGAGGAGCCTGGTGGGCTATAGTCCTTGGAGATACAAAGAGTCAGCCATGACTGAAGCATCTGAGCATGCACCCATGCAGAATATGTCCAGAGACTGTGGTTTGCAAAACCCTTCTATGGACTTTGACATCTGGATTGGAGAGGTGCAACATGGTGACTCTTTAACATTAACATCAAGATTTAGATTAGGTAAATTGTTAAGTCTATTTTTTTTTTTTCTTAAAAGCTGAGTGGCATTTATACACTTGTCAAACCTCAGGCTTTTAGGAAATGAAAACCTAAATCTCTAACTGAGATTACTATATACTTAAGTTTAAAAGTGAGGAATAAAATATTGCCAGCCTATCAGTAAGCAAAGGATGTCACAATCATCTACTGCAGCATGGGTGAGCTGGTCAGCCCTGAGGGGACTCAGGAAGGAAATAAAGAGTTCTGTTAATTCAATTCAGTTGCTCAGTCCTGTCCAACTCTTTGCAACCCCATGGACTGTAGCATGCCAGGCCTCCCTGTGCATCACTAACTCTCAGAGTTTACTCAAACTCATGTCAATGAAGTCAGTGATGCCATCTAACCATCTCATCCTCTGTTGTCCCCTCCTCCTCCCACCTTCAATCTTTCCCAGCATCAGGGTCTTTTCCAATGAGTCAGTTCTTCTTCACATTAGGTGGCCAAAGTTTTGGAGTTTCAGCTCAGCATCAGTCCTTTCTATGAATAGTCAGGCCTGATTTCCTTTAGAATGGACTGGTTGGATCTCCTTGCATTCCAAGGGACTCTCAAGAGTATTCTCTAACACCACAATTCAAAAGCATCAATTCTTCGATGCTCTGCTTTCTTTATAGTCTAACTCTCACATCCATACATGACTACTGGAAAAACCATAGCTTTGACGACTAGACAGACATTTGTTGGCAAAGTAATGTCTCTGCTTTTTAGTATGCTGTCTAGGTTGGTCATAGCTTTTCTTCCAAGGAGCAAGCATCTTTTAAGTTCATGACTTCAATCAGCATCTGCAGAGATTTTGGAGTCCCCCCAAATAATGTCTGTCACTGTTTCCACTGTTTCCCCATCTATTTGCCATGAAGTGATGGGACCAGATGCCATGATCTTAGTTTTCTGAATGTTGAGCTTTAAGCCAACTTTTTCACTCTCCTCTTTGACTTTCATCAAGAGACTCTTTAGTTCTTCTTCACTTTCTGCCATAAGGGTGGTGTCATCTGCATATCTGAGGTTATTGATAATTCTGCTGGCAATCTTGATTCCAGTTTGTGCTTCATCCAGTCCAGCATTTCTCATGATGTACTCTGCACATAAGTTAGATAAGCAGGGTGACAATATACAACCTTGACATTCTCCTGCTCCCAGGATTACAAAGGGTACCTGCCTTCATAGCAGCCACCGGAGAGCAGCCATTCGCTACAGTGAGCTCTGAGGGTACTTATGATGAGATAAGTAGCTGAGGTGCATGTCAAAGAAATGATTTTAGCGAGCCCAGATACTTGCTTCTTCCAATTAAAAAAAAAAAGTGCTAGATTCTTTAACTTGATATGTCTAGTTTTCTTTTATTAAGAGTAGTCTTTTGTTCTTACTACCTCTTCTTTGTTGTAAAACTCCTAAATATGTTAGCTCCCCCCTCACATCCTTGGAGCAGTTCCCTCAAAGTTACTTGAGATGCTATCTCCCCAGTCTTCAAGTTCTCAGTATATCTGTTAAAAAAGTAAAACTCTCACTGTTTGCAGATGACATGATCCTCTACATAGAAAACCCTAAAGACACCACCAGAAAAGCTAATCAATGAATATAGTAAAGTTGCAGGATATAAAATTAATACACAAAAATCTCTTGCATTCCTATACACTAACAATGAGAAAACAGAGAAATTAAGAAAAAAATTCCATTCACCATTGTGATGAAAATAATAAAATATTTAGGAATAAATCTACCTAAAGAAACAAAAGACCTATATATAGAAAACTATAAAACACTGATGAAAGAAATCAAAGATGACACAAATAGATGGAGAAATATATGATGTTCATGGATCAGAAGACTCAACATAGTAAAATGAGTATTCTACCCAAAGCAACCTATAGATTCAATGCAATCCCTATCAAGCTACCAATGGTAGTTTTCACAGAACTAGCACACATAATTTCACAATTTGTATGGAAATACAAAAAAACCTCAAATAGCCATAGCAATCTTGAGACAGAAGAATGGAAAGGGATAAATCAACCTGCCTGACTTCAGGCTCTACTACAAAGCCACAGTCATCAAGACAGTATGGGACTGCCACAAAGACAAAAATATAGATAAATGGAGCAAAATAGAAAGCCCAGAGATGAATCCACGCACCCATGGACACCTTATCTTTGACAAAGGAGGCAAGAATATACAATGGAGAAAACACAATCTCTTTAACAAGTGGGGCTAGGGAAACTGGTCAACCACCTATAAAAGAATGAACCTAGAACACTTTCTAATACCATACACAAAAATAAACTCAAAACGGATTAAAGATCTAACTGTAAGACCAGACACTATAAAACTCCTAGAGGAAAACATAGGCAAAACACTCTTTGACATAAATCCCAGCAGGATCCTCTATGACCCACCTCCCAGAGTAATGGAAATAAAAGCAAAAATAAACAAATGGGGAGGGGAGGAGCCAAGATGGCAGAGGAATAGGACGGGGAGACCACTTTCTCTCCTACAAATTCATTGAAAGAACAATTAAACGCTGAACAAAGTTCACAAAACAACTTCTGATGGCTAGCAGCGGACATCAGGCGCCCAGAAAAGCAACCCATTGTCTTCAAAGGGAGGTAGGACAAAATATAAAAGAAAAAGGGAGACAAAAGAGTCAGGGACGGAGACCTGTCCCGGGAAGGGAGTCTTAATAGAGGAAGTTTCCAAACACCAGGAAACCCTTGCACTGGCGGGTCTGAGGGAAGTTTTCAAATCTCAGAGGGCAACCCAACTGGGAGGAAAAATTAAATAAGGCCCACAGATTATGTGCCTAAAAGCAACTCCCAGCAGAAAAGTACTCCAGACGCCCGCACCCGCCACCAGCAAGAGGGGGCGAAACGGAGAGGAGCGGGCGGCATTGCTTAGGGTAAGGACCGGTCCAAAGGCCCTGAGAACAGTCGGAGGGAGCTTTTTTAAACTGTGGGATAGCAAGGAAAAATTAACCAGCGGAAACACACTGCCGGCAGTTCGCAAAACAAAGGGACTGAGAAACTCCAGAGAAGAGCTGGCCCATTCCCGCTGGAGGTAGGAGGCAGGGGGGAGGGGAAAGGGGCAAACTCAGCCCCAGAGAAGCCACCCGCTCCCACACTGCAAACAGGCCCCCGGTTCCTATCTAAAGACTTCCTGACACCCGACCGGCGGCGGAGCGCGCTGGGGCCTCGGAGGGAAAAGACGCGCCGCACCCGGGGAGAGGGCGCCCAAGCCTCTGGCTGCCCGAGCCGCTTGCCGCGGAGGGAAAAGGTGTGCCACACCTGGGGACAGGGCGCCCAAACCTCTGGATGCCTGAGCCGCTCGCCGCGGAGGGAGAAGGCACCCCGCATCCAGGGAGAGTGCGCCCAAGCCTCTGGCTGCCTGAACCGTTCAGGCCGGGGAAGGCACAAAGCGCAGGCGCAAAGAACCTGTGCTTTTGTGGAGTACCTGAAAACTGGAACTGCACTCAATGCAAGGCCCGCTCTATACAGAGCAACTGGGAACCTGAGCAGTGTAGACGGGGAAAGCACAGACACCCCTGTACAGGGCAAAGCCCAGTGTGGCCAGAACATGGTGAGTGCTATCCACACACAGTGATATCTGTCTGAAGCGCCCCACCCTCCCCGTAGCAGGACTGAACTGAACTAGCGAACCTAAATAAGAGATCACCTCCACCGGCCTGTGTCAGGGCGGAAATCAGACACCAAAGAGAGGGCAAACAGAAGCCAAATAAACAAAGGGAACCGCTTCAGAAAGGACCGGTGCAACAGATTAAAATCACTGAAGGTAACACCGACTACAACGGAAGGGGCCTATAGATATCAAGAAGTGTAAGCTGGAAAGAGGAGATATCTGAAATTGAACTGAACCTACACTGACTGCAACAGCTCCAGAGAAATTCCTAGATATATATGTATATTTTTTGTTAAATTAAAAAAAAATTTTTTTTTCTTTCCTTTTTTAAAAAATTTTTTTCTCTTTTATTTTCTTTTAAAATTCCCTACTACGCCCCCATTACTCCTCCACTTTCATTTTCATATATTTTTATGATTTTTTTTTAATTAGGAAAAAAAGTTTTTTTCCTTTTTTTTCTTTTTCTTTTTCTTCTTTCTTTCTTTTCTTTTCTTTTTCTTGTTTTTCTCTCCTATTTCCTTTTAAAGTCCTCTAATGCTCCTATATTATTCCTTAATTTTAATTTTCATTTCACTATAACCTTGCAAAAAAAAAAAAGAGAGAAGCCCTATTTTTAAACTGAACTTCATATATATTTCTAAACTTTGTGTTTTTGTTTTTAAATATTGTATTTCAAAGAGTCTAACCTCTATGCTAGATTTTTAATATTTGTTTTTCAGTATGTGATATAAATTTTGGACATTTAAGAATCCAATATTCACTTCCCATTTCTATTCAGGAGTGTGTTGATTAATCTCTCCCACTTTTGACTCTCTGTTTTCTAACTCAGAACACCTCTATTTCCTCCTTTCCCCTTCTCTTCCCAATCCAATTCTGTGAATCTTTGTGGGTGTCTGGGCTACGGAGAACACTTTGGGAACAGATAACTGCATAGACCTGTCTCTCTCCTCTTGAGTCCTCCTTCCTCTTTGCCTGATCACCTCTATCTCCTTCCTCCCTCTCCTATTCTTCATGTAACTCTGTGAACCTCTTTGGTTGTCCCTCACAGTGAAGAATCTTTTCACCATTAACCTAGAAGTTTTATTATCAGTGCTGCATAGTTGGAGAAGTCTTGAGACTACTGGAAGAATAAAACTGAAATCCAGAGGCAGGAGACTTAAGCCCAAACCCTGAGAAAACCAGAAAACTCCTGACTACACAGAGCATTAAGGAATAAGAGACCATCCAAAAGCCTCCATACCTACACCAAATCCAACCATCACCCAAGAGCCAAGAAGCTCCAGAACAAGACATACCACGCAAATTCTATAGCAACGCCAGAACATAGACCTAAGTGTCAACATACAGGCTGCCCAAAGTCACACCTAACACATAGACCCATCGCAAAACTCGCTACTGGGCACTCCACTGCACTTCAGAGAGAAGAAATCCAGTTCCACGCACCAGAACACTGACACAAGCTTCCCTAACCAGGAAACCTTGACAAGCCAATCGTCCAACCCCATCCACTGGGTAAAATCTTCACAATAAAAAGGAACCACAGACCAGCAGAAAACAGAAAGTCCACCCCAGACACAGCAATCTAAACAAGATGAAAAGGCAGAGAAATACCAAACAGGTAAAGGAACATGAAATATGCCCACCAAATCAAACAAAAGAGGAGGAGATAGGGAATCTACCTGAAAAATAATTTAGAATAATGATAATAAAAATGATCCAAAATCTTGAAAACAAAATGGAGTTACAAATAAATAGCCTGGAGACAAAGATTGAGAAGATGCAAGAAATGTTTAACAAGGACCTAGAATAAATAAAAAAGAGTCAATTAAAAATGAATAATGCAATAAATTAGATCAAAAACACTCTGGAGGGAACCATGAGTAGAATAACAGAGACAGAAGATAGGATAAGTGAGGTAGAAGATAAAATGATGGAAATAAATGAAGCAGAGAGGAAAAAATAAGAAAGAATCAAAAGAAATGAGGACAACCTCAAGGACTTCTGGGACAATGTGAAACACCCCAACATTCGAATCATAGGAGTCCCAGAAAAAGAAGACAAAAAGAAAGGCCATGAGAAGTTACTCGAGGAGATAATAGCTGAAAACTTCCCTAAAATGGGGAAGGAAATAGCCACCCAAGTCCAAGAAACCCAGAGAGTTCCAAACAGGATAAACCCAAGGTGAAATACCCCAAGACACATATTAATCAAATTAACAAAGATCAAACACAAAGAACAACTATTAAAAGCAGCAAGGGAGAAACAACAAATGACACACAAAGGGATTCCCATAAGGATAACAGCTGATCTATCAATAGAAACCCATCAGGCCAGAAGGCAATGGCAGGACATACTTAGAGTAATGAAAGAGAATAACCTACAACCTAGATTACTGTACCCAGCAAGGATCTCATTCAGATATGAAGGAGAACTCAAAAGCTTTACAGACAAGCAAAAGCTGAGAGAATTCAGCACCACCAAACCAGCTCTTCAACAAATGCTAAAGGATCGTCTCTAGACAGGAAACACGGAAAGGTTGCATAAATGTGAATCCCAAACAACAAAGTAAATGGCAATGGGACCATACCTACCAATAATTACCTTAAATGTAAATGGGTTGAATGCCCCAACCAAAAGACAAAGACTGGCTGAATGGATACAAAAGCAAGACCCCTATATATGCTGTCTACAAGAGATCCACCTCAAAACAAGGGACACACACAGACTAAAAGTGAAGGGCTGGAAAAAATTATTTCACACAAACGGAGACCAAGAGAAAGCAGGAGTCGGAATACTCATATCAGATAAAATAGACTTTCAAATAAAGGCTGTGAAAAGAGACAAAGAAGGACACTACATAATGATCAAAGGATCAATCCAAGAAGAAGATATAACAATTATAAATATATATGGACCCAGCATAGGAGCACCGCAATTTGTAAGGCAAACACTAATGAGTATGAAAGAGGAAATTAATAGTAACACAATAATAGTGGGAGACTTTAATACCCCACTCACACCTATGGATAGACCAACTAAACAGAAAATTAACAAGGAAACACAAACTTTAAAGGACACAATGGACCAGCTAGACCTGATTGACATCTATAGGACGTTTCACCCCAAAACAATCAACTTCACCTTTTTCTCAAGTGCACACGGAACCTTCTCCAGAATAGATCACATTCTGGGCCATAAATCTAGCCTTGGTAAATTCAAAAAAATTTAAATCATTCCAGTCGTCTTTTCTGACCACAGTGCAGTAAGATTAGATCTCAATTACAGGAAAAAAATTATTAAAAATTCAAACATATGGAGGCTAAACAACATGCTTCCGAATAACCAACAAATCATAGAAGAAATCAAAAAAGAAATCAAAATATGCATATAAATGAATGAAAATGAAAACACAACAACCCAAAACCTATGGGACACTGTAAAAGCAGTGCTAAGGTGAAGATTCATAGCATTACAGGCCTACCTCAAGAAACAAGAAAAAAGTCAAATAAATAACCTAACCCTACACCTAAAGCAACTAGAGAAGGAAGAAATGAAGAACCCGAGGGTTAGTAGAAGGAAAGAAATCTTAAAAATTAGGGCAGAAATAAATGCAAAATAAATGAAAGAGACCATAGCAAAAATCAACAAAGTTAAAAGCTGGTTTTTTGAAAAAACAAACAAAATTGACAAATCATTAGCAAGACTCATTAAGAAACAAAGGGAGAAGAACCAAATTAACAAAATTAGAAACGAAAATGGAGAGATCACAACAGACAACACTGAAATACAAAGGATCATAAGAGACTACTACCAGCAGCTCTATGCCAGTAAAATGGACAACTTTGAAGAAATGGACAAGTTCTTAGAAAAGTATAACTTTCCAAAACTGAACCAGGAAGAAATAGAAGATCTTAACAAACCCATCAAAACTGTGATCAGAAATCTTCCAGGAAACAAAAGCCCAGGACCAGATGCCTTCACAGGTGAATTCTACCAAAAATTTAGAGAAGAGCTAACACCTATCTTACTCAAACTCTTCCAGAAAATTGCAGAAGAAGGTAAACTTCCAAACTCATTCTATGAGTCCACCATCATCCTAATTCCAAAACCAGACAAAGATGCCACAAAAAAAGAAACTACAGGCCAATATCAGTGATGAACATAGATGCAAAAATCCTTAACAAAATTCTAGCAAACAGAATCGAACAACATATTAAAAAAATCATATACCATGACCAGGTGGGCTTTATCCCAGGAATGCAAGGATTCTTTAATATCCAAAAATCAATCAATGTAATACACCGCATTAACAAATTGAAAGATAAAAACCATATGATTATCTCAATAGATGCAGAAAAAGCCTTTGAAAAATTTCAACATCTATTTATGATTAAAACTCTCCAGAAAGCAGGAATAGAAGGAACACACCTCAACATAATAAAAGCTATATATGACAAACCCACAGCAAGCATTACCCTCAATGGTGAAAAATTGAAAGCATTTCCCCTAAAATCAGGAATAAGACAAGGGTGCCCACTCTCACCACTCCTATTCAACATAGTTTTGGAAGTGTTGGCCACAGCAATCAGGGCAGAAAAAGAAGTAAAAGGAATCCATATAGGAAAAGAAGAAGTGAAACTCTCGCTGTTTGCAGATGACATGATCGTGTACATAGAAAACCCTAAAGACTCTACCAGAAAATTACTAGAGCTAATCAATGAATATAGTAAAGTTGCAGGATATAAAATTAACACACAGAAATCTCTTGTATTCTTATACACTAACAATGAGAAAACAGAAAGAGAAATTAAGGAAAAAATACCATTCACCACTGCAACAAAAAGAATAAAATACTTAGGAATATATCTACCTAAAGAAACAAAAGACTTATGTATAGGAAACTATAAATCACTAATGAAAGAAATCAAAGAGGACACAAACAGATGGAGAAATATACCGTGTTCATGGATTGGAAGAATCAGTACTGTGAAAATGAGTATACTACACAAAGTAATCTATAGATTCAATGCAATCCCTATCAAGCTACCAACGGTATTCTTCACAGAACCAGAACAAATAATTTCACAATTTGTATGGAAATACAAAACACCTTGAATAGCCAAAGCAATCTTGAGGAAGAAGAAGGGACCTGGAGGAATCAACCTGCCTGACTTCAGTCTCTACTACAAAGCCACAGTCATCAAGACAGTGTGGTACTGGCAAAATGACAGAAATTTAGATCAATGGAACAGAATAGAAAGCCCAGAGATAAATCCACGAACCTACAGACACCTTATCTTAGGCAAAGGAGGCAAGAATATACAGTGGAAAAAAAGACAACCTCTTTAACAAGTGGTGCTGGGAAAACTGGTCAACCACTTGTAAAAGAATGAAACTAGAACACTTTCTAACACCATACACAAAAATAAACTCAAAATGGATTAAAGATCTAAATGTAAGACCAGAAACTATAAAACTCCTAGAGAAGAATATAGGCAAAATACTCTCCGACATAAATCACAGCAGGATCCTCTATGACCCACATCCCAGAATATTAGAAACAAAAGCAAAAATAAACAAATGGGACCTAAAGAAACTTAAAAGCTTTTGCACAACAAAGGAAACTATAAGCAAGGTGAAAAGAGAGCCCTCAGATTGGGAGAAAACAATAGCAAATGAAACAACAGACAAAGGATTAATCTCAAAAATATACAAGCAACTCCTGAAACTCAATTTCAGAAAAATAAATTACCCAATCAAAAAATGGGCCAAAGATCTAAACAGACATTTCTCCAAGGAAGACATACAGATGGATAAAAAACATATGAGAAGATGCTCAACATCACTCATTATCAGAGAAATGCAAATCAAACCACAATGAGGTACCATTACACGCCAGTCAGGATGGCTACTATCCAAACGTCTATAAGCAATAAATGCTGGAGAGGGTGTGGAGAAAAGGGAACCCTCTTACACTGTTGGTGGGAATGCAAACTAGTACAGCCACTATGGAAAACAGTGTGGAGATTTCTTAAGAAACTGGAAATAGAACTGCCATATGACCTAGCAATCGCACTTCTGGGCATACACACCAAGGAAACCAGATCTAAAAGAGACACGTGCACCCCAATGTTCATCGCAGCACTGTTTATAATTTCCAGGACATGGAAGCAACTTAGATGCCCATCAGCAGACAAATGGATAAGGAAGCTGTGGTACATATACACCATGGAATATTACTCAGCCATTAAAAAGAATTCATTTGAATCAGTTCTAATGAGATGGATGAAACTGGAGCCCATTATACAGAGTGAAGTAAGCCAGAAAGATAAAGACCATTACAGTATACTAAGACATATATATGGAATTTAGAAAGATGTTAATGATAACCCTATATGCAAAACAGAAAAAGAGAGACAGATGTATAGAACAGAGTTTTGGACTCTGTGGGAGAAGGTGAGGGTGGGATGTTTCAAGAGAACATTGAAACATGTATATTATCTAGGGTGAAACAGATCACCAGCCCAGGTTGGATGCATGAGACAAGTGCTCAGGCCTGGTGCACTGGGAAGACCCAGAGGGATCGGGTGGAGGGGGAGGTTGGAGGGGGGATCGGGATGGGGAACACATGTAAATCCATGGCTGATTCATTTCAATATATGACAAAACTCACTACAATATTGTAAAGTAATTAGCCTCCAACTAATAAAAAAATAAGAAAAAAAAAAAAGTTTTTGCACAATGAAGGAAACTATAAGCAAGGAGAAAAGACATCCTTCAGAATGGGAGAAAGTAATTGCAGATGAAGCAAATGACCAAGAATTAATCTCAAAAAAATATACAAGAATCTTCTGCAGCTCAATTCCAAAAATAAACGACCCAATCAAAAAATGGGCCAAAGAACTAAACAGACATTTCTCCAAAGAAGACATACAGATGGCTAACAAACACATGAATAGATGCTCAACATCACTCATTATCAGTTCAGTCAGTTCAGTCTCTCAGTCCTGTCAAACTCACGTCCATCGAGTCAGTGATGCCATCCAGCCATCTCATCCTCTGTCATCCCCTTCTCCTCCTGCCCCCAATCATCCCAGCATCAGGGTCTTTTCCAATGAGTCAACTCTTCACATGAGGTGGCCAAAGTACTAGAGTTTCGTTTCACAACAGTCCTTCCAATGGACACCCAGGACTGATCTCCTTTAAGATGGACTGTTTGGAGCTCCTTGCAGTCCAAGGGACTCTCAAGAGTCTTCTCCAACACCAGAGTCCCAAAGTATCAATTCTTTGGTGCTCAGCTTTCTTCCCAGTCCAACTCTCACAGCCATCCATGACCATTGGAAAAACCATAGCCTTGACTGGACAGACCTTTGTTAGCAAAGTAATGTCTCTACTTTTTAATATGCTGTCTAGGTTGGTCATAACTTTCCTTCCAAGGAGTAAGCGTCTTTTAATTTCATGGCTGCAATCACCATCTTCAGTGGTTTTGGAGCCCCCCAAAATAAAGTCAGCCACTGTTTCTACTGTTTCCTGATCTATTTGCCATCAAGTGATGGGACCAGATGCCATGACAGTAGTTTTCTGAATGTTGATCTTTAAGCGAACTCTTTCACTCTCCTCTTTCACGTTCATCAAGAGGCTTTTTAGTTCCTCTTCACTTTCTGCCGTAAGGGTGGTGTCATCTGCATATTTGAGGTTATTGATGTTTCTCCTGGCAATCTTGATGCCAGCTTGTGCTTCTTCCAGCCCAGCATTACTCATGATGTACTCTGCATATAAGTTAAATAAGCAAGATGACAATATACAGCCTTGACGTACTCCTTTTCCTATTTGGAACCAGTGTGTTGTTCCATGTCCAGTTCTAACTGTTGCTTCCTGATCTGCATACAGTTTTCTCAAGGGGCAGGTCAGGTGGTCTGGTATTCCCATCTCTTTCAGAATTTTCCACAGTATTGTGATCCACACAGTCAAAGGCTTTGGCATAGTCAATAAGGCAGAAATAGATGTTTTTCTGGAACTCTGTTGCTTTCTCAATGATCCAGCAGATGTTGGCAATTTGACCTCTGGTTCTTCTGCCTTTTCTAAAACCAGCTTGAATATCTGGAAGTTCACGGTTCATGTATTGCTGAGGCCTGGCTTGGAGAATTTTGAGCATTACTTTACTAGCATGTGAGATGAGTGCAATTGTGTGGTAGTTTGAGCATTCTTTGGGAGTGCCTTTCTTAGGGATTGGAATGAAAACTGACCTTTTCCAGTCCGGTGGCCACTGCTGAGTTTTCCAAATTTGCTTATATATTGAGTGCAGCACTTTCACAGCATCATCTTTCAGGATTTGAAATAGCTCAACTGCAATTCTATCACCTCCAGTAGCTTTGTTCATAGTGATGCAGAAATGCAAATCAAAACCACAATGAGGTACCATCTCCCACTGGTCAGAATGGCTGCTATCAAAAGTCTACAAACAATGAATGCTGGAGAGGTTTTGGAGAAAAGGGAACGCGCTTACACTGTTGGTGGGAATGCAAACTACTATAGCCACTATAGAGAACAGTGTGGAGATTTCTTAAAAAACTGGAAATAGAACTGCCATATGACCCAGCAATTCCACTGCTGGGCATACTCTCAAGGAAAAAGCCACGTGTACCCCAATGTTCATCACAGCTCTGTTCACAATAGCTAGGACATGGAAACAACCTAGATGTCCACTGGCAGATGAATGGGTAGGAAAGCTGTGGTACATATGCACAATGAAATATTATTCAGCTTTTAAAAAGAACACATTTGAGTCAGTTCTAATGAGGTGGATGAAACTGGAGCCTATTATATGGAGTAATGTAAGTCAGAAAGAGAAACACCAATACAGTATATTAATGCATATATATGGAATTTAGAAAGATGGGGATGTCAGGTGAGTGTATACTCCTCAGTTCTGTGTCATCACAACAAAGATTTGGAGTGACAGACATTAAAGCTCTTGGGTGTTGGATAGACCATGTTATAGCTCTTAGACAAATCAGTGTTATAGCTTTATTTTATTTAGAAAATGGCAGGAGAATCGATCCTCCAGGCCTGAGGGCATGTTGACTCAAAGACGCGAAGAAAAGCGTGTCCCAGCGCATGGGAGAGAAAGAGAGAGAACACTAGAGAGAGACAGACAGAGAGAGAGAGAGAGAGAGAGAGAGAGAGAGGGAGGGAGAGGGAGAGGGAGAGAGCCCTTTGGCTCCTCTTTTTATATATTTTTCCCTCCCCCTAAGCCTGCCCTGTGCAAATTGGGCTAGCCAGGAGTGCTGTTTGTTCTACCTGAAGTCCTCACTCCCGTCCTCGTACCTTCCTTTGACTTTCCTTTGTTCTATTTTCACGGGCTTTTCCCTTCCTTGTCTTTTAGCCACCACCATTTTGGACTCCTATTTCTTATTCTAACTACCTAACAGTAACAATGCTCCTATATGTGAGACAGCAAAAGAGACACAGATATGAACAGACTTTTGGACCCTGTGGGACAAGATGAGGATGGGATGATTTGAGAGAATAACATTGAAACATGTATATTACTATATGTGAAGTAGATCACCAGTCCAAGTTCGATGCATGAAACAGGGCACTTGAAGCCAGTGCACTGGGACAACCCTGAGGTATGAGATGGGAAGGGAGGTGGAATGGGGGTTCAAGATGCGGGACACATGTATACCCATGGCTGTTTCATGTCAATGTATGGCAAAAACTAACACAATATTGTAAAGTAATTTGCCTCCAATTAAAATAAATAAATTAATTTAAAAAACATAACTCAACTTTTACATTGTAAATAAATTTTTTAGTTAACAGGGCTTTGAGGTCAAAACTGCAAGTTTTACAAATGGATTCAAAATATAACTTGTCCTGTGCAGGCTTAGGGCAAAGTACTAAGCCATACCTTTACTCAAAGACTAATTATACTTTAACTATCCTCATGATTTTTAGTGACATACAACACATTTTTGATTGAGGGACCAGTGTCTTTATACTCCTGAAGACAGTGATAAGAATCAAGCAAACTCAACTGTGATTGAACAGAGTTCAAAATATTTCTTTTGATAAGAAGTGGCTGGTTTGATAAGAAGATCCTTGAACAATACACTCCCTTCCACCTCACCTTGATTTGAGGGCTTAACAGGAGCTGACAGATAAGGGGTAGGAGGCACGGAGAAGTCAGTCAGCCTAAGGCTGCATTTCTTAATTCTGGGTTGTACTGTATAATCAGCTTCCCTGATGGTTCAAAGGTAAAGAATCTGCCTCCCATGCTAGAGACCAAGATTCAATCCCTGGGTTGGGAAGATCCCCAGAGGAGGAAATGGCAACCCACTTCAGTATTCTTGTCTGGAAAATCCCATGGCCAGAGGAGCCTGGCAGGCTGCAGTCCATGGGGGCATACAAGAGTGGGACATAACTGATCACAGGAGTACTAGGGCACAGTATAATCACTTGAGAATATATTTTAAATTACCGATTCATAGTTCTGCCTTCTCTTCCTTCCTTCCACCACTAAGAAATTTCTACTTGATTAGTCTGAGATAGGACCTGGGCAAGATTGTTAAGCAGTAACAACTCTGGCTTAGTTTAATTGGTTTATAATTGGTCTACATAAATGATCAAGTGAACAAAAAAGTTCTTCCTGTTTCAGCACTAGACACTCTATGGTTGACTTGAATGAAGAGAAAAATTAAAAAAGAAATCTAATCTGAGATTTATCAATTGATTTTCTGTGTATATGCAGGTATTTGTGGATTTATTCAAATGAATAACTGCTATTGAAGTATTGTTTTATGATCATAAAAGGTTCAGAGTACATAGGTCTCCTTTCCTGCTTCTGGTTAATTCCATGCTGCACCTGCAGCTCTCAAGAACCAGAAACCTCATTCATATGACTGAAACCTCTCTGACCCAGGAATATTGCCTTGGGTTATATAATCTCTTCCCCCTCTGTGTTTGTAGAAGGAACACAAAGATATTTCAAAATCCTGCCCACACAACTCAGGACCAAGCTGAGACTTTCTCTGAGCCACAAGTGACAGACGTGAAACAATTTCCTTCTTAAGATGGTGACTTATCCAATAGATCACTATAGAAAATCACCTATGATGGAAAAAAGTCATAAAGGTGAGTTTTATTTTTTGATACTGCTGATATTGTTTGTGCTTTTGTGTGTGCATGCATTAGAGACAGAGAGAGAGAGAGAGAGAGAGAGAGAGAGAGAGAGCCTGTACGTCTAGCCAGTGCTTCTAACAAAAGCATTTGAGTCACAAAAATAGAGCAGACCTCAGGGTACAAGGCATGAGAGTTGGACTTTCACTCCCTCAAGACTGGTAAATCTGACTTCCATACATTCTTTTCTGTATGTCATTCGAACATCACTTATTTCAAATATATATCCAGCAATTAGCAATTAATATGTGATAATTGCATTCTAAAGTCACTGAAAAATTACCTCTTAGAACTGAAAATTAATACTCTCATACTGGCTTCCCTGGTGGCTCAGGCAGTAAGGAATCTGCTTGCAATGCAGGAGACTTGGGTCCAAACCCTGGGTCAGGAAGCTACTCTAAGGAAATGGCTACCCACTGCAGTATTCTTGCCTGGAGAATTCCATGGACAGAGGAGCTGGCAGGCAGGCTACAGTTCATGGGGTTGCAAAGAATCAGACGTGACTGAGCAACTAACACACTTTACTCTCAAAACTGACCACTCTGTGTAATGATGAAATAAAAGCTTCTTTTAAGGAACACATTGCTGTGGAATTCCAAGATATTACTGTAGTATTTTTATATTCATGAATTTTAATATCCATTGTGAAGTGCAGTAATTAGAAATATTTAGGAGTGGAGTAGAGATGCAACTTGTGGTGGCTAATATTTTGATATATAGTAAGTCTTGAAACGGAGAAGGCAATGGCACTCCACTTCAGTCTTCTTGCCTGGAAAATCCCATGGATGGAGGAGCCTGGTAGGCTGCAGTCCCTGGGGTCACTAAGAGTCGGACACGACTGAGCGACTTCACTTTCACTTTTCACTTTCCTGCATTGGAGAAGGAAATGGCAACCCATTCCGGTGTTCTTGCCTGGAGAATTCCAGGGAAGGGGGAGCTTGGTGCGCTGCCGTCTATGGAGTCTCACAGAGTTGGACACGATTGAAGCAACTTAGCAGCAGCAGCAGCAAGTCCTGAAAAGTAACCATTTCTGTTTGGAAAAATGAGCAAGGACAACTCATGAACAGATAGAGACTGGAAAAAATTTTTTCTGGCCATCAGTGGGGTATTATTCAAATTATTGTAACATAAGATTTACATAATGCTCTAAAACTGTTTTATGTAAGAATATGGCATTGGGCTACTTTGATGTTAACTTTAAACACTGAACTGCTTTGCAGTATGTAATGAAGACCTTTTTGTTGCAGCTATCTTTTCATTAGAATGGTCAATATGTACAAGTAAGGTTCTTTATGTAGAAGACCATATTATCACATACACATTTTTGCTATTATTGATTAATCTGTTTAGAATCTAAAATATGCATATATAACAGGAAAGATAATGTAGTTTGTTATATTGACTTCCTCAATGATGATTATATGTCACTTTTGAAATTTAACACAATTTTTCTCATTGCCTTACTTATTATGATTTTATGCATGTATTTTATATACACAATAATTTGCTTGCTTTCAAAACAATACTCAGTGGTGGAAAAATATGAGCACAAAGACGTGACAGAGAATGATAGTCCTATGGGTAGGAATGGATGTAGGAAATAATGTTTTCTGAAGGACATTGGTTGAAAAATAAAAAGGTGATTTAGCAATGTTATTGCTGCTGACCATTATCTGTGAATTTGCAGTAAAATCTAGGAGAAGAAGCATAATTATACATGATAGATAAGACAATGGTAGGTGATCTGGTCACTTTTTGAGGAAGAAGGTATGATGATGGCGCTAAAATACCAGTAGATGGTATGACCATTTACCTAGAAGGAGAGCTGAACCAAACTTTCTGCTCAAATGGTACCAATAGTAATTAAGTAGATAAAGTCAGTTCTCTCGGGCATTTCTCAGGCATTTGGCTGAGAAAATAGGTAGGGAATTGGTGGATCTCTAGCAAGAAGAAAAATAATAATATAAACAAAAAAAAGTGATAACATTTTACACTTCTTTTTGTGTAAAACACAACATTACACATAATGAAACTGTAAAATGACATTTCATTAAGTAAAGATTGGTACATCTTAGACTTAAATTCTTAGAATTTTTGAAATTTATGTCAATTACTTATTCATCTTAAAAACAGCAATTAAATAATCTGAATGACATATAAGACTATATTATTAATTTCAGATGCATTTTCTGAAAAAATTTAAACATAGAATTTATTTAAATGAATGAGCTTTTTCACATAATTTTTAAAAGTTATGCTCCATTTACAGTAATTACAAAATATTGACTGTATTCCCTGTGTTGTACAGTACATACTTATAGCCTATCTTACACTCAATAATTTGTACCTCCCATACCCATAGCACTCTTATGTTGCCCCTCCCTCCTTTAAAACTGTATATAAAAAGAGAATGAATATTTTTTCATGTAGGCTTCCAAAGTAAACATCAGATTTAGAGAAGAAGAAGAATTTTCCCTGTTTACTGCTCATTTCTCAGATTCTTGCTTTTTGTCATAAAATTTGATTCTCTTGAATGTGATTCTGTCTTACATAGTGTTTTCCTCGAAAAGTAAAATTTCAGACTTTATCTTTTTTTTTTGAACCTTGAATTTTATTTTATTTTATTTCCTTTTAACATTTTTTTTCATTTACTTTTATTAGTTGGAGGCTAATTATTTTACAATATTGTAGTGGTTTTTGCCATACATTGACATGAATCAGCCATGGATTTACATGTGTTCCCCATCCCGATCCATAACCCTATATGCAAAACAGAAAAAGAGACACAGATGTATAGAACAGACTTTGGGACTCTGTGGCAGATTTTATCTTTTATATCTTGTTGTAAAGTACTGTTATGTACTCAAATTTAAGTTTCTAGGAAATCAATTGGAAAAGATTTTACTATTTATACAAAATTCTTTTGGATTCTTAGCCAAATTTATATCTTTAAGTAAATTATCTGCTAGCCTCTGTTAGTTTGCAGTTAGATGTTTTAAATGTTCAGGTGAAGCACCCCTAACTGGAATATTTAAGTGTATCATTTTTACTGTTTCTTTCTTATTGAAGTATAGTTAATTTATAGTTTCATGTATGCAACATATTGATTTGATGTTTTGTGTATTACACTCCATTTAAATTATTACATAATGTTGCTACATACTCTGTGCTGCATATTACATTCTAGTATATTATTTACTTATATCTAGCAGTTTATTGGAGAAGGGAAGGGCAACCCACTCTAGTACTCTTGCCTGGAAAATCCCATGGATGGGGAGCCTGGTAGGCTGCAGTCCGTGGGGTCGCTAAGAGTTGGACACGACTGAGCGACTTCACTTTTACTTTTCACTTTCATGCATTGGAGAAGGAAATGGCAACCCATTCCAGTGTTCTTGCCTGGAGAATCCCAGGGACGGGGGAGCCTGGTGGGCTGTCGTCTATGGGGTCACACAGAGTTGGACACGACTGAAACGACTTAGCAGCAGCAGCAGTTTATACCTCTTAATCTTCTTCCCCTTTCTGCCCTCTTCCCCCAACTTCCTTTCTCCTTGTAACCACTAGCTGTTCTCTGTATCTGTGTCAGTTTCTCTTTTTTTGTATTGGTTTATTTGTTTTGTTTTTCAGATTCCACATATAATAGAAAATATACAGTATTTTTATTTCTCTGTCTGACTTATTTCATCAAGCATAATACCACCCAGATCCATCCATTTTGTTGTAAATGGCAGAATTTCATTTTTTTTGTGGTTGAGTAATATTCTATATACATATATTCTACCCACATATATATAAAAGAATGACATTTTTTTTTCAAAATAAAAATATGTAGAAAATGGGATTTCTTACACAACTACCTGGAAAACGCAATAGCATTTTATTTTGCTCTTGTGAGTGATACAGTGCCTAATGTACACATTTATTTGCTTAATTTCAAAACGGGAGGAGAATAATTGCTTGTTGATTTTTAAATGTAATCTCATTCCCTCCTTGCAGCACCAAGAATATGATCCTCTGTACCACATTCAAGGCTTAGGACTCCTGGGTGTGTCTGAGGCCGCACACAAAGCAGGAAACAAGGCCTAAAAGATGACCAGTTCCCTCTGAGCTGCAATGTGATATGGGGTCTTGGGTGGGAAGGTAGCTTCATGATAGCATGGATGGTTAAGAGTCAAAGAGAGAGTCGAAAAGTAAAAAAGGAAAAAAAAGAGAAATGGTTGTGAAAAAGAAGGTCCAGATGGATCACCGGATTCTGAAAAAATATTGGGAGGCTGAATATGCAGCTCACATCACAATGAAAGCAAAAATAAGGGTTATCTGAGCAGACAAATGGGAGAATAGTCTTATAGCATGCTGTATGAATACTTTATCACAGACTACTGGTGCTGACATTTTACTGCTTTGAATACATGTTTGAAACTTTGTTGCTGTTGTTTAGTGGCTCACTCTTTGAGACACAGTGGACTGCAGAATGCCACGCCTCCCTGTCCTTCACTATCTCCCGGAATTTGCTCAAACTTCTGTCCATTGAATCAGTGATGCCATCCAACCAGCTCATCCTTGGTCGTCCCCTTCTTCTGCCTTCAATCTTTCCCAGCATCAGGGTCTTTTCTAATGAGTCAGCTCTTGGCATCAGGTGCCAAAGTATTGACACTTCAACTTCAGTATAAGTCCTTTCAATGAATATTCAGGGCTTGATCTCCTTGCAGTCCAAGAGACTCTCAAGAGTCTTCTCTAACATCACAGTTCAAAAGCATCAATTCTTCGGCACTCAGTTTTCTTTATAGTCCAACTCTCACATCCATACATGACTACTGAAAAAACTATAGCTTTGACTCTGTGGACCTTTGTTGGCAAAGTGATGTCTCTGCTTTTTAATATGCATTAATTAATTAATTTTGAAAATTTACCTCCCTTAAATTCATTTACTTTCCCCCTTTATAATTATGTTAATTATAACCTATATGAACATTGAGAAGCAGATCACATAATGTTACAACTTTTGCTTCAACCATCAAATATATTTTAGAAAAACCAAAAGAAAAGAAAAACCTATCATATTTGTCTATGTTTGTACTCCTTCTCTTGTTCTGTCTTCCTTACTGATGTTCCAAGACTTCTTATTTTATCAGTCCATTTCAATTTCAAGGCCTTTATTTAGCCTTTTTTTTTTTTAAGGACAGATCTGCTGGCAAAAAATTCTTAGCTTACCTTAATCTGAAAATGTCTTTATTTCCCAAAGACTGTTTTCACTGAGTATAGAATTATGTTATTTTCTTTCACCACATTAAAATATTCTGCCCCTTCCTCAGACTTCTCTGGTTTCTGATTAGAAATCTACTACTAATACAATTAAAACTGTTTTCTCATGAAAGTAAAGAACCATTTCTCATGTTTCTCATGAAAGTAAAGAACCATTCCCCTACTTTCAAGATGTTTTTTTCTCTTTACTTTTCAGAGGTTGGATTATGATGTATCTTGACATGGATTTGTTTAACTTTATCTTATTTGTGATTTGCTCAGCTTATTGAATATATACATTAATGTCTTTTGTCAAATTTGGGACGTTTTTAGTCATTATTTCTTCAAATACTTTCTCAGCTCCACAGTCTTTCTACTCTCCTGGGACCCCAATGACAAGTACATTAGATCTTTTGTTATAGCACCACAGGACTCTGAGATTTTATTGGTCTATCTCAGTCTATTTCCTCTTCATTGTCCAGTTCAGATAATTAGCATAATATGATCTTCAAGTTCACTGACTAATTCTTCTATCATCTCCTTTCTCTGCTAAGTCTATTCAGTGAATATTTTATTTTGAATATTGTATTTTCTATTTCATAAATTTATATTTTATTCTTTGTATCTTCTATTTATTTACTAAGACTATATTTTTTCATTTGTTAAAAGTGAGTTTGTAATTGCTTATTTTTATGATTACCACATAAAATCCTTTACAAATATCTTCGTCATTTTGATGCTGGTATGTATTGCCTTTTTTTCATTTAAGATGATATTTTCTTGGTTCTCCCAGGTTATGAAGTGTGGTTTTCCATTGTACCATGGACATCTTGGTTCTTATATTATGAGGCAGTGTATTTTATTACATCATCTATTATATCAAGCCTAAAATGCACCACATGTATGGGAAAACAAAGATATCATCTCATTTTGCTAAGTGAAGGTGGAAATAGAGGTTTGCCACTTAGCATTATTTAACACTGTGGAAGGAGAAAGGCACTTTGTTACTGTTGGGTAGGGCTGAAAGCTCAGCTTCCCCTTGGCCCTCTGCTGACAATACCTCACCTGGTAGAGTGAGAGCCACTTCATTACTATTTTCTGTGTATCTCCACCAACTCTGTGGCAGGGCAGGGGCAGTGACCTCACTGCTGCTGAGTGGGAATGAAAGTTCCAGCTCTCTCCAGTTTGCCCTCACTGACACCAACCAGGACAGGATGGGGCACAATGTTAACTGAGTGACAGTGAACCACTAGGCTACTCCTACTCAGTCTTTGCTGAATAGCAGGAGTGGGATTATGATTTTCTCTGTGGTGTTTAGCTGGAGTCAGGAAGTTATCACTTAACAGTTTTCATCTTATTAGGTTGCACATTCCTGGTCCTGTGACCACAAAGGGCAAGCTTTTCTTGGGGGTTACTATGTCTTAGCATGCGTGTGTGTACTTAGTCTTGTCCAACTCTCTGCCACCCATGGACTGTAGCCCTCTAGGCTTTTGCGTCCATGGGATTTTCCAGGGAAGCATACTAGAGTGGGCTTCCATTTCCTCCTCCAGGGAATCTTCCTGACCTAGGAATCCAATGCATGTTTCCTGTGTCTCCTGCATTGTCAGCAGATTCTTTACCAAGCAGTCATTTGGGCTTCCCTGGTGGTTCAGTTGGTAAAGAATCCACCTGGAATGAGGGAGACCTGGGTTCAATTCCTGGGTTGGACAGATCCCATGGAGAAGGGAAAGGCTACCCACTCTAGTATTCTGGCCTGGAGAATTCCATGGACTGTGTAGTTCTTGGGGTTGCAAAGAGTCAGACATGACAGTGATTTCACCAGCACAACCAGCATGTGGGAAGCTTTGTCTTTACCTATTGGTATTTCTGGATTGCTGGTTTCTCCAGCACCCACTCAGGGATACATTAGGAGAAAAAAAGAGAGAGAGAGAGAGAGAGAGAGCTCACTATATGTCATTTCTGACATCTTTTAGAGTCTTTTTTTATTTGATATATATATATATATATATATATATATACTGCTTGGGGCTTCAGTTATGAGGGGCACAGGGAAAAGTCTCTATTCCATTATTTCCCAGAACTAGATAATCCCCTGGTTTCTTAATTGACTGATGATATTTTTCTAATGTCTTCAACTACTTGAACAAATGTGCTCAGCAAAGTACTAATAGACTTGAGTTTATTTATTTATTTATTTATTTTTCCCAATTATTTTTATGAGTTGAGGACTAATCCCTTTACAATATTGAAGTGGTTTTTGCCTTACATTGACATGAATCAGCCATGGAGTTACATGTGTTCCCCATCCTGAACCCCCCTCCCACCTCCCTCCCTACCCCATCCCTCTGGGTCATCCCAGTGTACCAGCCCTGAACACTTGTCTTATGCTTCCAACCTGGACTGGCAACCTGTATCACACTTGATAATATACATGTTTTGATGCTGTTCTCTCAGATCATCCCACCCTCGCCTTTTCCCATAGAGTCCAAAAGTCTATTCTGTACATCTGTGTCTCTTTTTCTGTCTTGCATATAGGGTTATCATTACCATCTTTCTAAATTCCATATATATGCATTAGTATACTGTATTGGTGTTTATCTTTCTGGCTTACTTGACTCTGTATAGTGGGCTCCAGTTTCATCCATCTCATTAGAACCGATTCAACTGTGTTCTTTTTAGTGGCTGAGTAATATTCCATTGTGCATATGTACCACAGCTTCCTTATCCATTTGTCTGCTGATGAGCATCTAGGTTGCTTCCATGTCCTGGCTATTATAAATAGTGCTGTGATGAACACTGGGGTACACATGTCTCTTTCAGATCTGGTTTCCTCAGTGTGTATGCCTAGGAGTGGGATTGCTGGGTCATATGGCAGTTCTATTTCCAGTTTCTTAAGGAATCTCCACACTGTTCTCTGTAGTGGCTGTACTAGTTTGCATTCCCACCAACAGTGAAAGAGGGTTCCCTTTTCTCCACACCCTCTCCAGCATTTATTGCTTGTAGACTTTTGGATAGCAGCCATTCTGACTGGTGTGTAATGGTATCTCGCTGAGGTTTTGATTTGCATTTCATTCTTTTACAAGTGGTTGACCAGTTTTCCCAGCACCACTTGTTAAAGAGGTTGTCTTTTTTTCCATTGTATATTCTTGCCTCCTTTGTCTAAGATAAGGTGTCTGTAGGTTCGTGGATTTATCTCTGAGCTTTCCATTCTGTTCCATTGATCTAAATTTCTGTCATTTTGCCAGTACCACACTGTCTTGATGACTGTGGCTTTGTAGTAGAGCCTGAAGTCAGGCAGGTTGATTCCTCCAGGTCCCTTCTTCTTCCTCAAGATTGCTTTGGCTATTCAAGGTGTTTTGTATTTCCATACAAATTGTGAAATTATTTGTTCTGGTTCTGTGAAGAATACCGTTGGTAGCTTGAT
>SNSB01003605.1:7753959-7901584 GCA_012922965.1 Capreolus pygargus
TGGTCATGATGTATGATCTTTTTAATATGTTGTTGGATTCTGTTTGCTAGAATTTTGTTAAGGATTTTTGCATCTATGTTCATCAGTGATATTAGCCTGTAGTTTTCTTTTTTTGTGGCATCTTTGTCTGGTTTTGGAATTAGGGTGATGGTGGCCTCATAGAATGAGTTTGGAAGTTTACCTTCTTCTGCAATTTTCTGGAAGAGTTTGAGTAAGAAAGGTGTTGGCTCTTTAAATTGTTGGTAGTATTCAGCTCGGAAGCCATCTGGTCCTGGGCTTTTGTTTGCTGGAAGATTTCTGATTACAGTTTTGATTTCTGTGCCTGTGATGGGTCTGTTATGATCTTTTATTTCTTCCTGGTTCAGTTTTGGAAAGTTATGCTTTTCTAAGAATTTGTCCATTTCTTCCAAGTTGTCCATTTTATTGGCATAGAGCTTCTTGTAGTAGTCTCTTATGATCCTTTGTATTTCAGTGTTGTCTGTTGTGATCTCTCCATTTTCATTTCTAATTTTGTTGATTTATTTCTTCTCCCTTTTTTCTCAATGAGTCTGGCTAACTGTTTGTTAATTTTGTTTATCTTTTCAAAAAACCAGCTTTTAGCTTTGTTGATTTTTGCTACAGTCTCTTTTGTTTGTTTTGCATTTATTTCGGCCCTAATTTTTAAGATTTCTTTCCTTCCACTAACCCTGGGGTTCTTCATTTCTTCTTTCTCTAGTTGCTTTGGGTGTAGAGTTAGGTTATTTATTTGACTTTTTTCTTGTTTCTTGAGGTAAGCCTGTAATGCTATGAACCTTCCCCTTAGCACTGCTTTTCCAGTGTCCCATAGGTTTTGGGTTGTCGTGTTTTCATTTTAATTCATTTCTATGCATATTTTGATTTTTTTATGATTTCTTCTATCATTTATTGGTTATTCAGAAGTGAGCTATTTAGCCTCCATATGTTTGAATTTTTAATATTTTTTTCCTATAATTGAGATCTAATCTTACTGCTTTGTGGTCAGAAAAGATGACTGGAATGATTTCAATTTTTTTGAATTTCCCAAGGCTAGATTTATGGCTCAGGATGTGATCTATTCTGGAGAAGGTTCCGTGTGCACTTGAGAAAAAGCTGAAATTGACTGTTTTGTGGTGAAATGACCTATAGGTATCAATTAGGTCTAGCTCGACTATTGTGTCATTCAAAGTTTGTGTTTCCTTGTTAATTTTCTGTTTAGTTGGTCTATCCATAGGTGTGAGTGGGGTATTAAAGTTTCCCACAATTATTGTGTTATTGTTGATTTCCCCTTTCATACTCGTTAGCATTTGCCTTATGTACTGCGGTGCTCCTATGTTGGGTGCATATATATTTATAATTGTTATATCTTCTTCTTGGATTGATCCTTTGATCATTATGTAGTGTCCTTCTTTGTCTCTTTTCACAGCCTTTATTTTAGTCTATTTTATCTGATATGAGTATTGCGACTCCTGCTTTCTTTTGGTCTCCATTTGTGTGAAATAGTTTTTTCCAGCCCTTCACTTTCAGTCTGTATGTGTCTCTTGTTTTGAGGCGGGTCTCTTGTAGACAGCATATATAGGGGTCTTGCTTTTGTATCCATTCAGCCAGTTTTGTCTTTTGGTTGGGGCATTCAACCCATTTACATTTAAGGTAATTATTGATAGGTGTGGTCCCGTTGCCATTTACTTTGCTGTTTTGGATTCGCGTTTATACAACCTTTCTGTGTTTCCTGTCTAGAGATGATCCTTTAGCATTTGTTGAAGAGCTGGTTTGGTGGTGCTGAATTCCCTCAGCTTTTGCTTGTCTATAAAGCTTGTGAATTCTCCTTCATATCTGAATGAGATCTTTGCTGTGTACAGTAATCTGGGTTGTAGGTTATTCTCTTTCATTACTTTAAGTATGTCCTGCCATTCCCTTCTAGCCTGAAGAGTTTCTATTGATAGATCAGCTGTTATCCTTATGGGAATCCCTTTGTGTGTTATTTGTTGTTTCTCCCTTGCTGCTTTTAATATTTGTTCTTTGTGTTTGATATTTGTTAATTTGATTAATATGTGTCTTGGGGTGTTTTGCCTTGGGTTTATCCTGTTTGGGACTCTCTTGGTTTCTTGAACTTGTGTAACAATTTCCTTCCCCATTTTGGGGAAGTTTTCAGCTATTATCTCCTCGAGTATTTTCTCATGGCCTTTCTTTTTGTCTTCTTCTTCTGGGACTCCTATGATTCGAATGTTGGGGTGTTTCACACTGTCTCAGAGGTCCCTGAGGTTGTCCTCATTTCTTTTGATTCTTTTTTCTTTTTTCCTCTCTGCTTCTTTTATTTCCACCATTTTATCTTCTACCTCACTTATCCTATCTTCTGTCTCTGTTATTCTACAGTTGGTTCCCTCCAGAGTGCTTTTGATCTCATTTTACTGCATTATTCATTTTTAATTGACTTTTTTATTTCTCTAGGTCCTTGTTAAACATTTCTTGCACCTTCTCTATCCTTGTCTCCAGGCTATTTATCTGTAACTCCATTTTGTTTTCAAGATTTTGGATCATTTTTATTATCAGTATTCTAAATTCTTTTTTAGGTAGATTCCCTATCTCCTCCTCTTATGTTTGGCTTGATGGGCATTTTTCATGTTCCTTTACCTGCTGGGTATTTCTCTGCCTTTTCATCTTGTTTAGATTGCTGTGTTTGGAGTGGCCTTTCTGTATTGTGGTGGTCTGTAGTTCCTTTTTATCGTGGAGTTTTCACCCAGTGGGAGGGGTTGGATGATTGGCTTGTCAAAGTTTCCTGGATAGGGAGGCTTGCTTCGGTGTGCTGGTGCAAGGCACTGGATTTCTTCTCTCTGGAGTGCAATTGAGTGTCCAGTAATGAGTTTTGAGATGGGTCTATGCATTTGGTGTGACTTTGGGTAGCCTTTATATTGACACTTATGGCTATGTTCCTGCATTGCTGGAGAATTTGTGTGGTATGTCCTGCTCTGGAACTTAGTGGCTCTTGGCTGGTGGTTGTTTTCAGTGTAGGTATGGAGGCTTTTGGATGATCTCTTATTACTTAATGCTCCTTGTAGTTAGGAATTCTCTGGTGTTCTCAGGGTCTGGGCTTAAGTCTCCTTCCTCTGGATTTCAGTCTTATTCTTCCAGTAGCCTCAAGACTTCTCCAACTATACAGCACTGATAATAAAACTTCTAGGTTAATGGTGAGAAGATTCTCCACAGTGAGGGACATCCAGAGAGTTTCACAGAGTTACATGAAGAAGAGGAGAGGGAGGAGGGAGATAGAGATGAGCAGGAGGAGAAAAAGGGGGACCCAAGAGGAGAGAGACAGATCTACGCAGTACTGTGTTCCCTACGTGTCCTCCATAGCCCAGAACACCCATAGAGATTCGCAGAATTGGGTTGAAAAGAGAAGGGGGAGGGAGGAAGTAGAGGTGATCTGGGGGAGAAAAAGGAGAGTCAAAAGGGGAAGAGAGTAATTATCACACTCCTGAGTAAAAATGGGTACTGAATATTGGATTCTTAAATGTCTAAAATTGATATCAAATACTGCAAAACAAAGATTGAAAATCTAGACTATAGACTCTTAAAAATACAATATTGAAAACAAAAGCAAAAACACAAAAAAATTTAGAAATATATATGAAGTTCCCCTTAAAAATAGGGTCTCCCCCCCCCCCACGGTTATAGTGAAATGAAAATGAAAATTAAGGAGTAATAGAGGACCTAAAAGAAAATAAAAGAAAATGAAAATTAAGGAGTAATAGAGGAGTAATAGGGAATTTTAAAGGAAAAAAAAAGAGAAAAAAGAAAAAGAAAAAAAATTTTAATTAAAAAAATAGTAAAAATATATCTAGGAATTTCTCTGGAACTGTTGTGGGCAGTGTGGGTTCAGCTCAGTTTCAGATAGCTCCTTGTTCCAGCTTACACTTCTCGATATCTATAGGTCCCTTCTGGTGTAGTCGGTGTTACCTACAGGGATTTTAATCTGTTGCACGGGTCACTTCTGAAGCGGTCCCCTTTATTTGGCTTCTGTTTGCAGATCTCTTCAGTGTCTAATTTCTGCCCTGACACAAGTGGGCAGAGGTGATCTCTTGTTTAGGTTCGCTTGTTCAGTCGTGCTGTGGGGAGGGAGGGGCACTGCAGACAAACGTCACTGGCCGGTGTGGGGAGCACTCTCAGTGTTCCAGCCACACTGGGTTTGTCCCCGCTTGCAGCATGTGTGCTTTCCCAGTCTACACTGCTCAGGCTCCAGACTGCGCTATAGGGAGCGGGCCCTGAGTTGCTTGCGGTTCCAGTTTTCGGGTATTCCACATAAGCGCAGGCTCGGTTGGGCCTGCATTTTGTGCCTTCCCCGGCGGAGCAGCTCAGGCAGCCAGGAGCTTGACGGGTGCACTCTCCCCTGGTGCGGTGTGCCTTCTCCCCTCCTGCGGTCCCCGCCTCAGTTTCTGTGCACCCCACTCTGTTGCACCTTGTGTCTGTTCTGGGGAGTTTGTCTCTAGCTGCGACCCTCCCGGTGGACGTCAACCATCCAGAATCTCAGGAAGTCTTTGGTTAGAAACTGGAAGCCTGTTTGAGGTTTGGTAGGGGATGCAGTCTTTGGGTCCCCTGGGGCCACGTTTGCCCCTTTCCCCTCTCCGCTGCCTCCTGCCTCTGGAGGGGGATGGGCCGGTCCGCCGCCGGCTAGCTCTTCTCTGGAATTGCTCGGTCCCTTTGTTCTGCCAATGGCTGGCAGTGTGTTCAGGCGGTTAATTTTCTCTCTCTCTCTCTCTTGCTATCCCACAGTTTAAGTTGCTATCTCATGTTAGCTCCCTTGTATTGCCCTCAGGGTATTCAGGCCCGGTCCTTACCCTAAGCAATGCCGCCCGCTCCTCTCCATTCAGCCGCCACTTGCTGGTGGTGGATGCAAGTGTCTGGGGTACTTTTTTGCTGGGAGTTGCTTTTAGACATGTAATCTGTGGGTTTTATTTATTTTTCTTCCCAGTTAGGTTGCCTGCCAAGATTCAAAAACTTCCCCCAGACCCGCCAGTGAGAGGGTTTCCTGGTGTTTGGAAACTTCCTCTATTGCAGCTCCCTTCCTGGGACTGGTCTCCGTCCCTAGCTCTTTTGCCTCTCTTTTTATCTTTTATATTTTGTCCTACCTCCTTCTGAAGACAATGGGCTGCTTTTCCGGGCACCTGATGACCTCTGCTAGTGTTCAGAAGTTGCTTTGTGGAGTTTGCTCAGTGTTCAAATGTTCTTTCGATGAATTTGTAGTGGAGAAAGTGGTCTCCCTGTCCTATTCCTCCGCCATCTTAGCTCCTCCCCCTAGACTTGAGTTTATTTTCTCTGTCTGGACACATTTCTTTAGCTTCTTCAATCAAACAAAATTAATCTCACTTACCATTGATTAAGGGCATCTCTTACATGACTAAGAAATGAGTTATAAAACCTTCTTTGGTGCAACCTTATTTTCCTTTTATATTTTTATGAAGAAATATTTTCTATAATGAGCTATTTAATTTTTAATTTTATAATTTTTCTTATGGTTACTTTACCATAATTTGAAAATATTGTAATGACTGCTAGTCTGGCAATGCCAGTGCATATTGCTATCTTTTAGCAAAGCTGCATGTATTGTTGCATAAACAATACATATAATTCAACAATAAGACAATGCATACCCTAATGTATCTCAAAACATTTTATTCAAATTCTACTTTTTTCCCCTCTTTTACTTGTTTTGACTTGTTTAGTGTTCCCTGGCATTAAAGCAAGGATAGAAAGTAAAATTTTGCAATGCTGTGACAGTCCAGCCACTTAAAATGATAGGGAGTTATAACTGTCACTGCATTTCAGTCTTGATGAAACTACTCATCTGTTATTATAGTGAAAAAAAGTTATAAACCATACATATATGAATAAACATAGCTGAGTTCAATGGAATGACAACAAAATTTGAGTTTTTAATTTTGTGTCACAAATACTACTCATTTTCCATTGATGTAACAATGTGGAAGTCACTCTCATATCACAAATCTTCCAAAAATATATTTAAGATTTGATTTGGCCTGTGGGCCATTGTCAGGCAATACCTGACCTAGATCATGTTAAACTTCATAGGATACAGCAAAATGATGAATGCATATCCAGAATTTGACAGAGAGTCCCTTATTTACTGTGAGGGGTCCACACTCAGCAACCCATTGCAACCCATGGGAGAAGCATCTTGCCAACCCTTGGCCTACCCTGAGATATTCAATTCCACATTGTTTTCTGAGTGGTTGCTGCTATCCATCGCATGATACTTAGAAATAATGAGACCCTCCAAGTCTGTCTATGAAGGTTGAAACTTGGTCATAGACTTACAGGTTACTTGAAGTGTGGAATTAAATTTTATTGTATAAACAACAATAGGATTGGTCTGGATGTTAATAAGAAAATTTTCTGGTGTACCTTTTCAGAATTTCCCCCCAGCGTAGACGGCGTAGACACTTTGCCTGCAATTCACATACTCTACCTCTTAGTGGCGTTCTTTATTATTGAAGTATTCCAGAGGGAATATCATAAAAATGGTAAGTTACTAAATACTTAAATAAAGTAATGATATCTTAAGGGAAGTGTCCACTGTCTGACAGACTTTGACATGGCTTCTGGGTGGTGACGATAATAGAGATGAGCAGGATCTGAACTTACCTTTATAAAAGCTAAACTGGAGGCAAAAGCAGGAATAGTTTCACTCCAATGTGTACTTTTGGTGGGAATTCATTCATTTAGTTCTGGACAACACTATTTAAGAGAGATTTTGACAAATTGCAATTCATCAAGTGTACCATTCATCAAAACTGCAAAGTTTCTGAAAACATTTCTTTTAAATTAACAGAATAAGTAAATAGTTGACATTAGTCAACTATTTTGATAACTTTTTATTAAGAGTAGATTCTCTCTTTCAGTCTCTCAGTTTCTCATTTTCTCTCCAAAGTTATTTCAATTGTTAGCATTAAGAATAACTGCTTGAAGCTTTAAAGAGTTATATTTGGGCTCTATCTATTAGGAAATATTTTAATGATGATGCTTTTTTCATTATTGGATATATCTGCAAAAATGTTATGAATTGACTACCACTGATATAATTTTGTTGAAATATTTATTTATTTATTTATTGCTGTGCTAGGTCTTCATTGCTGTACACCAGCTTTCTCTAGTTGCGCTGAGTAAGGGCTACTCTTTGTTGTGGTGTACAAGTTTCTCATTGCAGTGGCTTTTCTCATCGTAGAGTACAGGCTATAGGCACATGGATTTCAGCACGTGGGCTCTAAAGTAGTTACAGCACATGAGCTCTAAAGCACTGATTCAGTAATTGTGGTGCATAGGCCTAGTTGTTCTGTGGCCTAAGGGATCTTCTAGGATCAGGGATCAAATCCATGTCCCCAGCATTAGCATATAGATTCTTAACCTCTGGACCACCAGGGAAGTCCTTGTTGAAATCTTCATTGTCATATATAGAAATTATTTTTCTTACATTAGAGAGTAGATTCCTAACTCAGGTGGAAGATTGCATTATAGTAAAGAAAAAATTCTATATTCTCAATCAAGATTTGCAGGGTGATGTTAAGAAAAATTTTACCACAGGGTTTTCGGTTTTTAAAGTTGCTTTTAGAAAAAAAAACTCCCTAGAAAACAAATTATGTAATATTTTACAAACTCATTATTTCTGAATATGCAGAAATGTTCAAGGAAATACACAGATTTTTTTCAGTGTAGATTCTTAGACAGCAGTAGAAATCAATGAGCATTATTGAATGAAATCCCATGAAAGTATTTTATTCTAAAAACAAACACACTGGTTTTATATAAATGCTCTTAAGTCAAATCAAGATAAAATTTTTAAAAACTCATTTTAAATTAATATAATCATCACAACAGAAAAATGGATACTGGCACAAAACAGGATGCAAAATTTCACCAAATCTTTTAAAATTCCTAATGATAAACTAGAGCAATCAATATAGTATTAGAATCTACTTCAAAGGATTGTTGTTGTTTAGTTGCTAAGTTGTGTCTGACTCTTTTGTGACCCCATGGACTACAGTCCGCCAGGCTCCACTGTTCATGGGATTTCCCACACAGGAATACTGGAGTGGGTTGCCATTTCCTTCTAGAGGGGATCTTCCTGAACCAGTGATTGAACCTGAGTCTCCTGATTGGCAGGTGGATTCTTTACCACTGAGCCATCAGAGAAGCTCACTGCAAAGGATAGAGCTACACAATCCAATTTAAGGAATTCAAACATCTTAGCTATGAATGGCTAATCACAAATATTTCATTGAAAAATATAGAACAAGAAGCAGGGGAGCTACTGTTCTACTCTCTCAGACTGATAAAGTAGATGGATTTGATTTTCTTTATGTGCCTCTTACATATATAAATTATTATAACTTTATTGGGAGAATATTCTGAGTTACAGAATCCCATAGATTCTGCATTGTCAGGCCCAGAAAGTGAAAGTCACTCAGTCATGTCCCACTCTTTTCAAGAACCCATGGACTGTAGCCAGCCAGGCTCCTCTATCCATGGAATTCTCCAGGCAAGAATACTGGAGTGAGTGGCCATTCCCTTCTCCAGGGAATCTTCCCAACCAGGGGTTTGAATTTGGGTTTCCCCCATTGCAGGCAAAGTCTTTTCTTTACTGTCTGATCAACCAGGAAAGCCCAGATTTGACATTTGGCCGGTCATATCTATGTGTTCATATGTTAGTCCTTGCCATGCGTACACATCTACTGGATGAGGAGCAACTGAAATCTTCCAGTGTTTTTTCTTTTTTAATTATTTATTTATTTGTTTTATGTTTTGGCCGTGGTGGGTCTTTGCTGCTGTGTGTTGGCTTTCTTTAATTGCAACAGGTGGGGGTCCTCTCTAGCTGAGGTGCGCAGGCTTCCCATTGCGGTGGCTTCTCTTGCTGTGCACACAGCCTCTATGTGCAGGGACTTCAGTCGTTGCAGCTTATGGGCTCAGTAGTTGTGGCTCATGGGCTCTAAAGCACAAGCTCAGTGGTTGTGGTGCATGAGCTTAGTTGCTCTGTGGCATGTGGTGTCTTCCTGGAGCAGGGATGGAACCAGTGTCCCCTACATTGGCAGGCAGATTCTTAACAACTGGATCACCAGGGAAACCCTCCTTGATACTTTTGAACTGGGTCCAGATTTGTGAAAACAAAGGTGACAACAGCAGCAGAAGTGGCCTCAGTGGCTGCAGCCACAGGAAAGAGGAGGTTCTCGTGTGTGCTGTAAGGGGCCTGCAGTGGAGGCCTGCTTGCCAGTCAGTCCCCAGGACCTATTCCTGTGACATTTGCACAAATATTGACTCTGTTCTGAGTGTTTGAAGAGAAACAAATATTCATAGCAGCTTTATTTATATTACCATTAAATAATGCAAATACCTTTTAATGAATAGTTAAATAAACCATTGCCACGCTACCTCAGGTAAAGTAGAAACCAGAAATGGAAAAATGGAAATTCTTAGCAGAGAAAAAAAAATTAGAAAAGATAACCAAATCAAAATTTTAGAACTGAAAAATATAATATGTATAATTTAATTATTACCAAATTGATATAGTAGCAGAACGTAGATGACAAGGTAAAAAGACCAGAAACTGGAAGATAAATCTATATATATTTTTAAATCTGAAGACTAAAAAAGAAAATATATTTAAACAATGAAGAGAGCTTTGGAGAAACTATAAGATAATATCAAAACTTCTAACATAAAAGTCATGAGATTCCCAGAGGAGAGAGGAAGACTGAGGTAGAAAACATATTTGAAGAAAAATGTCAAAAGTTTTTCAAACTTGATGAAGATTTAAATTTCCAAAGTGCTGGGAAACATATAAGCAGAATAACCTCTGTGAATAACAATATGCCTAGATACATCACAGGGGTAAAGAATCCACCAGCCAATCAATGCAGGAGACACAAGAGATGCAGGTTTGATGCCTGGGCTGCAAAGAGGTCCTGAAGAAGGAAACAACACCCCACTCCAGTATTCTTGCCTGGAAAATTCCATGGACAGAGGAGCCTCTCAGACTACAGTTCGTGGGGTAGCAAAGAGTCTGACATGACTCAGCAACTGAGTACATGCAGATACGTCACAACCATAATTCTCGAAAACCAAAGATAAAGAACTCCTAAAAGTTTCTAAAGGAAAACAATAGAGAAGAAATTATTTAAGATCAGATGGTTTCACATCAGAAATCACAGGAGAAAGGGTGCAGTGTAGCAACAGCTTTAAAATGTGATTGAGAAAACTATCAACACAGTAGTCTATATACTCAGTGAAGAGTCTTCAGTGAAAAATACAAAATAAGGACAATCATGTATGGAAGAAAGGAAGGCAAGGAATTTATCAGAATGTTTCTTTAATGAGAAACTCTAAAGGAATTTCTGCAAGCTTAAAGGAAATGACCCCAGAGGGATTAATAAAGAGGAAGGGAAGGATATGATAGATAGAAATAAGGTGAAGAGTTTGTCTTTATCAGCTTTTATTCTGAAAATTAAAAATTTCCTTTAATTTTTAGAAAACATGAAGAAAGAAAAAGGTATGTTATCTTCATCCATATACAAAGATTTGATTAATAACCTAATTGATTCTAATTCTTAATTTATTTGTAAGTTGTATCAATTTATTGGAAACAAATGAGCTTATCTAATCTTTTATTAAGAGAAAGAAAGTAAAAGGACAATTTATCTCCTCCCAAATGGAAAATACATAATTGAAGAAAAATCAGACCTGATTTATATAAAAGCTATGCTCTTGGTACATTGGCATTATGTAAAATAGAATTTTGTCCATAAAAGAAGTACTATTTGTTTCTCTATAATTTTATTTGTGAATTTTTTAATTTGTTAATTACATCCATTTTTAATATCAATACTTATCTTACTTGTTTTGCAGAGAAAATAAAAGAAAATGATGAGTTTTAATCCACCTAAAAGATGTCATTGCAGCAATCATCATCGTTTTAGACAATAACAAGGAAAGGTTTCCAGTATTTTGATATTACACAAAATGAAAGTTTTCCCCTGGCATACCAACCTATTTGAAACTCTGTTTATCCTGTTTGCAATTTGCGTCAGTTTAATCTGTAGTAAATTTGTTCCTATTTGTTTTTTCATATTGTCCAAATTTTGTCTAATTTTTTTTCAGAGACGAAGGAAGAAAAGAAGTCAGAACAAGGTGGGCCTTCTATCTTCAGACAAATATACATTACATAACTAGAGCAATGTCAGCCCTTGACTCTAGGAGAGCAGCTCTATCCATGAGTATTTTTGCACTGTTAGAACCAAGGGCTTTGTCCGTGAGTATATGAGTTGATTTGACTTTCTGTTATTTTATTTTTGGATGGCTTCTATTGTTTTATTTTTACTTCTACTGAGGTAAAATTCATGTAACGTTAAGTTAACCATTGAAGTGTGCAATTCAGTGGTGTTTGATACATTCATGATATTGAGTAACTATCACTTCCATCTAGTTCCAAAATAATTTTATCACGCTAAAAGTAAACTTCACACTCATTAACAAGTCATTTGTCATTCCTCTACATCTTAGTCTCTGGTAGCCCCTGGTCTGCTTTCTGTCTCTGATTCCATATTCATGGAATAATACTATATGCCACACTTTTTGTGTCTCCCTTTGTTCACTTGCATAAAGTTTTTGAGGTTCATTTATGTTGTAGCATGTATCAGTACTTCATTTCTTTTTAAGGCTGAATTCATTGTATAGGTATACCAATTTTGTTTATCCATAAATTGTTGATGGGCATTTGGACTTCTTATGCTTTTTTGATTATTGTGAATGGTGTTGCTCTTGACTGCTATGTTTTGTTTTTTAAATGCCTGTTTTCATTTGGGGGGGTGCATACTTAGCAATTGCTGGATCATACGGTATACTTTGTTTAGTTTATTGAGAATCTGCCAAATGTTTCCTATAAAGATGACAGCGTTTTACATTAAAATCAGTGATGCATTAGAGTCCCAGTGTCTCTTCTATCTCAATAACACTTGTTACTTTTTATTTTTGAAAATTATAGTCATAGTAGTGCCTGTAAAGTGGTATCTCATTAGGGATTTGATTTGCATCTCCCAATGGACAAAAGAAATTGAGTTCATATGCTAGTTAGTCAGTTGAACATGTTCCTTGCAGAAATGTCTATTCAAGACGTTTGCTCATTTTTTAAAAAGAACTTTGCTCGTTTTAAAACTGTATTCTTTTTTTTTTTCTGTCATTGAGCAGTCAGAACTTTATTTTCTTAATATATATTTGATCCTAGGCCCTTAAAATATGCAATTTGTAAATATTTTCTCCCATTCTGTACCTTGTCTCTTCACTATTTAATCTTTTGATGAACGGAAGTTTTCAAAATTTTTTCTATCAACTCCAATTTATCTGTTGTTCTTTCTTTTCTTGCTTGTGCATTGGTATCATGTCTAAGAATCCATTCTCAAATCCAAGGTTATGAAAATATAGCTTTATAGTTTCTTTTAAGAGTTTTATAATTTTAAGCACTTGGCATTTAGGTTTGTTTCATTTGAACTACATAATATGAAGGAAATAAAAGAGGTCTATATGTATGAATTAATGATTGGAAGGACTATGTTAAATGACTAATTTTATTTTCACTAATGTGGCTGAAATAGGAAAAAATAAGAAGTACAGTGTTTAACTTTTTGAGCGTCTGACAAACTCTTTACATAGTCTTGCTATGTATTGCACAATATTACATAGTACTGCATAGTATTTGAGGGTGCTGCTTTACTCCTAGGCTTTATTCTTCTACTGAAAGTCTCTTTGTCTAATAATAAAATACACTAAAATACACAGGCAAGTGCACACCCCATTTTTTTCTGTTTTGACACATATTAGGTTAAATTATGAATCATTGGAGTAGGTTGGTTAAAAATAACTAACAATTATATGCTTATATCTTTTTACCAGAGAGACCTGTTAATGGAAGAATTAAATTACAATGAGGGGCTTCCCTGATAGCTCAGTTGGTAAAGAATCCACCTGCAATGCAGGAGACCCCGGTTCGATTCCTGGGTGGGGAAGATACCCTGGAGAAGGCATAGGATACCCACTCCAATATTCTTGGGCTTTTCTTCTGGCTCAGCTGGTAAAGAATCTGCCTGCACTGTGGGAGACATGGGTTTAATCCCTGGATTGGGAAAATCCCCTGGAGAAGGCAAAGGCTACTCACTCCAGTATTCTGGCCTGGAGAATTCCATGGACTGAATAGGCCATGGGGTCCAAAAGAGTCAGACACAACTGAGCGACTTTCACTCACTCATATTACAATGAAAATCAAAGCAAACAATAACAAATAAAGAGGTACCAAAACAGTGCTAAATTTTATAGAAATATGCAGACAAAGCAGTGTTAAATTTTATAAAAAATAGAAATTGGATATTATTTGTATGTAGTAAATAAGATCATAAAACAGAAGAGGAAGTCCAACTCCCATAAAAACCTTTAACAATTTCTAGACATATCAATGTCAAAGTTAACAAAGAATTAAAGTACACTGGGGAGTTGAAAATAGGGTGTATATGGAAACAAGATTTATGATTTTTTTTCCAGTATGAATTTTACTGCCATATAGTTTTAATAATCTAAGAACTTGGTCATCAAAGTTACAAAAGGCAACTAATACTTCACTTTTATAATAAGTGAATTGCTCTAAAGAAAAAAAAATTTAACTGTTACTTAGATGGTTTTCAAAATACTGGCTAGCTCTACCTCTTATAATCATAAGGAGAATTTCACCTTTTAAAAGCTATTTTCAGGGACTGAGGATGTCCAGTTTTCTTTTAAATGGCATTACTTTTAAAAATCAATTCATTACCAAATCTCATCCATCAATTGACATATCGCTCAACAAGAAGATGAAAGGCTACTTTTAAAAATGTTGCTGAAGTGCCCAGAGATAATACAGAAAACAGAACAGATACTTGCATTGGGTAAAATAGTTCTTTTTGATGTCAGACAAATGTTAGATAAAGTTCTGACTCTGAAATAAGCTACTGTGGGGAATTCAACAAGTAATGTATCTTTGGTCTAACTGCACTTTACTCTTCTGCATATGTGTAGTAACTTATCTGGAGCACTTCTGATGACGAAATGTAATGCTACTTCTAAAACAAGTATAGAGTCTAGTACGGGGAAAGTACTTCAGTAAAAGTCAATTGTCGTAATGGTGATGATGATGGTGATGATAATAGTAATGTTACCATATCATTAAAATAACTTTTTTTGTGTGAAATTTTAAGTTCAGTCATGATAAATTAAAATTTCTTTTTCTACTTCATCATTTGCTAAAGAGCAATGTGACCCCTGTATATTTACAGTACAACACCTAGAAAATAAATATGTTTCTTCACTCTATAGAACAGGTGAAGACATTTTGGAAGCTTTTTGTATTTCCATTTCTTAGTGCTTTTCATATTACTTCTTGTTTTTCAGATCAACTTAGGAAAGAAAATGGTAGACTTTAATGATTATTTACAAAACATGATCTTTCTGTTAAATGTTTCATAAGAATTCTTACATTACTTTTTAATTTTTTTCAGATCAACCTAGGGAAGAAAATGGTAAACTTTAATGACTCTTTACAAAATATAATCTTCCTAGTAGCTGTTTCTTAAGAATTCTTATATAATTATTTTTATTTTTTTCAGATCAACTTAGGAAAGAAAATGGTAAACTTCAATGACTCTTTATAAAATATGATCTTCCTATTAGCTCTTTCATAAGAATTCTTATATAATTATTTTTATTTATTTTATTTTATTTATTTTTTTTTTTTCAGATCAACTTAGGAAAGAAAATGGTAAACTTCAATGACTCTTTACAAAATATTATCTTCCTATTAGCTCTTTCATAAGAATTATTTTTAAATTAATTTACTTATTTTAATTGGAGGCTAATTACTTTACCATATTGTGGTGGTTTATAGATTACTTTTTATTTTTTCAGATCAACTCAGGAGAGAATATGGTAAACTTTAATGAAAATTTATAAGATATGATCTTTCTATAGTGATTTTTCTTGCATCTTCTCTTTTTCAATTCTACTTCCTATGTATATTTTTCTCTTTTGTGAATTTTATTTATTCTTACTATATTACAAACTTCTATCACCTGTTTCTCTTTGTTCTGCTTTCATCAGCTACCTTACTTTTCCCATTCACTCTTCTCTTTATCTGATGTATTGTTATATTTTGATTGTTCCCATGATGCTAACAGTAACTCCTTCTCATGACTCTGAAATGAATGAAATTCTAATAAGAATATATTTGGAAGAGCTCTTTTGGTACTTACTATGCCCTTCATCTGATTCTAAGAAAAATTCAAAACCTCTTCTATGCAGGACCCTGTTGAAAAAGTACAATAAATTGTTCCTTGTAGAAAGTGCCACTGTTGTCTATCTTGTGATTAAAGACTCAACAGGCTGGACCAGGAATGGAGGTTTATAGGGATACAAAAGGGATAGGGATAGGGAGACATAGGGATACAGAGTCTTCACTTCGCATTTAAACAGAGCTGAGTTCAAATTATTGATCTGTCCATTAACCAACAGAAATTTCTTCATGCTACTGACCCCTTTGATTCTCAGATTTTTCTTTTGTGAACAGAGGAGCACTATTTCACAATTATTTTTCTAGTATTAATTAATTACATAAAGCCCTTAGCAAATATTTGTCATTGGAAACGAATAAATTGTAGTTTCTATTGCACAGATTATAGCATGACAACAGTGCAGGTGATGATTATCATGACTAAAATAATACTTCATAGAGGAATTGGATAATTTCCCTCTTGAATTTTAACTGTAAGCTTATTTATCTATATTAACATGTAATATGCTTTCTTATTTTCTTTCTTTTTTGAAACAAGTGTTGGAGAAAACTGAGGTTTTTAAAAAATCTTAATGAGCTTATTTAAGTCATTGTCTGTCATCCTCCCAAACAAGTTTACATTTCTGTTTCTCTGTAACATTAAAATGGGGTTTTCACTCTTGTTTTTCAGGAAAATTGCAAAATGAAATTGGTAATTGTATTCTAGTAGTCAAATATTTGCAAGATTTTCCTCTGCTGGTAACCCCTTGCTTTCCTTTATTCTTTCCCTTTAACTCTTTATTTCATGTATCTTTTGCATTCCCCTACTTCCTCTACAAATTGCAGCTATCATGTTAGGAATAATTTATCTGCTTGCCTTGATTCAACACTTAAAATTGTGTGATTCAACTTTATTTTATTCATAAAAAACAATTTCAGAATAGAGCAATGGCTTGACTAATAATAGTAATAATTAAGATAAACCCCTCAGTAAAAAGCATATCTTTTTTCCTGTTTCTTCATTTCTTTGAGAGTCCCTGTCTGATGTGTACATCTCCTTTCAGATGAGAGGAAAGCTCAATTCAAGAATGGTAAGTAACTAGAAGTTCATTCACGGGATCAAATTCCACAAATGATAAAATACCTAACCCTTCTCTAAACCTCCTTCCTAAAAAAGTCAGGCATATTATACCTTTGTATGTTCTCACTGTAGAAGCATGAATGGAAGAGAATCTAAAAATGAATTAGCTCATTTTCTTTCTTAATTGATGATATCTTTTCCTTGAAATTGAAAAATTATTCTAACTTTGGATGGATATTTCTCAAGCTTTCATTCCTTTCTCTTATCCTCTTACTACTCTTTTCTTTACTGTTTCAGTCTTTGTCTCACTCTTTATTTTAATTTTTAATTTTTTTTCATTTATCTTTATTAGTTGGAGGCTAATTACTTTACAATATTGTAGTGGTTTTTGTCATACATTGACATGAGTCAGCCGTGGAGTTGCATGTATTCCCCATCTCAATCCCCCCTCCCATCTCCCTCTCTACCTGATCCCTCTGGGTCTTCCCAGTGCACCAGGCCCGAGCACTTGTCTCATGCATCCAACCTGGGCTGGTGATCTGTTTCACCCTAAATAATATACATGTTTCAATGCTGTTCTCTCAAAACATCCCCACTCGCCTTCTCTCACAGAGTCCAAAAGTCTGTTCTGTACATCTGTGTCTCTTTTTCTGCTTTGCATATAAGGTTATCATTACCATATTTCTAAATTCCATTTATATGTGTTAGTATACTGTATTGGTCTTTATCTTTCTGGCTTACTTCACTCTGTATAATGGGCTCCAGTTTCATCTATCTCATTAGAACTGATTCCAATGAATCCTTTTTAATGGCTGAGCAATATTCCATGGTGTATATGTACCACAGCTTCCTTATCCATTCGTCTGCTGATGGGCATCTAAGTTGCTTCCATGTCCTGGCTATTATAAACAGTGCTGCAATGAACATTGGGGTACACGTGTCTCTTTCAGATCTGGTTTCCTTGGTGTGTATGCCCAGAAGTGGGATTGCTGGGTCATATGGCAGTTCTATTTCCAGTTTTTTTTTTTAAGGAATCTCCACACTGTTCTCCATAGTGGCTGTACTAGTTTGTCTTCCCGCCAACAGTGTAAGAGGGTTCCCTTTTCTCCACCCCCTCTCCAGCATTTATTGCTCGTAGACTTTTGGATAGCAGCCATCCTGCCTGGCGTGTAATGGTACCTCATTGTGTCTCACTCATCTTTTATCCTTTCACCTCTGTTCTTCCTGTTTCTCCCTTCCTTCTTCCTCCCCTCATTCCTCTCAGTTTGTCTGTTATTCTTTCTAAAGTTAAAGGCATGGTCACAGTATTGTGAGGAAGGGAAGAGATGGAGAGGCAAATAAGTCACTGGATACTTAGTGAATTCCAGTGATGAGAGATGAAAGGATACAAGGACCAGGAAAGGATAATAATATTTTCTCATTTTGCTCACTTGCAGGCTGGCAGAAGACATCGTTGTACCCTGGTAAGTACATGACTCTGAAGAAGATGATTCTAAGATATAAAATTAAGCTCCTAAAGTCTATGTGATATTGCACTACTAACTACCACATAAAAAAAAAAAAATACAGAACACAACTTCTTGTCCTTAGCAAACATAGCAAGAACAATAATTTTTAAAGTATTTTTCATCTTTTTCTCACTTTCATCTTACAAGTTAATTAAAGCAGAAATTAAGAAATGAAAGTATAATTTTCTCTTTTGTGGGTTTTTACTCATTCTTACTATATTACATCTTCAGTAATCCTTGTATAACAAGATTATTCAATTTTTTCTCTTATTTTTTCTTCTGAAAATTTTATATTTTTAGCTATTACCCTTCGGTATATTACATATTTTGAGTTGTTTTGTGTGGGTAGAGGGAAAGATCTAAACATATTTTTATTGTATGTGGATATCCAACTGTGCTAGCACCAACTCTTGAAAGGAGTATACTTTTCCTCATTGAGTTGCATTGGTAACTTTTGAAAAAACATCACTTGATCATATATTGACTTCTAGACTCAAAATCCTGTTCTGTTGCTCTAATTTAGTTTATTCTTCTTCTTTTAGTCCATTTGGGGAAAAGCTTAGGTTACTGGTTTAAAATAATACTTTCTCTGCTTCAAACATTTAGAGCTCTAAGTTTCCCTCTAGACAATACTTTTAGCTGCATTCAATACAGTTTGGTAGGTAGCGATTTTGTTTTTATTCAATTCCAGGTATTTTCAAAATTTTCTTTCTGATCCGCAGATTATTTATAAATATATTAATTTATATCCAATTGTTTTGTATATCTAAAATTTGCTTCTGTTTTTTATTGTTAATTTAATTTTATCTTTAAGAGGTCATCCTTTTATGGTCATTCTTTAATTAGCAATTTTAAATATTTTTTCATGAATGACTGTTTCTTAATATAAAGTGATCATTTTCCACAATTTCTCCAGCCCCAGTTGTTGCCTTGGGGAAGATGATTTGCTTATTTACTCAGCCCTTCCAGATATATTCTTCATGTTGATTTCAACAATATTTTCCTCCTAATTAACTAGGTTTCTCATACATTTTCTTCCAGTTAGTTTCATGTGTCAATCATTGTAAGAAAAATACAATTATAGACTTATTTGCCAATCTCATTTTTTTTCTAACGTCCCCCTTTATGGTTGCTCACTTGAAGCTCCCTGGTAAAGTTGTAAAAAGTCCATCATCTTGATTTCTGCTCACTCTTAATTTTCCTAAAACACTCTATTCCATAAATAAATTGCACTATTCCCTTGTGCTGAGTGCACTTTTAATTTCATCTCTTATTTTAGGTGGCCTACAAAAGTGATGGCCATACTTGTTTTGTAAAGGCCAAGACTGTCAATATTGTAAGATTTGTGGGTTACATGGTCTCTGTCACAATTACTCAATTGTGCCCTTTTAGCACAAAAGCAGTCACAGACAATACATAACTAGTATGGCTGCGTTGAGAAGGCAATAGCAACCCAGTCCAGTATTCTTGCCTGGAGAATCCCATGGACAAGGAGCCTGGTGGGCTGTAATCCATGGGATCGCAAACAGTCAGACACAACTCAGCAAGTGGACAGACACATGCACACACACAGCTGCGTTACGATAAAACTGTATTTATACAAACATGCGGTGGGCTGGATTTGGCTCCCAGGCCATACATAGTTTGTTGACTCTTGGCTAGAAAGTCACCTTTTAACTTTGAAAATTTACCATTTTGGGAAGCTTTTCATTTATTTTGATTTATGAGTGAAAAAATGTGATTAATTACTTTAAAATGAATAGTTTTTTTTGATAGGATGTCAATAACAGACCCAGTGAATACCCTCTTTAAATTAGCTCCTTTAGTCCTGTGTAGTACATAAGGTATATTTCCTAAATAATCATAGGAAACTGTTTTAGCAACTGTTTTGTCTCCTCTTATCATGGATATCTTGGGCTTCCCAGGTGGCGCTAGTGGTAAAGAACCCACTTGTCAATGCAGGAGACATAAGAAACACAGATTCAATCCCTGGGTTGGGAAGATTTCCTGGAAGAGGGCATGGAAACCCACTCCAGTGTTCTTGCTTGGAGAATCGCATGAACAGAGGAGTTTGGCAGGCTACAGTCCACAGAGTTGCAAAGACCTGGACATGACTGAAGCAACTTAAGACACACACATATCATGGATGTCTCAATATGTAGTCAGTTTCACCTTTTTTTAATCACTCCTATTACCTAAGCATTAAACCAAGACCACATTTTTTAAGTGTTGCTTACAGTATTTTGCTTTCACTTTACAATAGCACTTTCTGCAACAAGCAGTGTAATTAGCTTGGATTTTACAAAAAAGCAATTCCTATTATCTCCACAGTTTAACCACATTCATATAAATTATATCATTTTGGTCAGTGGTTCTCCAGATCAACTCTCTTAAAGACAGTAACTCTGAGGACTAGTTTTTTTTTTTTTTTTCCAGTTTTCTCCATTTTTAGGGCCTTACAGTTCTTGGATTGGGTGGGAAAGTGTACAGTGAGAATGAAAATGAAAAAGAAAATCACATGAACTATTTTACTGTCAAATCTAGAAATGATATCGTCCTGTGCTGAGCACATTTTCTTGCCTACAATTCAGTCGCGTAGTCTCAACTAAATTCAGTGAACGTGGTGAAAGGCAAGCATGTAATTTAGCTATTTGTTTAAGAAGAGGGTAACTGTTTGTTGGGACTGCCTATTGTCTGCACTATATAAAGAATAATTTAGAGGAATTCATTCTTATAAGAATATTTAATAAGAAAAGCAGTGAAAGCTTTAGTTCAAGCAAAAGTTATTGAATACTTTTGAATCCTTAGCAAAATAAGCATTAGAAAGAAGAAATTACCTGTTGGACAAGGAAATTCAGGTACTAGGTCAATAATGACTATTTATTTTCTTTTTAGACTGGAGGAAAGAATTTTTCCAGGCTGGTGAGTTATTACCTGATGGCAGAAGAGAGACTACTCCTTACTCTCTCAGGATCAGTCTGAGGATTTATTGGGAGAGGGCAGATAAAAGAGTCCATGTGGGAATATATGAGTGTCCCAGAAGCTCAAAAATATCTCAGGCTAATAATAGCAGTATGTCTACTTCCTGATCCCTCTTTTTCAGATATTAAATGGTTATTGTCTTTGCAGTGGATATTACTCTGGATCCAGCCACCGCCCATCCTTCCCTCTTCTTGTCAGAAGGGAACAGATGTGTAACCTGGGGAGAGAAGTCTCAAGACCTACCTGAGGACCCACAGAGATTTTGTTCTCTTCCCTGTGTGCTGGGTCATCAGGTCATCACCTCAGGGAGGTGGTACTGGGAAGTAGAGGTTGGGACCCATGGCGCATGGGACCTGGGGATTTGTAGGCCTCATGTAGTGAGAAAGGGTAGGATTTGTATCAAACCTGAGGATGGTTTCTGGGCCCTCAGGTTCTATAAGCAAGAGTACTGGGCACTTACCTCTCCAGAAACAAAACTCACTGTAAAGGTGCACCCAGCCAGAGTGTGTATTTTCCTAGAATATGAGGAGGGACATATTTCATTTTATAATATGATAGATAAATCTCACCTTCACACCTTGTCTCAAGGCGCCTTTGGTGGGCCCTTAAAGCCTTTTTTCAGGCTTTGGCCCAGTGAGCCAGAGCGTTTGACCATCTGTCCAGTGCCTGGAGCAGACCAGAATCCCCTGTACTAGGAGCATCATATAAGCTGCAGGTCAGTGTGTCCTGAAGCATTTGATCATGACATGAATTCTCCTAGACCAGAAGCAAATTATTTTTTCTTTTCCATTTTTATGGTTTTCCTTATGCTTTTATTTTCTTCATAAACAGCTTCCCCAAATCATGGTGCAGGGTAGAAAATTGTGTGTTGCTTTTGGTATGTATGATGAAAAAAAGAGATCATAAAATATAATCATATAATTATTATAAATGTATACAAAGCGCTAGTGTACATGATTGCCCATATAGTGTTGCAATGTCTTTAAGATTACAAATTTAAAATGTCAAAGGTGAAAATAAGGGGAGAATAACTTTTTGTTTTGTATTCTTTTGCACCTTTGGGTTTTGTACTACATTTATAAAGTGAAATGCAGAAAAATAAAATTAAGACCTTCAAATCAAAAATAATTGAGTTGTTTTCAGTTGTCCAACTTAGTGACATTCAGAGGGAAACAGATGTATTCAAGCTTATTCTCCAGCTTCCTCTGTGTGAGCATCTATATTCCTTCCTTACACTTTTTACCCTCCCATTCACTCTGAGGTATTGGTTTGTTCCCGTTTTTTCTTGCTACTATGTATAGCTTAGGAAGACAGTTTCTTAATGTACATGGAGTATGGATTATTTTTTAGAACAATCTTGTGGGTTTTAGTACTTATACAGGCTCATGTAGCCACTACTACATTCAGGATGAAAGATAACTCAGTTACTCCAAAAAACTATTTTTTGCTAGATTTGTGTAGTCAAAGCTTTCACTAATACCTAACCTGGAAACAATTGATCAGATTGGCGCTTCTGTATGTTTTGTATTTTACCAGAAGTTCATTTCATTATATTTTGTGTTTTGAGATTGGCTCCTTTCCCTTAGAATAAGGCTTTTGCTATTTAACCATGGTATTAGAGGCATTAACACTTGATTCCTATTTGCTGTATTCCAGTGAATTAATGTACAGCATTTTGATAATTTAATCTCTAAAGAATGTTTATGTTGTTTCCAGTTGGGGTGACTATAAATTAATGTCGGGTCCTGCCCCCAGGCCACAGAAGCAGAGCCCAGCACCAAGGTCATCTCAGAAGCTGACTGAGCCCCATTATAATCGTTGTCAAAAGCCCCCAATAGGTGAACATCACCAGTAGGCTTCCTGACCACATATTAGGCAAAAATATACCCACACTATATCACCCTAATGCCAACTTTGCTGCAGAAATTTTGTCTTGAAGCTATAAAAATTGGCTACTGATGGACAAAAAGTGTTGACTTTCCACTGAGAGTGCAACTTGAGACACTAGCAGTGCCCACATTTTCTCTGCTCTTTGTTCTTAATAAGCTCCCTCCTTTCTACAATATCCCATGTCTGGAAATTCTTTGCAAAACCGTGGTTCAGGTTGCCACAACAATTAAAATGCTATAAACATTTATGTAAACATTTGCGTGTGAATATAAGTTTCCACTTTTCTATGGTAAATATCTAAAAATGAAAAGACTGGGTCATGTGATTAGAACAGTTACAACTTTTTAAGAAACTGCCAAACTCTTTCTAGAATGGCTGTACCATCCTGCATTCCTACTAGAAATGATTGAGAGTTCCAATTGCCCCACATCCTTACCAGCATCTGGTATTGTTAGTTTTGATTTCTTGTTTTACTTTCTCTTTATTATTGATATTTAATTCTATCTATTATAATAAGTATGGGATGGTATTTCATTGTGTTATCATTTGAATCCATCTAATAATAATAATCTTGTGCTTATTTACTCTTTGTGCGCCTTCTGGGCATCTTTAGTCCATTTTACAAACATTATAATAGATTTTTATTTTAAGAGCAACCTCAGGTTTACAGAAGAGTTTTGCAGACAGTACAGGAAATTTACCTATATCCCTTATTCCCTGAATGCTCTTCCACCTACTAACAGCTTGTGTTGGCGTGGTACATCCATTATAATTGAACCAACATCAACTGGGCTCCACCCTCCACCTGTCCATTCCTATTCCCCTCCTAAATCCCTGGTAACTATTGATCTTTTTGCTGTCTCTATAGTTTTGCCTTTTCCTACATGTCATATAGTAGAAATCAAATAGTATTGTAGCTTTTACAGACTGACTTCTTTTGCTGAGAGAAATGCACTTGACTTACCTCCATGCCTTTTTGTGGCTTGATAGTGCATTGCTTCTAATTGATGAATAACATTCCTCATGGCTCAGATGGTAAAGAATCTGCTTGCAATGCAGGAGTCTTGAGTTCGATCCCTGGGTTGGGAAGAACCCTTGGAGAAAGGAATGACTACCCACTCCAGTATTCTTGCTTGAAGAATTCCCTGGACAGAGAAGCTTGGCAGTCTATAGTCCATGGGTCACAAAGAGTCAGACACAACTGAGTGACTATCACTTTCACATTCCATCATAATTGTGTTTCATAGTTTGTTTATCCATTCTCCTGGTGAAGGATATATTGGTTTCTTTCAAAGAATTCTTAAGCCATAATAATAGTATTAGAAATTTTTTGAAATAGCTAAAGTCAAGTTATTTGGCAGTAGCTTTACTTTCTGGATGTGAAACCAGCACCTAGGAACTTTCAGTTACCTGGAGAAGACCAAAACAGTACCTCACTTTCTAAAGAGGGAAGCTATCAGCTTGATTTTCTAGCTTGAACATGTATGGGTTCCATGTCCCAGCTGTAGTGGGGCACAATGAGCCCATGAGGGCAGTTCTCAGAGGGGAGGGTGGTAGTGGAAATACTGTTCTCGATTGAGAATGCATCTTTTACCATATCCCTGCTGGTTTTTTACAGGGAGCCATTGAGGTGTAGACTTTTCAAGACCTCCTAATACAAATAGTAATCAGGCAGTTTAGGGCTTTCAATATCTTCTTATTACTCTCCACTTGCACCCAATTACTATTATCTTTATCTATCTATGTGTGTCTATATATATACACACAAAGATAGATACAGGTAGATAGACACTTTGATATTAGTTTTCCTCTAAGATTTTCTTCCAATATTCTTTGATATATTATGTTTTTCAATGCTAATATTTCAAAATTTTATACAGCAAAACTGATCACCTGTCTGAATATGTGTTTAACCTCTCTGGAATTTATATGAATCAGTATAGAGGAGGGTGGAAAGAGCATTAAGATTTGAAAATGGTCTACACAGGGATTACTTGAAGGAAAGTTAAGCAAAGGGAAGCAAAACTATCTCCAAGAGAGTAGAAGGGAATACAAATATCCAGGAAGCCAAAAAAGCAGTCCTTAAAAGAATGAGAGATTACTTGGAGGATTTAACATCTCGATTGTCTGCTATAAATATTTAGAATCATAAATCCTGACTCTCTTCATTTTAAAATAGTTACAGCAGCCCAGACTGGATGCATGAGACAAGCGCTCGGACCTGGTGCCCTGGGAAGACCTAGAGGGATCGGGTGGAGAGGGAGGTGGGAGGGGGAATCGGGATGGGGAACACATGTAAACCCATGGCTGTTTCATTTCAATGTATGACAAAATCCATTACAATAAAAAAAAGAAAAAGAAAAAGAAATAAAATAGTTACAGCAGGGAAAGTTTTTGCATGTTTGCTATTTAACAAAAAAAAATCTATTATCGCTTTTGACATTTAAATTGCTATTATAAATATTAAAATTTTAAATTTTAAAAACAAATTTCTCTATTTTTATTTCAAATTTCATATTGAAAGAATGATCATGAGAGGTAGGGTTTGTCTTTTATTTCATGTGAAATTAAATCAAGTTGAGCAGGGAAATTCACATTAAAATGTATTCCACTTAAAAATGTAATTAATTGGTGACTTGTGTTTCTGAGTAGAATGTGGTGGATGATACTCTTAATTAAAAAAAAAAAAACTGAGGTCTCATTGATAAGACCTTGCAAACAAAGAATAAATCACAGTGATCTGTGAGACTAACCAAATTGCCCAAATGGCATCCTGTTTTCTCACTGGTGTCTGTCTTCTCAAATCTGTGAGACCACCAGATTCCAGACCTTGGGCTACATGGCCATCCCATCAGAGAATTTTTCATTGGTGGGGTATAAGAAGGACTCCATCAGAAAGGGAGGACGCTGGTTTTCCTTAAGGGCCAGTCACCCTCTCTTTTCCCTCTAATAAATTTCCCTTTTCTTGCCTGACTGCCCGGCTTGCTCTCTTTCTCTCTTCACTCGCCTTACATTCTGGTGCCGAAACCAGGAAGGGAAGATCCACCGCAACTGAGTGGGCTCCTCTCACGAGCCCACCTCCCGTGGTCCCTCCCTTGGATCTTGCCTAGAGACTGAGACAAGCTCCGAGACGAGACTCACCACCGGCCTTGCTGGACTGACATCCACATACCGACCCACAGTGCATCCTCTGGTTACAAGGGCGAGTGAAATCCCGTTCCCTCGGATCCTCTCTCTCCCTCACCTCCCTTCCAAGTCTTAGCGCTAGGCAGGAGGATCCCCACAACCCTCTGGCCCTCAACCTTGTGCCCCATCTGACTTTGAAATAGGGGACGCCCATTTCAAAGCAGACTATTATTACTCTGAGAATGGGGATGCCTTTTCTCTCGGCCCTTTCTCCTCTCTTTCTCTAGTCCGTGTCTAACCTCCCTATCTGGCCTCAATGGGAAATTCTCAATCCCAGCCCTCAAAATCTACTCCTCTAGGATGCTTCTTCAAAACCTAAAAACTTTGGGCTTCCAAGGAGAGATAAGGCCAAAAAGATTTATTTACTATTCTAACACTGTCTGGCTGCGATAAAGACTTGATAACAGGTCTCAATGGCCAGAAAATGGAATTCTCAATTATAATACTCTATGGGACCTTGATAACTTCTGCCACTGCAATGGCAAGGGGTTAGAATCCCTCACGTTCAGGCTTTCTTTTCTCTTGGCTCTGGACCCTCTCTCTGTGAATTCTGTTCTGCTTCTTAAATACTTAGCCCACTCTGGGCCACATCCTCCTAATGCAATGTCTCCTGATGCCTGTTCAGACTTTTCTTCTTCTTCCTTACACTCTTCTGACCACAGCCCACCCCCTATTGCTCCCAGTCCCCTTGCAGCTGCTCCAGATTCAGTTCCACAGCCTCCACCTTAGGTCCCCTCCTCCCTCACTCCTTCTCAAGCACAGACCTCTGCCGCCCCTGCAGCTCCCAACCCCCTTCCCCACCCTGTGCCTGAGATATGCTCTGAGACCTGAGCCTCGCCCTCTACCCTGAGGAACCCAAGCCTTTACCCAGACCTTCCTAGATCCCCTCCAGTACCCAGTCCTGAACAACTTTAAAACAGGAAATTTCACTGCAGGACCCTGCTCCTTCCCTTGCCCTACTCCTCCCTTTATGGGAAGTAGCTAGAGCAGAATGCATTGGTCAGGTTCATGTCCCATTCTCCTTCACCGATCTATCTCAGATTGAAAAGCTTCTTGGCTTCTTCTCCTCAGACCCTGATAATTATTTAAAAGAATTCAAGTGTCTTACCACGTCTTACCCATGAACAGTATGAAAAGGCAAAAAGATAGGACATTGAAAGATGAACTCCCCAAGTCGATAGTGCCCAGTATGCTACTGGAGATCAGTGGAGAAATAAATTCAGAAAGAATGATGGATTGAGCCAAAGCAAAAACAATACCCAGTTGTGGATGTGAGTGGTGATAGAAGCAAGGTCTGATGCTGTAAGAGCAATATTGTGCAGGAACCTGGAATGTTAGGTCCATGAATCATGGCAAATTGGAAGTGGTCAATCTGGAGATGGCAGGAATGAACTTTGACATTCTAGGAATCAGTGAACCAAGATGGACTGGAATGGGTGAATTTAACTCAGATGACCATTATATTTACTACTGTGGGCAGGAATCCCCTAGAAGAAATGGAGTAACCATCATGATCAACAAGAGTCCAAAATGCAATACTTGGATGTAATCTCAAAAATGACAGAATGATCTCTGTTTGTTTCCAAGGCAAACCATTCAATATCATGGTAATCCAAGCCTATGCCCCAACCAGTAATGCTGAAGAAGCTGAAGTTGAACGGTTATATGAAGATCTACAACACTTTTTAGAACTAACACCAAAAAGAAGATGTCCTTTTCATTATATGGGACTGGAATGCAAAAGTAGGAAGTCAGGAAACACCTGGAGCAACACGCAAATTTGGCCTTGAAGTACAGAATGAAGCAGGGCAAAGGCTAATAGAGTTTTGCCAAGAGGACGCACTGGTCATAGCAAACACCCTCTTCAACAACACAAGAGAAGACTCTACACATGGACATCACCAGATGGTCAACAGCAAAATCAGATTGATTATACTCTTCACAGGCAAAGATGGAGAAGCTCTATACAGTCAGCAAAAACAAGACCGGGAGCTGACTGTGGCTCAGGTCATGAACTCCTTATTGCCAAATTCAGACTTAAATTGAAGAAATTAGGGAAAACTAGACCATTCAGGTATGACCTAAATCAAATCCCTTATGATTATATAGTGGAAGTGAGAAAAACATTTAAAGGACTAGACCTGATAGACAGAGTGCCTGATGAACTATGGACGGAGGATCATGACATTGTACAGGAGATAGGGATTAAGACTATCCCCATGGAAAAGAAATGCCAAGCAGCAAAATGGCTGCCTGAGGAGGCCTTACAAATAGCTGTGAAAAGAAGAGAAGCAAAAAGCAAAGGAGAAAAGGAAAGATATTCCCATCTGAATGCAGAGTTCCAAAGAATAGCAAGGAGAGATAAGAAAGCCTTCCTCAATGATCAATGCAAAGAAATAGAGCAAAACAACAGAATGGGAAAGACTAGAGATCTCTTCAAGAAAATTAGAGATATCAAAGGAACATTTCATGCAAAAATGGGCTCGATAAAGGACAAAAATGGTATGGACCTAACAGAAGCAGAAGATATTAAGAGGTGGCAAGAATACACAGAAGAACTGTACAAAAAAGATCTTCATGACCCAGATAATCACAATGGTGTGATCACTCACCTAGAGCCAGACATCCTGGAATGTGAAGTCAAGTGGGCCTTAAGAAGCATTATTACCAACAAAGGAAGTGAAGGTGATGGAATTCCACTGGAGCTATTTCAAATCCTGAAAGATGATGCTGTGAAAGTGCTGCACTCAATATATAAGCAAATTTGGAAAACTCAGCAGTGGCCACAGGATTGGAAAAGGTCAGTTTTCACTCTAATCCCAAAGAAAAGCAATGCCAAACAATGCTCAAACTACCTCACAATTGCACTCACCTCACACGCTAGTAAAGTAATGCTCAAAATTCTCCAAGCCAGTCTTCAGCAATACGTGAACCATGAACTTCCAGATGTTCAAGCTGGTTTTAGAAAAGGCAGAGGAACCAGAGATCAAATTGCCAACATCTTCTGGATCAGAGAAAAAGCAAGAGAGTTCCAGAAAAACATCCATTTCTGCTTTGTTGACCATGCCAAAGCCTTTGACTGTGTGGATCACAATAAATTTTGGAAAATTCTGAAAGAGATGGGAATACCAGACCACCTGACCTGCCTCTTGAGAAACCTGTATGCAGGTCAGGAAGCAACAGTTAGAACTGGGCATGAACAACAGACTGGTTTCAAATAGGAAAAGGAGTACATCAAGGCTGTATATTGTTACCCTGCTTATTTAACTTATATGCAGAGTACATCATGAGAAACGCTGGGCTGGAAGAAGCACAAGCTGGAATCAAGATTGCTGGGAGAAATATAAATAACCGCAGATAAGCAGATGACACCACCCTTATGGAAGAAAGTAAAGAGAAACTAAAAAGCATTGATGAAAGTGAAAGAGGAGAGTGAAAAGGTTGGCTTAAAGCTCAATATTCAGAAAACTAAGGTCATGGCATCTGGTCCCGTAACTTCATGGGAAAATTCGATGGGGAAACACTGGAAGCAGTGTCAGACTTTATTTTGGGAGGCTCCAAAATCACTGCAGATGGTGACTGCAGCCATGAAATTAAAAGACACTGACTCCTTGGAAGGAAAGTTATGACCAACCTAGATAGCATATTTAAAAGCAGAAAGATAACTTTGCCAACAAAGGTCCGTCTAGTCAAGGTTATGGTTTCTCCAGTAGTCATGTATGGATTGAAAGTTGGACTGTGAAGCTGAGCACCAAAGAATTGATACTCTTGAACCGTGGTGTTGGAGAAGACTCTTGAGAGTCCCTTGGATTGCAAGGAGATCCAACCAGTCCATCCTAAAGGAGATCAGTCCTGGGTGTTCATTGGAAGGACTGATGTTGAAACTGAAACCCCAATACATTGGCCCCCTAATGTGAAGAGTTGACTCATTGGAAAAGACCCTATTGCTGGGAAGGATTGGGGGCTGGAAAAGGGGATGACAGAGGATGAGATGGCTGGATGGCATCACTGACTTGATGGACATGGATTTGGGTAGACTCTGGGTGTTGGAGATGGACAGGGAGGCCTGGCGTGCTGCGATTCATGGGGTTGTAGAGTTGAACATGACTGAGCGACTGAACTGAACTGAACTGAACCCACTCTTACTGTTGCAGCCATGTGTTCCAGGAAACAAACTCAGAAGGACAATGCAGATAGTGGAGTGCAGTTCATTACATTGGCGGGCCCAAGGTAGAGTCTCCTCTTAGCCAAGGACCCGACAATTTTTTGTGAAAACCTTATATACTCTGAGTGTACGTGCCCAAATGCACCTCCCCAAATTCCCTGAAACTAGTCTGAACAAAGGAAAAATAAAATAGAATCAAAGTTAACCCATGATTCATATGCCTTAAGCCTAGGTAGTTAAAAGTGGACAATTATCAATAGGCTTGTGGCCATACCCCATAGGAAGATAGAATTTATGATTCTATTTGGTTACACAGATAATTAGGGTATTCTTTTAGGTGATGGAAAGTCTAGGTATGAACCCTTGGGCTCTTCCATTTGGAGGGTCTGGTTTTCCAGTTGGTATGTAGTTTCCATAGATCCTGGGCATATAGCTCAAAGTCCACAGTCTGGCCCAAGATGGAGTCCTGCTTTCAAGACAGAGCTTGTTCTGTCTGTTTCCTCCTTCATTATGACTTAACCTGGCATGATATTTACATCATACTTTCCTCCACTCTTCTTCCAGAAGAGAAGGAATGAGTATGGCAAGTCTCTCAGGCACATGCTGATGAGATACACAGGACAGATGACACTAAGCCCATAGGGGTGATGGCTGTCCCCTTAGATGATCCAACTGGGATTATCAGGCAGGGAGACCTGGATGAGCAGCCTGTAACCACATGGTTGCTTGCCTCACTGTGGGCCTTCAAAAGGCAGGGCATAAAGCAATCAACTTTGATAAGCTCCAGGAGATAACTCAAAGACTAGATGAAAACCCAGCACAATTTCTAGCCAGGTTAACAGAAGCGCTACAAAAATATACAAAATTAGACCCCACTTCAGCAGAGGGCACCATTGTCTTTAATACCCATTTTATCTCCCAGTTGTCCCCAGATCTCTGAAAGAAACTAAGAAAGGCAGAAGAAGGCTGTCAAACTCCTTAATAAGACCTTTTAAATTTAGTCTTTAAGATTTTCAATAACCAGGAAGAACAGGCAAAGCTAGAGAATGCCCAATGAGATCAGGCCGAATACCACCTTTTAGCCACTGCCCTACTTGGCTCCAAGCCTCCATCAACCAAGAAAGAAATGAAGCCACCTGGGCCCTGCTTCAAATGCGACAAAGAAGGCCACTGGGCCCACTCATGCCTAAAGCCAAGGTCCCCTCCAGGTTCATGTCCCAGCTGTGGCCTAAATGGGGATTGGAAGGTTGACATAACAAGCCACTTTATCAATGAGACCCCATGTGCACCCTATCAAGAATAAATGAAATGAGTAAATTAAATCATAGATTTAAACAAGTCAAAATTTTACTGGAAGAGCCAATTTTGTCTCCATGTTGGATCTGCTTCTTTGACTTTAACCTTCCCATTGTTTTGCTCACTAAAAAGATATTGTTTACACATAATGGCTTGCCTTGGAGAACCCTGCCTCTCTGCTTGAATGTTAAACCAAAATGCCTTTGTTTGGGAGCCTGTCCACCTGTGGGTGGCTACAGGAAGGAAGAAATGAACAACGTCTTCTCCCTGAGGCTTGCCATTCTAAGAGATATGTGAAAGATTAATGGCCTTTTAACTTTATTTCCTCACCTCCCCTCAACTCTGTTCTATAACAGAATCTAGTATCCAGACCTTGAGAAGATGGTTATTTTGAGGGCTTTGTCTGACTAGCAAGCCATCTTCTTGATCTGCTGCCTTTTCTAATAAAGTTACATTCCTTGCCTCAACCTGGGAGGCTTCCCAGGTAGCTTAGTGGTAAAGAATCTGCCTGCCAATGTGAGAGACACAGGAGACTTGGGTTAGATCCCTGGGTTGGGAAGATCCCCTGGAGAAGGAAAAGACAATCAACTCCATTATTCTTTCTTGGGAAACCCCATGGACAGAGGCGCCTAATGGGCTACAGTCCATGGGGTCACAAAGAGTCAGACAGACTCAGAAACTAAGCATGGCATTTGCCTCAACATCCCATCTATACTCTCATTGGCCTTTCATGCTGCAAGCAGAGTGAGCTTGGTCTCAGTGACCAAAAGCTAAGGAAGAAATACTGACTTGAACAAACAAGCTGATTCACTGGGGAGTTTATTTCTTGGGGGTCATTTGCTAACTCAGGAAAGGGCTTAGTTTGAGCAGAGGGACACTGGTGTGGCCTTTGACAGACAGGTGAATCTGCAGCAATGAAGTAGAAATTAGAGGCTTCCACTCTGAAGGATATTTTTTCCCATGGGACATTTATTAAGTGCTGGGCAGTGCAGGAGTTTGGCAGGGCTAGCAGAGGAAAAGAGGAGAGTAGTATAAAATTTCCCACAATTTTGAAGTGCTTGAAAGAAAAAGTTTTCCTAGAAGGAAAATCTCTCAACAAATAGATGTTTGCCAGGTTTTAAACCATGTTTTCAAAGATAGCAGAACTTAAACCTGCAGGAACCTGATCATTTGCACTACTATTCTGCTTAAATATAAGGTTGGATAGACAGCATTAACATATCAAACAAATAAACGTGTACTCCCAGCAATAATCCCCTGAAATTATAATAAGAATGTAAAATTTCTATTAAAATAATGATAAGTAAAGGTAGAAAATAGTGTATCTTTCAAAATGTATTTTCCCTAAAGAACAGTGATCAGAAAACATTGAACTTCCTAAATATGAGTGGATGATTTGACATTTTTTGAGAACAAAATTACATGGCGCAGGACAAAATTTCAGGAGTAGATGGTGAATTCATGTTTGCACATGCTGAATTCAAAGAACAAATAAAATGACCAAAATGAGATGTTCTAGAAGTCATTAAATATCTGTTGGGAGCTCAAGAGGAATATAACTGGGGTATAGGGAAGAGGTTAAGACCTGGGGTGAATTGAAAGACCCTGTAACAGGCCTATAGTGTCCCATAGATACAAAAAAACAAGTATTTCATGAGAATCAAACAAAATTTGAGTGTCATAGGCTTAGTGATTACTACTGAAGACTGCATAAGGGTACACATGATGGAAAAGATCTTTAAGAGAGAAAAATTACCTACCAAAATGGTGGTTAAGATACTCAGGCTGTATTTAAGAGGTGACTGACATAATCTGCATAAGTAATGGATCTAGTGGAAAGTTAATACCTATGGAGGCCAAGACCATACTCAACTAGGGGAAATATTATGAAAGGAAAGGGAACTGTAGACTCTGGAGAAGAGGGATATTTCTGAGTGCTTTAGATGATGAGAAAGTGCAAGAAACCATGGGAGTGTTTGTGTAGGTTAATCAGAAATTGTCCCAGTTGAATTTTTGTTTCTCAGTTAATTATGGTCTAGATTTGTCACTATTTGTTCTTTTTTTTTTTTTTTCCTGAGGGAGGAGCTCACACATTACCATGTCTTATTAGGTTTGTATCTCATAATCACAATGTTAAACAGCCCAGATTCATGCTCCTGTTACTACCAACCAGTTAATACTGACCTCCCTAGATGATGTTATTTATCTCTGTGCAGAAATGATCTTCCAACATTCGTGGGGTCCTTGAATTTTTCTCTATATTCTTTCTGAAAGTTCCTCTCATCTGTATATTTGTTTTCTTGGTCCTTTTAAAATCTCTCCTCTAATTGCTCTCATGCACTAACTTTGTCATGAACTTTGCCTCTGAAAAGTGCCAATATTTTAGTTTCTTTTTTATAAAACCTAGAATATTCTCTAAGTTTTCAACACTGAAACACAAAAACAGTTTCTACATTAAGTTTCTCTCGCAGCAGTAAGAGCAATACCACCCCTCCCCAATCTCATGGATGAAATTACAAAGGTGAACAAATTTATAGCCCCGAGAGATATCTTTGCTAAGTATTAGTTTCGGTTGATTTATTTCTGCAATCATTCTTATCTGGGCAGTAAAATCATTTGTATGCCTTTCTCATATTTTCTAAAGTCCTGTGTTCAAAGATCAACAACATACCAAGAAGTGAGGAAAGAGAAAGAGGATAGGGAGACAGGCTCCTGATTACACTCAGTAGAGAATTCATGGAGAGAAATGGAGATGGGAAAATCAGCGAACTCTTGAAAAAGAAGATGCATGAATTATGCCACATGACCTACTTAAAAATATAGGTTACAACAGAGTCATAAAAATAATATAAAGGGATATGAAATCCATTAATTCAACTGTTCATTTTTTCTAAAAGCACTTAACTCAGTTATACTCTTTTCCATACTGCACAAGCAAGTATGAACTAATAAAAATGTAAAAAGCTGGATAGCAAGGAATCTGAGCATTAGGTGAGACAAGTAATTGATTATCCTTTTATTTTATATCTGACTTAATTCTATTGTTGAAAATATATTTTGAGAGAACACTATGTACTTGGAGGAATGTACATCATGGCATTTCCTCATCTGCCCCTGTAAGTGGTGTGCCAGGCTCAATTCCCATTCTGACACCAACAGGTTGGGCCATGGAGTTCACACTTAAAGTAACACAGGACAAAATCACAAACACACAAAATCACAACACAATCCAAAAGTAAAATATATACATATATATTTATATATATGTACATATATATATAACTTAGAAATGCCAAAAACTGAAATGGAAGGGAAGTTACACAGAGGACTGACACACCTGAGTGAGACACAAGCTAGTCTCACTCTCATGAAGCTGAGCCAGTCATTTTTACCAATAAGATTACGATTTAAAGTGAAGGATTTCTGAAGATTCCCCAGAACACATTTATCAGTATTAACTTTCTTCCTGTTCTCCATAGTGAGTTAACTGTAGAGAAACCATCCCCCACTAGTCCAGTCAGCAATAGGCCAAAGGTCTGTCACTGAGTGCTTAGAAAGTTAAGTACACTTACTTGGCAGAAATTCCTGATCCTTTCAATAGGATTTTTATGGTAGGACTTGGGTGTTATTGGGGGCTTAATTTTTTCCGATTTGATTTTTTTACACTAATATGGAACAACAATTTCACCAGTAGTAAGGCAGTAATAGCAAGTAATAGGCTCATAGATTAAGCGGGATATGAAAACCATCACCTTGGCATCGTGATATCTATACATTCACAAAACTATAGCCACAATATTCTTCAAGTTCTTGAAATTCTACAAGCAAGGAAGAAAGAAGGATCTAGAGGAGCTTGCTCGTCTGAGGTCCTTTGTGCATATAAGACCATTAAAATCTGCTTTTAATCTTTTCTGTTATTTTCAAAGTACATCCTCCAAATAGCACAGTTCTGCATTTCTCATCTACAACATGTTCGGGATACATATTTTCACTACTCTGTCTGACAGGAGGAGGGGGGTAGGTGTGGGAACATTTTGTGTTCAGTTATCCAAATTGCCCACCTGAGAGCAAGGATCATTCTCAGACATGGAATGAATGACTCCAAGGCCAAAGAAATGCATGATGCTGATGAGAGCGTGGGGACTGACAGCCATGAGGGTCAATGGTGTTGTCAAGCAGGGATCAAAATGGGAGGAATCAGGATGCATCTAATATACTCAGGTAATAACCCCTAGAATTTAGTTTATATCCTAAAAAGTTAGTGCAAATGACCAACAAATGAAAGCTGGGTTGTTTCTGAGTTATTGCCTGTAGCAACTATTAGAATCTCTAATTTAGTTTTATGGATTGATATTGTTTAAGGCGTGGGGGTATCCTGGAGAAAGCAAACTCTTGACAATTGTAAATATCTATCAGAATTTTTTGCACAGACAGGTTATAAACAATTATGGGACTGTAAAATTAAGAACCACCCACCCTCAATGTCCCAGGTAGATTTTCCACAAACTTTAAGTTTAATAAGTTTAGATTTCAAAAAAAAAAACTATATATATATATATAAATAGTGAAAGCATACACACACACACACACACACACACACATATATATATAGTGAAAGTGTATATATATACACTTCCTTACTCTAAAAAAGGGAATAACAGAATTCTAGAAAGTCAGTGTAATATTTTACTTAAATATATACCTGTATGCTATTGTCTTGAAAATAAAGTAATAAAAGCAGGAAGGACAGCCATTCTTCACAGAGTTCTTAGATGTGTGTGTGTCTTCACATGAGCATATATATCAGCTTTAGGTTCCTGTGCGCTGGTATTTATTACCATCCTATGAACGCAGAGGAGTAAAGTGCAGTCCAGAGTTCCCTTCTCTGCTGCTTCCTGCCCTCATATCCCTTTTGGTTACAGAACAGGGAGGAAGACGCTGACTGAAGCTTCAGTATTTCAGAGGGGGCTCAAGAGAAGAGAGGAAACTGACACCGCTTTGTTGATAATTGAGCCAGGTGAGTTAAAAGTATTTTGTCTCCTAAGAATTTAGAAGTGGAGTGCATGTGTGTGTGGGTGTGTGTGTGTTCGTGTGTGTGGACGTGGGTGTGTGTGTGTGCGTGAAGGGCCTGAGAAAGCTCCATAGAGACATGGTGAATTTAGATTAAAGGATCTAGATTTAGTGGCTCTGATCCTCATGATTTGTCCATCTTTTATTTTATTTTTCCTGGTTATAAAACCTTAAGAGCTCCTCTAGAAGAGCCGAGCGCTCTCCAGCGTTGGATACTGGGCCTTCACCCTGCTCTCTCTCGTCCTCAAAACTAGTCTGGCTCTTTCCCTATTTATTGGTCATGGATCCCCTCCATGGTCTGTGTCCTTCCTTCATTTCTGAATTCTCCTTCCACCACCATCTGTCCAACGGACATTTTTTTTCGGTCATGTGAGAACATTCTGAGTCCTGTTTCTGCCCTGTACTTCTCTACTTAAAGTCAATCCTTTTATAAACTGAAATCCCTCATAAGACTTCTTTGTACCCTTTTACTCATTTAATATCAATGTCTAAAACAGAATGCGCTTCCCTGGTGGCTCAGCAGTAAAGAATCCACCTGTAATGCAGGAGACTTGCAAGAGACACAGGTTCGATCTCTGGGTCAGGCAGATCCCCTGGAGAGGGAAATGGCAACCCACTCCAGAATTCCTGCCTGGGAAATCACAAGGACAGAGGAACCTGGCAGGCTACAGTCTATGGAGTTGTGAGAGTCTGACATGACTTAGCCACTAAACAACAACAACAAAACAGGATATGAAAACCGTGATAATGCAAAGCATGTAAAAAGAGACCTGTAAGATTTAAAAATGTAATTCTCTTTTCCTTCATACTGATGCTCAAATCAAAGCTTTAGTTTTTAAGAAAACAAAAGAATTATACCAATTAGATTTTTGCTGCCTATCTGAGAGCACTATGCTCTGTCATCCCGTAAGGGAATAGATTACCTGCAGAATTGGTCATGCTATATCACAAAAAAATTGCCAGCTATTTTGTAAATATTTTCCTTTCTTTCCTTGATTATATCTTTTGAAGAACAAAATTTAAAAATTTTAAGATCCAATTTATAAATTATTTTTAATTCATGTTTTGTATATTCTAAGAAATACTTGCCTAAAGTCTTGAAAATTCCCCGTGTGCTTTTCTAGAGCATCTATGATTTGTTTTATATGCAACCCTACTAATATTTTATTTTTTTTAATATTATGAAGTTAGAGTTGCTGGTTATTTTTTTCTAAGTGGATACTCAGTTGCTCCAATGCCATTTGTTGAAAAATTATTCTTTCTCCCGTTGAATGGCTTTGGCACTTTTATTGCTAATTATTTAAGCATATAAATATGGATGGATTTCTGTATTTCTCATTCAGGTTATTAGTCTATATATGTCTCCTAATGCTAATGACATGCTTTTCTGAGTTAATATACCTTTATTGAAATTAAAAATATATATATAAACTCTCACTTTTTTCCTCATTTTAATATTGTTTTGACTAAAATAGGCCCTTCGGTATCAGTTTGTGAATTTCCACAAAGGAAAAGGCAGTTAAATTTTTCATGGGGATGAGATTGGTGCTGTAGATTATTTTAGGGAGAATAGAAAATTAACAATTATGAGTCTTATAAATCATAAAAGAAAAAAATGGAATTTCTCTCCCTTCATGCTTTCTTTAATTTTTCCTAACAATAACCAGCAGTTTTCACAGCAGGTGTACTACATGCCTTTTGTGATGTATAGCCTTAAGTATTTTATACTTTTGTTAATACAAATTCATTTTCTATAGTTAATTTGTCATCTATTACTAATACATAAAGTTAAATTGATATTTGTATATTAACAGTGTTCTGTAACCTTGCTAAATACTCTTATTAGTTGCAGATGCTTTGTAGATTCCTTAGAAATTTTGCATGTGTATTCTATGCATTATTTGCAAATAGAGATAGTTTTACTTTTTAACTTTCTGATTTTTAAATGTTCTTTTCCTTTTTACTGCAATGGCTAGTACCTCAAGTAAATTATTGATGAAAAGTGGTGAGAATGGGTTCCTTTTCCTTTTTTTTAATCTTGGAGGAAACATTCAATATTTCAACATTAAGTGCAATATAAGCTTTAGGATTTTTTCATAAATGTCATTGATCAAGTTGAGGAGATTCCCCCCATTGTTATTACAATGGCATTTTTATTTTTAAAACTATGAACAGATGGCATATTTTTTTTCAAATGCTTTTTTTAAAGTCCTTGAAATGGTTACCTGTTTTTTTCCCTTTATTTTGTTAATATGATGAGTTGCGCTGGTTGCTTTAAGAGTACTGAACAGTTTTGCATTGTGGGGATAAATTCTGCTGACCCCAGTCTTCTTATATATTTTGGATTTGGAGTTGCAATTTCTTTGTAAAGGATTTCTTTTATTTTTGCTTATGAGTGCTGATGGTGTGAAAACTTACTTTTTGTGTAATATCTTTGCCTGGTTTTGTTTTCAGATATATACTGATCTCATGAAACAAATTGATAAATGTTTCATCACTTACTATTTTATGCAAGAGTTTGTAAAAAGACATGTCATTTCTTCTTTAAATAGTCAGAAGAATTCACCAGTGAAATCACTGTTCTGAGCTTTTTCTGAGGAAAGGTTTTGATAAATTCCATTTCTTCAATAGACTTAGGGATAATGATATTTTATGTTTTTCTTGCATCACCTCTAGTAGGTTGTATTTTCAAGGAATTTTTAAAAATTTAATCAAGCTTACCTAATTTGCCCTATAAGTTGATAAAATATTCTTTCATTATCCTTTTAATATATACAGAATTTATGGTGACAGCTCCACCTTTATGCCTAATGTTGGTGATTTGCAATATCTCTTGATCTGTATTATTCTTGATCAGATAGATGAATATTTTATCAATTTTGCTGCTCTCTGCAAAGACCCAAATTTTGACTTTTAAATTTTTTTTTTTTTTTTTTGTTTCTTTTATTAAATATATTTTTATTTTACATTTTTTTTTTAAACTGGTATTTTTTTTTTTTTTAATTTGTAGTGAATTTTGTCATACATTGAAATGAAACGTCCTTGAGTTTACATGTCTTCCCCATCCCGATCCCCCCTCCCACCTCCCTCTCCATCCGCTCCCTCCAGGTCCTCCCAGAGCACCAGGTCCGAGCGCTTGTCTCATGCATCCAACCTGGGCTGGTGATCTGTTTCACCCTTGATAGTATACATGTTTCGATGCTGTTCTCTTGAAACATCCCACCCTCGCCTTCTCCCATAGAGTCTAAATGACTGTTCTATAAATCTGTGTCTCTTTTTCTGTTCTGCATATAGAGTTATCTTTAACATCTTTCTAAATTCCATATATATGTGTTAGTATATTGTAATGGTCTTTATCTTTCTGGCTTACTTCACTCTGTATAATGGGCTCCAGTTTCATCCATCTCATCAGAACTGATTCAAATGAATTCTTTTTAATGGCTGAGTAATATTCCATGGTGTATATGTACCACAGCTTCCTTGTCCATTCGTCTGCTGATGGGCATCTAGGTTGCTTCCATGTCCTATTTTTTTCTCAATTATTTGTTTCTTTTATTTTGTAGATTTTTGTTGTTTTGTGGAAATTGACAAGTTGCTGAAAAAGCATTCAAAGTAGTGTAAGTATTGCCTTTCTTCTAGTGATATTCTGCATTCAATTTGCTTCTAGAGTATGTTCTGCAGTGCATTGTAGTTCTTGATATAGTTGGATGCATGTCCACCATTTTGTATATATTTTTACTTACCTCCTCTGATTTTTGTACTTTGTCTTCCCTTTTAAGTTTTCTTTGGATTATTTGAATAATTTCAGGATAGGATATGTTTTATCTTTTGACTTTTTAGCTCTAACACTTTACATCATTCTTGCATTTTATATTTATTCAAAATATAGAAACAGCAACAACATAGGTCCTTTTAACTCCCCGGCCTTCTGTACTTCATGAATAACACATGTCAATATTCAACTTTTTATAAATCAAGTATTTATGTCTTTAAGAGAAAATTAGAGAAAGTTAACTATTTTATATATCTAGATATTTATTCTGGTGGCTCAGACAATAAAAAATCTGCATGCAGTGCATGAGACTCAGGTTCAGTCTCTGGGTCAGGAAGATCCCCTGGAGGAGGGAATGGCTACCACTTACAGTATTCTTGCCTGGAGAATTCCCCGTAAGCAGAGGAGCCTGGCAAGCCAGAGTCCTTGGGGTCACAAAGAGTTGGACACGAGTAAGTGACCAACATTTACTTACACATATACACATAGATATTTACCACTTCTGATGTTGTTTAGTCTTTTCTGACGCTCTGATTTTCCTTCTGGTATTATTTCCCTTGTGAATTACTTAAATATAAGATCTGAAATCATAAAACCAGTAGAAGGAAACAGGAGCCCAAAGCAATATCTTCATTCTTATGTTCATTGCTGCATTATACAATAACAAAGACATTGAAAAACCTAATTATACATCAACAGACAAGTATATAAGGAGAATATGTATAGGATACGATGATATATTATTTAGCCTTAAGAAACAATAAAATACTACTTTTTGTGACAAGACGAATGAGCCTGGAAGACATTTTGCTAAGTGAAATAAGCCAGACATATAAAGATAAATATTGCAAGATCTGATTTATATGTGGACTCAAAAAAAAAAAAAAAATCCAAACACAGAAACAGAGTAGAATGCTGCTCTGCCAGTAACTGGAGCATGAAGAAAAGGGAGAATTTTTTTTAAAAAGGAAAGAAAGCTAAAGTACAATGATTGTTTCCAGGGATTGAAAAGAGGGAATCGTAGGTATTATTTTTTAATAGGTACAGAGTTTCAGTGTTAGAAGGTGGTTGTTCATGATGGTTGCACAATATGAATATATTTAACACAACCAAATTCTACACTGGAAAATGGTTAAGATAAAAAATTTTGTTATGTGTATTTCATCAGAATAAGAAAACTGGGAAATTGAATGAATTTAACAAAAATTATGAAGTAAATAACTAATATTTTTCCTTTTCATGCAGAAAGAGGTCATGAGAAAGTCACAACGGAAACAGGTTCCAGGCAAGAAATAACCCTATTAATTTTGCTTACTTTTCATTGGCAAGAACTCATGATATAATCAAATAAAGTAGCAATGGAGATAGATAATATCCTTTGTCTGGGATGCTGAGTCTAATGGATCTCTCCTCTTACCAGCTATGTGTCAAAAGAAGCAGGAGCCAAGTGCATTGTGTGGCCTGTGACCTAATTTTCACTTACATGAATGTGAAGCAATTATTCTAGAATGTTTCCATTTTTGTCTTACAATAATATAATCATTAGAACTAAAGCATCCTCTTTCTAATGCCATTTCTTCAACTTATCTTTTAATTTCAAGGGGATTCAATAAGGGAGTATATCAAATTAATACATATACTGGGCTTTATCTGACTACTGCTAAAATAGTTTTGGGCAGAGAGTGCCTTTACTCTGCTGTTTTTCTATCTCTTTATAAGCATCTTTCTTGTGTAAGTGAAGGTCTTTATTTTATTCTGAAAGATGTAAGCCTCAATGAAAAATCAATGCTTTTTATATATACATCTTTATCCCCAAGGAAGTGCTATTCTATCTCCTAATATGGTGTCATTTTCAAGCTTAGTTGTTTTGACAGCAAATGACGTATTCGAGTAAAAGAGTATTTACTCTGTTTGGTGAGATGGTCTTTGAACTTCATGGTTCCAAAATGTGTGACAGTTAGGGCTCCGGAGAAAACTATAGGAATATATAAAATCTTTATCCTCCTCGCTTCTTGATATTGTGTCCTCATATTGATTTGCTTATCTCTCAATTATTTTATTCATGAATGTGAAGAAATCAAAGGTAATTCCTATAAATGTATTTCACCATTTACCTTGAGTGATCTCGTTTGTGACTTACAGCTTTTTCTTCACACCCAAAGATCATGATTTGTTCTTGAAACCAATCTTTCCAACTGAAAGTTAGCTTCATCAGTTATTTGTCATTCTCTGTTATTGACTCTAATTTGTCAGGTTGTTGTAATTTATGCAGATATTCCTCTTGAGTCAAGGAAATTTTATTAATCACACACCTCTGAAGTGCTGACATTTTCCACATGACTAATGTGAATGTTTTATCCACAATATATATATTGAGATCATTTGACTTAGATTTAATCTGCTGCCATTAAAGAAATGTCTCCTTTGCTTTCATGGAATTTCATTAAGAAGAATTTAATTTAGGCATTAAATAGAAATTCACAAAACATGATTTTATTGATGCATCAGTTGATGAAAATTTTATAAATAGAGTAATACAGAAAAATTACCCTGTAATATATTACAATGCAGTAATTCAATATTCTCTAATTTAGTATATGTGGCAATTCTGTACCACATACCCTTTGCAATATAAAATTGAGTATATGCAGTAGTTAAAAGCAAAATAAAACTTATTAAATCTCAATGAACTGAATAATAAAAGCCTAACTAGTGACAAAAGGGATCAGGACTATTTAAAAAAGGTGTACATGAGAAGAAATATTCTTGACAGTTTTTCTCAATACAGTACATTCATTCATTTCATGCCAACTTTCCTTTGGGGGAGAATAGGCTATGGAAAGGACTACCCTGGTGGTTCAGCAGTGAAAAATCCACTTGCAAGGCAGGAGGCACAGGAGACGAGTGTTCAGTCACTGGGTTGGGAAGTTCCCCCGGAGAACATGGCAACACACTCCAGTATTCTTGCCTGGAGAATTCTATAGACAGAGGAGGCTGGTGGGTCACAAAGGGTTGAACATGACTGAAGTGACTTAGCACACATGCATGCTATGGACAAAATTAAGATTTTAGACATGTTGCATCTGTATGCATAAGTTTATGTGTACCTACATGCAATGAATGCATGCTTGTATGTGTGTTTAAGAATGTGTTTACCTGAATTGTGATAGGATTAGCTTGAAACATAAATTTTGAACTAAGTGTCCATTTGACTTGTATTTACATTATGTTTTTATTGATCTTCCCTTTTATTTTTCAGAAGATCCTCAGGAAAATAATGGTAAAATTTCTGAAAACTTGTACTCACAGACTGCTCTCACATGATTGATTTCCTGAGCCCTTGAGATCCCCATGCTCTTAATCTACACACCTTTCCTTGTCTGGTTCTTTTCCTATATCTCTACCTTTCCCTCCCTAATTTTTAAGCTTCAGATCTTCAGATTATGTTCTTTCCTTAGTTTCTTTAATAATCTTTTTCAGTTCTCACTTTTTCTGCTACACATAATTTTGTTCCCGTACTCATTAGTATTTTCTGTCTTTCTGTGATCTGTTATAGTTTCATTAAGAAGTTGTTGAGATGAAGAGCATTCAGTGGAAAGGCACACTGTTTCCATTCTGCATATTTTTCCAGAACACATTGCAAGATGGGAAGTCTGGCACATATCTCAAGTTTAAGGGCTCATTTTGATGCCAATGAAACTTGCCCAAACTAAAAGAGATGAGAAGTGATCTCACATACTGAGAGAAATTTGTCCATCCTTTGTTATTTCAAAACCTATGAAATTTATGTTAGAATCCACTAGACAATGAGAAATGAAGGCTTATTCTCTGTGACAGAACTTACTGTCCAAAGAATCCCAGGTGTAAAAATATTTCCCATGAGTATTCTCAGAATTTTTTTTTTAACCATAAGCATTGTTTTCTGTTTTGAGTATTTTCAATGTCGCACTTATCATTAACACAAACTGCAATTTCTATTAAATATGGAAAGAGGAGTTCTAGCACAGGGAGTGTCAATCATATTATATCTCTTAATTCTCAATTTTTCATGTGTAATGCATGGACAACTATTATTGTAAGTTTTTTAAAAACATATTTATTATACCCAAATATACTTCTTAGAAGTTAAATGACCTCTTTTAATGATAGTTTTTCAATGGAAATTTTTAATTTAAAAAGAATTCAACTCAAGAATATACTGATTTATCATGTTTATAATCTTTATATGATTATAGCCACAGATAGAGTCATGGACAGATGGGCAGCTTTATACTGTTCTTTTCATCTATTTCCAAGCACCTCTCTTATGAATAAGTGTGCATTTTCATTGTATTATGAAATATGTAGGAGGTAAAATACAAGACCAATGATTGATATTTCTTATATCCCAGAGAAATAGAATAGCTTCTTTTTTTTCAATTATTTTTACTAGTTGGAGGCTAATTATTTTACAATATTGTAGTGGGTTTTGTCATACATTGACGTGAATCAGCTATGGATTTACATGTATTCCCCATCCCGATCCCCCCTCCCACCTCCCTCTCTACCCAATCCCTCTTAATCTTCCCAGTGCACCAGGCCCGAGCACTATTTGAATAGAATAGCTTTTGAGTCTAATTCCTTGTGTCCTGTATTTGCAATCTTGTTTCTTTTTCAATAAGGGGTATAAGGAAGTAAAATACATACACAGTTTTGTTTTCTTTTTTTCTGATTGATGAGATGGCTTTCAATCTTGTAGCACCAATTCTCAGAAATGTGTGCCAGTTAGGATTGCAGTGAGAACTATAACAGTCTTTGAAAGTTCTGCTTTCCTATTTTCCTGACATTGTGCCCTCATTTTGAATTAATTGTTTCTTTCTTGCTTTTATTTTCTCCATAAATATGAAGAAGAAAGTGGCAAATCACATTAATGTATTTCCCTGTGTACATAATCAAAATATTATCTGCTTTTTGCATTTTCTCTAAACCCCTTAAATCATCATTCTCTTTGGACTTACATATGTTTACTATATTTTCTCCAACCTTATCTTTGCCCTGATGTTTGCCATCATCATTTGCTATTCAAATACCCCAAGTTGTTTCTTCTTTGATTTGTCTTCTTGTTGCAATCTATGCAGATACTCCTTTCAAGCCAGGCAACTTATTAAACATATACATCTAAAGTATTGGCATTTCCCATAATGCAGATGGGAAAGTTTTGTCCAAGATATGTCAGGTCATTTGATTTAAACCATTACAGTTACATTTCACTGCTATGTAACACTTCATTTTCTTCTTTTCATGGAATTTTATTAATAAGAACATTAGTTAGGCATTTATTAAAAATAGAAACTTACAAAACACAAGTTATGTATGTATGTATCAGTTGGTTAAAAAGTGAATTGAGGTGTCCAGGTAAATTTCTCTGTAGTATCTCTGGAAGCAGTGCTTCAAGATTCTCTTGTCTAGTATTTATTATGGAAAACAGATTGTATAATAAATAGTCAATACAGTGCATGTAAATTGAAAACCAGCATCTTATGAAATCATACAAATTGAATAATAAAACCCTAAGTAATGTCTGAAAGGATAAGGAACATTTTAAAAGGCAACCATGAGAACTACTATTCCTAAAATTTTCTTGCAGATCACTAAATTCACTAATTTAATAACATTTTTATTTCAAGGAATATACTCTCAGGGTAAAACTGACCCTATATCACAGCATTTGTGTGTGTGTGCATCATTGTCTTCATTGGTTTATTACTATGTATAAATTTTGCATTAAGTTGGAATTTACATGATATTTACATTAATCTCTCCATTTTAATATCAGAACATTGGACATCAAATGGTAAATTTTTTGAAATCCTGTAAACCTCCTCCCCACCTCAGTGGAATGTCTGCTCTCCTGTTCCCTTAACATTCTCTCCTTTGTAATTTGATGTCAGTCACCCATTCACACTTCTGGGGATCTACTTTTACTTTCTCGTTTAACATTTTACAGACTTTTCCCAGATTAGGTTTCTCTTCTTACAACTTCCCTCTTTCTGTATTTTCCATATTCCTTTCTTTTCATTCCAAAGTGCTCTTTCTCTATGACATTAGCTTTTTCTGTTTTCCAAGCATTTGTTACGATTTCACTCAGAAGGCAATGAGATAAAGGGCACTAGTCTGATAGGGACACATTTCCATTTTGTACCTTTTCCTGGAATACATGCAATATTAGGATTCCTGTCACAGAAGCCATGTGCATGAGCCAGTTTTTATACCTCTGATGCTTTTATAATCTAAGAGATGAGTGAAAAACTCTCATTTGCTGATTTCAGTTTGTCTGTCTAAAAAGGCATGTGCAAATTCTGACATGGTGCATTGGTCAAATATGAATTTGAGCCTCATTATTCCACTGGTATAGAGCGCATTACCCCAGCATTCCAAAGTATGTGAATATTTGGACCTTCCAGAGGGGTCAGTGTTAAAAATACACCTGCTAATGTAGGACATTCAGGTTCAGTCCCTGGGTGGAGAAGATCCCATAGAGAAGGCAATGGCAACACACTCCAGCATTCTTTCCTAGGAAATTCTGCAGACAGAGGAGGCTGGTGGACTACAGTCCATGGGATCGCAAAGGAGTCCAACGTGACTCAGCGACTAAACATCAACAATATCTAAAATATAAGAAGAACACTTATAAAGTATGTGAATATTATTTTATGATTCTCACGGAAATTTTCATGTATATAATGTTATTCTTTCTCTTTTACCTTTGCAATGAAACAATTTATTTTTTATTGAACTTCAGTTCCAATTTTTTATTTGTAGAAAGAATTTAATTCACAGGGTATGCTCAATTGCTATGTACCTCTCAAACCAGAAAGAATCAGCCTGCAATGCAGGAGATCCAGGTTCAGTCCCTTGGTCTGGAAGATCCCCTGGAGGAGGAAATTGGCAGCCCACTCCAGTATTCTTGCCTGGACAATACCATGGACAGAGGAGTCAGGCAGGCTACAGTCTATGGGTTCACAAAGAGTCAGACACAACTGAGCAACTAACATTTTTACTTTTCTGATTGCTCAATTTTTCCTGTGAAAGACATAGAGATCATTACTGTGGGATTTTGCCTAAGATATTGTCTTACAATATGAATAAAATGCAATTAGAACTTTAACACGTTCCATGTATTTGTATTTTTAAATAATTTCTATTTTAGAGGAAATTCAACTATATGTTGACTTAATATTTCAATGAAGCTGTGTGTAATGCACAGATTATTGGGCAACGGTGGCTTTGATCTATTCTTTCTCTTTGCAAGTACCTCTTTTTTGGTTATGAAACTGTGTTTTCCTTTTATTCTGAAAAAGGTGGAAAGCCCAATACAAACCAATGATTGGCATATCCCATATGCTTTAACCCAGAGGGAGGGCTATCATACTGCCTTGCAGTCTATAATTTCCACTTTATCCCTTTGTCATCAGGAGGTGCATCATGTACAGATATGCAATAAATCTTTCTTTGATTGAGGAGATTGTCTTTGAATATTGTAGTCTGTATTCTCAGAATACAACTCTCAGAAACAACTTCGGAAGTATTTGAAAGTTTTGTGCTCCTTCTTTCTGACATCATGACCAGCTTTGAATAAATTGTTTCTTCCTTTTTTTTTTTTTTATTGATAAATGTGAAGGGGAGCAAGGTAAGTCCTATAAGTGTGTTTCCCTGTGTGTGTAAATGTGGTTTCATCTGTTACTTGTGCTTTTCACTTCAACTTCTAAAGATCATTTATCTCAACTCTAAGTTGTGAATATTTTACATGATTTTTTTCTGAATTTTATCTTTGCAACTAAGGGTTTCATCTTCATTTTCTATTAAATTATCTTCCCAATATTGTTATTTGATTTCTCCTGTTATTATAATTAATGCAGACATTTCCTTTCCAGTCAAGTAAATTTTACTGATCCCAGTCCTCTGTAGCCATTAGGTTTTTCAAAGTGGCTGAAGTGAAAGTTTTGCCCAAGATATACCTGTCATTTGATTTAGAAACACTTCACTATCATTATTTTATTTTCCTTCTCATGGAACTTAAGAGAAATTTTATCTAGGAAAAGAGAAATTCACCTATACAGTGTTATGTATTCCTAGTTGATGAAAATATTTTTATTAGTGGAGCCCAGGCAATATATTCTGTAGTAATACTAGAAGTAGTGGTAGATCCACCCGTTCAGTTGTAGAGCCTCCAATTCAGTGTTTGTGGCTACTTTACATCACTTAGATATAATAACCAAAATGAATGTACACGTTAACTAAAAGACAAAGTACTTATCACATCATACAAACTGAATAATAAAAGCCTAGCTATATCAAACAGGGTGAAGAACTTTTTAAAGGATACCATGAGAACTGAAGTTTCTTAAAAGTTCTATCACATTAGAATACTCATTCATTTTATGCCCATTTTCATTTTGAGAAAAACACTCTTTGGAAAAATTTGAGCTCTCAGCTACTGGACACGTATATATTGTGAGAGTATGTGCATGTTCATGCAGTGGTATGTATATGTGTGTATTTGTGTGCACATCCATGTGGGTTCATTTTGAAATATAAGTTTTTCAATGTATTTAAATTACCTTCCCATTTTTACAGTGTATTTACTTTGACCTCTTTATTTTCTTTTTCAGAAAGACCTGGGACGAGAGTAGGTAAATTTTCAAAAAATCTGTTGCTCCCAACTCCATTAAAATGATGGTTTCTCATTGCATTAACATTTTCTGCCTTTTAATCTGTATTTACTATTGGTCTACTCTTTTCCTGAATGTCAACATTTCCCTCCCAATTAAACAATTATGCTTCTTTCTTGGAGAAGGAAATGGCAACCCACTCCAGTGTTCTTGCCTAGAGAATCCTGTGGACAGAAGAGCCTGGTGGGTCTATGGGGTCGCACAGAGTCGGACATGACTGAAGCGATTTAGCAACAGCAGCAGCAGCACTTCTTGCTTAAGTGACCTAAAGTTAGTGTCATTTTAGTTTCCCAAACTTCTTTTATTTTCCATTCCTGCTTTTTAAATTCTAAACCATTCTTTACCTATGGATAGTGGCTTTTCCAGACACTTGCAGTCATTTCGCTGAGTAGTTGGTGAGATTAAGGGCATTAGTCTGAGAGGTATATTTTTTTTTTCCTTTCTGAAACACATCCAAAGATAGGATGTTATTATATATATCAGATTCAAGGGACCATTTCTATGGTAATGATACTTACCAAACATTTAGAGATCAGAGAAAATGTCTATCATGTGAGTAATGCTTTCCATGTATTGTCCACTCAAACATGGGTAAACATCAATCATTGTTAATTTGAATTTGAAGCTCATTTATCCATTTCTCTTTACCACATTGTCCAAGCATTGTCAGGTATACAAATAATTTTGAATGACTCTCCTGAAAAATAGTACTACTGTCTGAACTTTGGAAGCATTATGACTCCAGTTTGGTTCTCTTTTCTCAGGATTGCTTTGGCAATTCTGGGTCTTCTGTTGTTTCATAGAAATTTCAGGATTACTTGTTATAGTGCTGTGAAAAATGTCAGAGGTAATTTTTAGGGATCACATTAAACTTTTTATTGCTTTGTGTAGTTTGGACATTTTAGCAGTATTATTACTTATAATCCAAGAACATGGAATATCTTTCCATTTCTTTGAATCATTTTCAATCAGGAATATAATCTTTAGTGTTTAATGTATTTTGGGCAATGATGTATTACAACTGTATTTTAGATTTCAATGGAATTCACTTCAAATGACTACTGTTACAAATAGAGTTTAAAGATACAGACTTTGCCTTAGACAATTCTATTCTTTTAGTTTCCCTGTTGAAAGACAAATAGCTTATTTTATCTTACAAACTGAATCAGTTTAATTCAGTTCAGTCACTCAGTGTTGTCTGACTCTTTGCAACCCCATGGACTGCAGCACACCAGGCTTCCCCATCCATCACCAAATCCCAGAGCTTACTCTAACTCATGTCCACTGAGTCAGTGATGCCATCCAACCATCTCATCCTCTGTCATCCCCTTCTCCTCCCACTTTCAATCTTTCCCAGAATCAGGGTCTTTTCGAGTGAGTCAGTTCTTTGCATCAGGTGGCCAAAGGATTGGAGTTTCAGCTTCAGCATCAGTCCTTCCAATGAATACCCAGGACTGACTTCCTTTATGATTGACTGGTTAGATCTGTTTGCTGTCCAATAGACTCTCAAGAGTCTACTCCAAAACCACGGTTCAAAAGCATACATTCTTTGGTTCTCAGCTTTCTTTATAGTCCAACTCTCACATCCATACATGACTACTGGAAAAACCATAGCTTTGACTAGATGGACCTTTGTTGGCAAAGTAATGTCTCTGCTTTTTAATATGCTGTCTAGGTTGGTCAGGGTTTTTCTTCCAAGGAGCAAGTGTCTTTTAATTTCATGGCTGCAATCACCATCTGCAGTGATTTTGTAGCCCAAGAAAATAAAGTCTCTCACTGTTTCCATTATTTTCCCATCTATTTCCCATGAAGTAATGGGACTGGATGCCATGATCTTAGTTTTCTAATGTTGAGTTTTAAGCCAACTTTTCCACTCTCCTCTTTCACTTTCTTCAAGAGGCTCTTTAGTTCTTCTTTGCTTTCTGCCATAAGGGTGGTGTCATTTGCATATCTGAGATTATTGATATTTCTCCTGGCATTCTTGATTCCAGCTTGTGCTTCTTCCAGCCCAGGATTTAACATAATGTATTCTGTATATAAGTTAAATAAGCCGGGTGACAATATACAGCCTTGATGTACCCCTTTTCCTATTTGGAACCAGTCTGTTGTTCCATGTCCACTTTTTACTGTTGCTTCTTGACCTGCATACAGATTTCTCAGGAGGAAGGTGAGGTGGTCTGGTATTCCCGTCTCTTTAAGAATTTTCCACATTAAAATGGGCACCATAAAGGACAAAAATAGTATGGACCTAACAGAAGCACAAACTGAATGATGAAAGCCTAATTCATGACAAAAGTGACTATGAACTATTTAAAAAGATTACTTCTATACTTATGATTCCTAAAATTCTTTCTCAGTATAGTAGAATGACTTACTTTATGCCCCTCTCTATTTCTAAAGCATATCTTTGAGCAAAGTGAGGGTTTGGTCATTGTGAATGTGTTAAATGTGTGTGTGTCTGTGTGTTCCTGTGTATATTTATGTTCCATATGTGTCTTACTGTTCTGTATTTGTATGTTTTACTAAGCATAGCTTTAATTTTTACAAGAAATATTTTAAATAAAGTGAATTGTCTTTGTTTTCTTAAATAATTACATATCTTCTCATTTTATTTTTCAGCTGATCTTCGAAAAATATTTGGTAAATTTTTCTGACACTCTCTACCCCATAAACCTATAAATAATTGTAACATTGTCTGCCTTTCTCTTTATATTTCATTCATTGATTCATTTTTCTCCCTTCATTTACCAATATTTTATATAGACTACAACCATTGTAGTTTTTTCTATTTGTTTTTATGTAATTCCATCTCTTCCCATTCCTTGGTTTCATTGGACACCTTTTATTTCTGTACACATTAGCTTTAAAAAGATTCATATGTTTCTAGAGACTTGTTGATTTGATTTTTATTTTTGTAAAATTGAGATGTTAGGTTGATCACCACATCACTTCCGTCCTGTATATGTTCTCATGCAAATAACCACTGACGTAGAATCTCTATGACCTGTCAAGTTTAAGGGACAATATCCTTGCAATTGATACTGACCCAAAACTTAAGTGAAAAGAAAACTCCAAATTTGCTAAGTAAAGCTTCTCCATCTTCTGCTCCTCCAAAGACTATGAATTCTATGTCATTCATTGATCAAGTGTGAGCTCTAAGCTAACTCTCCAATAAACCTTGATCTTAGTAACCACTTTCTCTGAGGTTAATCAATGTTTTACCTAATATTGTGTTTTCTTTCAAAATTACTATTTTTTGAAAATAGCATTTTTTCTTAAGAATTTCCCAGTTGAAGAAGGCTCATTTCATAACATATTTCTCATTAATGAAATGTTGTGTTAGTGAAAAAAATAGTGATTTTTTTCCCTTGGAAACTTTTAAAGAATTTTTCAGGAAATGTGAGTTCATATGCTAAGTTTTTATCACCTCTACCCTCTTGATATTTTTCATTTACACTTTTATTTCAGAGAAATTGAATTTAGCAAGATATCTCTTTATATTTTGTAGGAAGCACCTGATTCTCCATTAACCCATGTATAGAGAAAGGTCCCTTACTATTTGTTTCCTCATCACTTTTTAAATATATCTCCAGGATGTCTGGAGATATTAAAATGGTATTAATTTTTATTTTATTTTTATATAGCTAGAAGGACTAACATAATACCAAAGATTGATGTTGCTTAACCTGGAGAAACTGCTAATCTGCCTCTTCTTATGGGGCTGTTTCCCATCGTATATCCATTTGGGAAATGAGTGTATGAACTTCAAACTACATGACCTCATTAGTGAGATGGATATGAACCATATGGTTTGGATTCTCACAGATGTCTGTCAGTTTAATCTAAGAGAAAACCAAGGAAGCATTAGAAAAAATTTGACTGCCTCCCTCCCTTTCTGCTGTTTTCTTCCTATTTTAAATGTATGGTTGTTTCCTTTATTATATTCCATTAAAAAATTGAAGATGGAAAAAAGCATGTCTGACAGCATATTTTACTGTGAACCTAAGCATGCTTTCGTGTGTTTCTCATAACTTTGTCTTCAATACTCAGTTATCATCTTCCTGAACACCATCATGCATGTGTTACATCATGCATGTGCATATGGTTTGTCTTGTTATTGTCTTTCCAAATGAAGCCTGCCTTCTGCCTTTGTTATTAAATTTCCCCCATTACTACTTCTGTGATTTCTTTTCTTGATACAATCTAGGCAGACTTTTCTTTTGGGTCAACTAAATTTTAGTAGTTATACATTTCAAAATTCTGCATTTTCAAGATCCTGACATATGAATTTTCTCCAATATATGCTCAGTCATTTGCTTTACAACCACTTTGACTGTCATTTAGTACTTAAATCTCTTCTTTCATGTGATTCTATTAAGAAGTACTTCACTTAGGTATTATTAAAATAGAAATTCCTGTTATAAAAGTTGATGTATTCATCAGTTGATAAAAATATGAATAGACTCATCCAGGAAACAAATCCTGCATTTCCTTTGCAACACTGGCCAAAGATGTTAAGTCACTGTTCATATCTTCAAAGTCATCTTAGGTATTATAATAATGAAGTGGACACCATCCATTAAGTAACAACTCAAAGAATTTATTACAGCTAATAACTCTAATGATAAATAATAATAATATATAATAAATAAAGCTAATAATCCTAATAATAAATCACTTGTTACGACAAAATAGCAAAAAGCTAAAGAATATATATATATATATATATATATATATATGTATAATTTCATTTAGTTAGATTTTGGCTGTGCTGGATCTTCATCGTTGTGCAGGCTTTTCTCTAGTTGTAGAGAGCAGAGGCTACTTTTCAGTTGTGGTGTGTCTGCTTTTCATTGCAGTGACTTCTCTCTGTTGAGGGCAGAACACAAGTCCTAGAGTACACAGATTTCAGTAGTTGTGGTTCCCAAGTTCCAGAGCACAGGCTCAATAGTTGTGACACATGGGCTTAGTTGCTTTGTGGTATGTGGGATCTTCCTGGGCCAGAAATCAAACCCATGTCTTCTGCACTGGCAGACAGATTCTTTACCACGGAGGCACTAGGGATGCCCAAGAATATTTCTCAAATATAAACTTCAACACTATTATTTTAATAGTTTTTTGTTAAGATGATTTTTTTTCACTCATATTCCTCTATTGACAATGTGAGATGTCATCCCCTATGTGTGTGCTATATGTCTGTGTATCTGCACTCAGATAGTTATAAATTTATATATAAATTTTATAATAAATTTTGTTTCTTGGTTTTCCATTTTCATGATATTGACCTTAAACTTTTCATTTTATCTTTTTGAAGAACCTCAGGAAACAAACAGTAAGTATTTTAAAAACTTGTTATTCACAAATCCCTATTACATGACTGAATTGCTTGCAGCCTTATCTTTCCAGACTTTATGCTTTTCCTTGTCTTGCCCTTCTCCTGGATGTGTACCTTTGCAGTTGCAGATTTTATTTGTAGATTTCCCCATAGAAAGTTCTTTCCATGTATTTTCTCAACCTAGAATCCATTTCAATTTATTTTTTTCTATTATGTATCATTTATTTCCTATTGACACTGTCTCTATTTTTTCTGTTTTTTTTTTAGTGGTTGGTTACAAGGTTCACTGAAAAGTTGATGAAATGAAGAGCATTAAGTTAGAACTCCACTCTGTGTGTCTCCCAGGACACCTCCCTAGTTAGCACTTCTATCACATCCCAATTTCACCGATCCACATTTAAGCCAATGAGACTTTCCCAGACCTGCAGAGTTGAGAGAAACTGCCTACAGAGTGCAGTTGCTTTGTCCCTTTAAAGCCTGTGTATATTCTGATATCTTCCTTCATCCATAAACTTGAGGCACATTCTTCCACTGAGCTTGAGTACATTATCCAAACACTCTTGAATTTAAGATCTCCAATATTATATTTGTATCTCATGAAATGTTCACTTGTTTGTATTCTCTTTCAAGTCTCAATTTTTTATGTAAAATACATGGCTGATTCATGTCAATGTATGGCAAAAACAACTACAATATTGTAAAGTAATTAGCCTCCAACTAATAAAAATAAATGGAAAAAAAAAAAAAAACCAAAGGATAATGAAACCATTGTCCTAGGAAGTCACTGAGAATTTTTTGTCTAAAAGTGGATAAAATTTTTATAATTTTGGTATCTTTTAATGACAGCTTTCAGTGAATTTTATTTCAAAGAAAATTCAACTCAGTAATATCAAATACATGTTTTTGACAGGAGTTAAATGACTACTCTTATAGGTATATTTGTGGACAGAGGAACTTGGTCCCTCCTCATGTCTTTTCAAGTACCTCTCTTGCAAATGAGTTTTCTTTGTTGTCTGCATGTTCTTAAAAAAGGGCAACGGAGTAAAGCAAGACCAATTACTGATATGACTTATCACTGAGGGAAAACTATGCTACCTCTTTGCATGGTGTCATTTTCAATCCTATTCTTTTTGGAACCCAAGCATATATGGAAGTGCAACATGAAAAAAGTGAAAAGTGAAAGTGTTAGTCGCTCATCAAGTCCTTGCTCTTTGTGACCCCATGGACTGTAGCCCACCAGACTCCTCTGTCCATGGAATTCTCCAGGCAAGAATACTGGAGTGGATAGCCGTTCCCTTCTCCAGGGGATCTTACCGACTCAGGGATGGAACATAGGTCTCTTGCATTGCAGGCAGATTCTTTACCATCTGAACCACCAAGAAAGACTGTATTTCCCTCTAACTGGTGAAAAGGGCTTTGAATCTCATGATTCTGATTTTCAGAAATGTGTATTGGTTAGGCCCCACAGAAAATGACGGCAGTGTTTGAAAAATTTGTCCTCCTCAATTCCTGACATGTTACTTCTTTTGGGGTGAATTTTGAGATGGATGAAACTGGAGCCCATTACACAGAGTGAAGTAAGCCAGAAAGATAAATACCATTACAGTATACTAACACATATATATGGAATTTAGAAAGATGGTAATGATAACCCTATATGAATTTTGTATTTGTCTTTTGACTGTCAGTAACTGTTAGGCAAAAAAAGGGAAGATCTTGTTCATGTATTGGGTATGTAATGTACTACAACCTGGGTATTGAGTCATAGTTTCATCTGTCATTGAACGTTTGTCTTCAATGCTCAATCATTATCTTCCTCAAAGTCAGGATACTGATATTCTACAATTTGTCTCATCTTTTTGTCTTTTCAATGGTTGTGTGACATATTCATTTGTTACTCAATTTCCTACATTCTGTGATTTGTCCTGTTGTTGCAATCCCTCTTAGGTATAGCAGTAATGAAGTGAACTGCATCTATATAGTAAAAACACAGGTGTTTATTAGAGCTAATAAGCCAAATAATAACAGGAGTAGTACATTCAATATAGGTAAAGAGCATTTCATTTACTAAAGAGTTTAGAATTATTATTTTAAATTTTCCATAATTAATACAATACTTTTATTTTTTTATCCTTACTTCCCTCTGGAGAATAGTCTTTTAACCAAGTGAGCTCTCAGCCACTGTGTGTGTGTATGTGTGTGTGTGTGTGTCTGTGTGTGTATCTGCATTTGGGTACTATAAATTTAAATATGAAGTTTACAATATATTTTGTTTCTTGGTGTACCATTTCCATGATATTGCCCTTAAATTTCCCATTTTATCTTTCTAAAGGACCCCAGAGGAAAATTGGTAAGTATCCTAAAACTTTTTCTCACAAACTTCATTTACATGAGTGATTTCTTGAGGCTTGACATTCCCATTCTCATAATCCACATGCTTTCTTTACATTGTCCTGTTTCTGAATGTCTACCTTTACCTCTCCAATTGTTACTTATAGATTTCCCCATAGAGAGTTCACTTCATTAATTTCCCCTTCTAAAATCTATTTCAACTCCTTTTCCATTCTATATCATTTCCTTTCTATTTAATTTTCATCTATTTTTAGGAACTTGTTATAGGCTTACTTAAAAGTTAATGAGATAAAGAATATCAGGTGAAAGGAACTGGATTCCATCCTGTTTATCTGCCAGGACGCATCTCAGTTCCAATATCTCAGGCCCACGCATAGGTCAATGAGATTTCCTGAAGCCTGCAGAGATCAGAGAAGATTGCTAACAGTCTGGTGAAGTTTGCCTATTCATTGTCCCTTTAAAGCCTGTATGAATTCTGCTTTCATTTCTTGATCCATATACAACACTTTTCTTCCACTGTGCCTGAATACATTTCCAGGTATAATAATATTTCCAACATTATTCTTGCAATTTTTTCTTCAAACAATCTTTTTCTTTCTATTTGTTTTTTGCTTTACATTTTGAATGACACAATACTAGTCTTAGTAACCTGAATTTTGTTTAGTGTTTTAAGAAGAAATATACATCCCAGGAAATATCCAGTTGTTTACATTCTTCTCTTGGTTCTCAAACATTAGAGTCTAAGAAACTATTGCCCTAGTAAGTTGCCAAATTTTTTTTTCATGCAGCATGATATGATCCTTAAAATATTAACATCTTTTAATGACAGTTTTCAGTGACTTTCTTATTTCAAAAATAATTTAATTCAGATCTGTATCAAAATTATGTATGTTGTAGTCTTGACATGGAGGCTTACTTGCTGGCTCAGTGGTAAAGAGTTTGCCAGCCAATGCAGGAGATGTAGGTCCAATCCCTGGGTCAGGAAGATCCCCTAGAGAAGGAAATGACAACCCATTCCACTATTCTTGCCTGGGAAATCCCATGGATAGAGGAATCTTGTGCACTACAGCCCATGGGGTCACAAACAAGTCAGACACAACTTAGCTATTAAATAACAATGAAGCTTGACTTAGCTTCTTCTACAAGTGGATTGTGGACAGATGAATGTCTTTACTCTGTTCATCAATATCCTTTTCCTGGTCTTCAATATCCTTTTCAAGTATCTCTCCTATAGTTCAGTTTCTGTCTGTTTTTTTTTTTTTTTTTTTTTTTATTTTTTTAAAAGAAGGTTGACCCAATGAAAGATCAATGAATGTAATGACAGAGGGTTGACTCCTCCCACTTAATGGTGTCATCTTCATTCTTATTCATTTGGAAACCAGGCATTTATAAAAGTACAATGACATTATCCCCTACTTGGTGAGATGCCCTTTGAAATTCATGCTCAAATGCTCAGAAGTGTGTGTCAGTTAAGAACACAAAGAAAACCGAGGCTATATCTGAAACTTTTGTCCTCCTCCCTTCCTGTCATGTTACTTCATTTTGTGAATTGTTTATTAGTTCCTTTGACTTTGTTAGTAAATGTTAGGTGAAAAAAGGCAAATTTCATTAATGTATTTCCCTGTGGAGCTAGACATGGTTTCATCTGTTATTGTACCTTTGCATCAGTGCTCAATCTCCGTCTACTTCAAAGTCAATATGCACACATTCTTGTATGATTTTGTCTCACCTTTCTGTCTTTATAAAGGATGATTGCTTTATCAACTATTTTTTTCAGTTTTCCCCATTTATCCTTCTGTGATTTGTCTTGTTGCAAAGCCTGCAAACATTTACTTCCTGTCCATTTAATGCTACTAATCACATATCTGGGAATTATTGTCAATTTCAGTGTGGCCATTGTGTAATGCATTAGCCTAAGTCACTTTCATATCCTGTAACTTATAACTTGCTTCACTGGTATTGATATTTTATGTTTCTTACATCACTGAATTTAAATCAAATGTGTATCATTTAGGGGATTCTCAGAACAGAAACCACATAAGACAAGTATGTATGTTCATTGGTGACATAAATGTGAATAGAGACACCCAGTAAATTCTAGAAAAATTTGTTTCCAATCCTGCAATTAAATATTTGTATCTAGTTTATTGACCAAAGCTACTGTGAACTCTCGACATGTGTGCTAACATCCAAATACCTTATATCTTACAAACTGAAAATGAAAATCTAACTAATGCCAAAAGTGACTATAAGCTTTTTTAAAAGGTAAATTCCAAAAACAACATTCCTAAAATTATTTTTCAGTGTTCTTAAATGACTCAGATTATGCCACTCTCTATTTCTGGAATATATTATTTAGCAATATACAATATATTGTATATTGAGAGGGTTTGGTCACTGAGAATGTGTGAGCTTCTTTGTATACGTGTGGTGTTTGTGTATGCATGTGTGTGAATATATGCTTATGCTCCTGAGTGTGTATGCATATTCCATATGTGTTTTCCTGTTTTGTGTGTGAATAATGAAAAATATATTTATAATTTCAAAATAGTCAATAAGATTAATTTATCATTTTTGCTTTTCATATTTACCTGGACTCTTCATTTTATTTTTTAGATGATCATGGAAAAGAAATTGGTAAGTGTTTCTAACATCCTTTGCCCCAACACCCTTTAAATGATTGCTCATAATTGCCTGCCTTTGTTACCATGTATCATCCACCATGCTCATTTTTCCCCTCTCCCATCTCCAACCTTGTGGATATGGACTCAGTAAGTTCAGTTCAGTCGCTCAGTCGTGTCTGACTCTTTGCAACCACATAAATCGCAGCACACCAGGCCTCCCTGTCCATCACCAACTCCCGGAGTTTACTTAAGTTCATGCCCACGAGTCGGTGATGCCATCCAGTCATCCCATCCTCTGTCATCCCCTTCTCCTCCTGCCCCCAAATCCCTCCCAGCATCAGTGTTTTTTTCCAATGAGTCAACTCTTCGTATGAGGTGGCCAAAGTACTGGTTACCTCCATGTTAATTCCTTTTATCTCTTTCCCGTAATTGCATCCCTTCTCATTACTTGCTTTTTTTTTTTTTTTACATATTTTTTTCTTCTCTCTAAATATTAGGTTTTTTTTTTTTTTTCTTTTCTTTTCTTCCTTTTCTGTCTCCAGATAATTGACTAGCTTTGGTTATATTTGTAGAGATAAGTGATATCAGGCTGATCACTACATTCTTTCAATTCTAAGTAAATTTTCCTGCAGGTGACCACAGATATAGAATCTCTCTGTGACATTTCAAATTCAAGGGATAATAACTATGCGATTGACTCTGAGCCAAAACATAAGTAAACAGATAACTCCACATTTGCTGAGCAAATTTTGTCTACCTTCTGCTGTTTAAAAGACTAGAGTTTCAGATGTCATTCCTCGGCCAATGTGAGCTCTAAGCCTGACCTCACATTCACATTGACCACATGACCTAATTGTTCTTGGTATAGATGTGTTCTACCAAACATTGTATGTTTTTTTTTTATATATAGTTTCTAAATTATTAGATCTGCAAACTGCACATTTTCTCAATGTGTTTATGATAACGTCACCTGTTAACAAAAGTTCACCTAATACCTTATCACTCAATAATGAAATGTTATGTTAATGAATTGAAAAGCAACTTTCCTTAAAAATTTAAAAGAGTTTTTCATAAAACATTAAGTCAAAGCCTAAAGTTTTGCTTCAGGTATCTATTTGATGTTTTCATTCACATTTTGTTTTAGGGGAAATAGAACTTTCCAAACTATGTCTTTACAGTTGTAGGAGGCCAGAAGTGGTTCATACTACAATAGCCATATGTGTAGTAGTGTCTGATTTTATGTTATGAAAAGAACATGCTTCAAAGGTAAACTTCAGAAGTATCATTTCAATGCTTTTACCCCATTAAGACACTACTTTTCCTGCTTAACACTGCAATCCTCTGGAAGAATAGTCCCTTGCCAAAATGACTCTTCATCCACACTGTGTATTTGCTTTTTTGCATTCAGATCTAAATGAATTTAAATATGAATTTTGTAATACAGTTTGTTTCTTAGTGTTCCATTCCCTTGATACTGACCTTAAAATTTCACTTTATTTAGCTATAGAAGTTCACAATCAAAATGGTGAGTATTCTGAAACTTCTCAAAAACCTCTTTAACATGACTGATTTCTTGAGGCCCCATCTCTTAATCCAGATGCTTTCCATTGTATTGTGCTTGTCCTGGATGCCTGACTTTGTGTCTCCCAGTTAAATTATAGGCTTCGCCATACGGAGTCTCTCTATTCAGTTCCCCCTTCTAAAATGCATTCTATTTTCCAATATGTATCCTTCTTTCCTATAAACATTAGCTTGTTCACATTGCCCAGACATGTTATAGGCTCACTATAAAGAGTATGTGATGAAGGACATTATGTTAAAAGGCGTTGAGTTCCATTCTGTTTATCTCCAAGGACACATCCCTTGTTAGGACCTCTGTAGAATGCCTGTATCTAGGGCCCATATTTATTGCAACAAGCATTCCCCAAACATGCAGAGAGAGAGGAGAAGATGCCTAATGTGTTCAGTGAAGTTTGCCTCTCATTGTCGTTCAAAGCATGTAAACATTCTGCTTTAATTCTTGATCCATGAGTTTGACACTCATTCTTCCACTGTGCCCAAATACATTACCATAGGCTTCCCAGATATAGAAATATTTCAAAAGTTATTCTTGGAATAATTTCTTGCAAAAGTGGTAATTCTTGCTTCACTGGCATTGAATGTTGTATTTTTCTTACAGGCACTATATATAACTTATATGTGCTTCATTCAGGTGTGGATCAAAATAGAAACATCCCAAATCAAGGTGATGTATTTATTGGTTGACATATATGTGATTAGAGGCACATAGTTCATAATGAAGAGTAATCTCTAGAATGCTTTTAATCCTGTAACTCAATATTTGTATCTAGTTTATTGAACAAAGCTACCTTGATTCCTCACATATATGTTAGTTTCCAAATACCTTATCATATCTTATAAAGTGAACAATGAATGCCTAACTAATGTCAAAAGTGATTTAAAACTTTTTCAAAAGGTAGCTTCTAGGACTAATGCTTCTAAAATTATATCTCATTCTAGTAGATTGACTTAATTTTTGCCTACTCTGAATTTCTGGAGAATATATTAAGCAAAAGGAGGGTTTCTTACTGTAGATGTATCAGGGTCTGGGTGTTGATATTCCTGTGAGCTCTTCTGTGTATATGCGTGTACTATATCAGTGTTTTTTATGTGTGTGTCTGTGTTTCTTAACACTAATAAACTAAAATGTAAATGCAAATTTTAGATTAGAATTATTTTGTGTATGTATCTTCCAATATTTACATAGAACTATTTTTTTTATTTTTTGGATATTTTAGGAAATAAAATTGGTAAGTATTTCTGACATTTTTCCCATAGCCATTTAAATGACTACTATCGGTCCCTCCCTTTCTATCTCTTTGGCACCTGTTCTCTCATCCTTCCCCTCATCCCTCTCCAATTGTCTGTATATGGACTACTTTCATATCAACTTCTACCATCTGTTCTTCCCTAGTTCCAACTGTTCTTATTCCTTGCTTTTCATTGTATACCTATTCTTGTCTATATACTTCAGTGTTTTCCTTTTTATGTCTCCTGAGAGTTGTCTTGATTTGATTCTAATTTTTGTAGGGATGAGGGATATCAGACTGATCACCACATCATTCCCATGAAATAGATGTTTTTGTGTAAATGACTACTGATGTCAAATCACTGTGCCTTTCAAGTTCAAGGGAAAATAACCATGTGATTGACACTGACACAAAACTGAAGTGAACAGAAAACTCCAAATTTGCTGAGCAAATTATTCTGCCTTCTGCTCTTCCAAAGACTATTAAGTGAGTGACATTCCTTTATTACATGTGAGCGCTAAACCTACTCTCGCATTACCCTTGATTTATTATCCTGTTGTTTCCAGATATACAAATGCCTTATCTAATGAGGAAGCCCCATAGTATTGTGCAGACTCTTTTAACTCAAAATTTCAATTGGTGCAAAATGCAAATTTAAAAGATTTATTCAGAAAGCACTAATTCAAACACTAAATGTTTATCTCCTTTATTCTCTTGATGTTTTTCATTTCCATCTTTGTTTCAGAAGAAATAGAACTTAGCAGTATAGTAGAAGGCTAAAATTAGTTAATGATGCATTAGCCCATGTGTACAAAAGTCCATTTATATCCCCTCATCACCTTTTAAATATGTTGCTTGTCTATCAGTCCACACTAATTTTCAATTCTGAGAAAGGCAGAAGTGCCAACACAAACCCAAGGATCTGATACTATTTAAGAGAACTCACAATTTAACTCTCCTGATGGTGCCATTTTCAACCTCACACAATGGAATATGTGGAATGAAAATGGGTACTTCTCATTAGTATGGGAGACTTTGAACTTTTGGTTTTAATTCTAACAAATGGTGGTCCATTTGAACCCAAAAGCAAACGAAGGAAGTGTTTCCAATTTCTGACCTGGTCCCTTCCTGACGCTGTCCTCAGATTTGAATGAATTGGATTGCTTTTCTTTTGTTGATCAATAGTGTGAAGAAGGAAAACACATGACTCAAATGTTTTTCACTGTGAACCTAAACGTGCTTTCATCTGTGTTTTTATACCTTTTCTTCAACAATCAATTTCCATGTTCCCGAATACCATAAAACAAATATCTTACATGATATGTCTTTTTATTTAATCTCCTCAAATTTTGTTTGTCTTCTGCATTTGGCATTACATTTTCCCCATTAGTACTTCTGTGATTTTCTCATTTTGATACAAACTAGGCAGACATTTCTTTTGTGTCAACTAAATGTTAGTATTGGTATGTTTCAAAGATTTACAAGTTTAAAGCTTCTGAAGTGTGAGTTTTCTCCAATATATGCTCACTCTTTTGATGTACAAACCCTTTCACCATCATTTAGTATTTGCATACATTTTCCTCATGTATTTTTTTATACATGAAAGACCTGCCTCACTTAGGCTTTAGCTAAAATATAAATTTGCATTACAATAGTTTAAATATTCATTTATTGACAAACATGTGAATAGAATCATCCAGGCTACAAACCCAGTATTTCTTTGATAACACTGGTTCAAGAAATTTTTCCCCCCAATTATTTTTATTAGTTGGAGGCTAATTAATTTACAATATTGTAGTGGCTTTTGCCATACATTGACATGACTCAGCCATGGATTTACATGTGTTCCTCTTCCTGAATCCCTCTCCCACCTCCCTCTTCATCCCATCCCTCTGGGTCATCCCAGTGCACCAGCCCCGAGCACTAGCCTCATGCATCCAACCTGGACTGGCGATCTGTTTCACACTTGATAATATACATGTTTCGATGCTGTTCTCTCAGAACATCCCAACCTCACCTTCTGCCACAGAGTCCAAAAGTCTGTCCTATACATCTGTGTCTCTTTTTCTGTCTTGCATATAGGGTTATCATTACCATCTTTCTAAATTCCATATATATGTGTTAGTATACTGTAATGGTCTTTATCTTTCTGGCTTACTTCACTCTGTGTAATGGGCTCCAGTTTCATCCATCTCATTAGAACTGATTCAAATGAATTCTTTTTAATGGCTGAGCAATATTCCATGGTATATATGTACCACAGCTTCCTTATCCATTTGTCTGCTGATGGGCATCTAGGTTGCTTCCATGTCCTGGCAATTATAAACAGTGCTGCGATGAACATTGGGGTGCACGTATCTCTTTCAGATCTGGTTTCCTCGGTGTATATGCCCAGAAGTGGGATTGCTGGGTCATATGGCAGTTCTATTTCCAGTTTCTTAAGGAATTTCCACACTGTTCTCCATAGTGGCTGTATTAGTTTGCATTCCCACCAACAGTGTAAGAGGGTTCCCTTTTCTCCACACCCTCTCCAGCATTTATTGCTTGTAGACTTTTGGATAGCATCCATCCTGACTGGCGTGTAATGGTACCTCATAGAGGTTTTGATTTGCATTTCTCTGATAATAACTGATGTTGAGTATCTTTTCATGTGTTTGTTAGCCATCTGTATGTCTTCCTTGGAGAAATGTCTGTTTAGTTCTTTGGCCCATTTTTTGATTGGGTCATTTATTTTTCTGGTGTTGAGCTGGAGGAGTTGCTTGTATATTTTTGAGATTAATCCTTTGTCTGTTGCTTAGTTTGCTATTATTTTCTCCCATTCTGAGGGCTGTCTTTTTACCTTGCTTGTAGTTTCCTTTGTTGTGCAAAAGCTTTTAAGTTTCATTAGGTCCCATTTGTTTATTTTTGCTTTTATTTCCAATATTCTGGGAAGTGGGTCATAGAGGATCCTGCTGTGATTTGTGTCGGAGAGTGTTTTGCCTATGTTCTCCTCTAGGAGTTTTATAGTTTCTGGTCTTACATTTAGATCTTTAATCCATTTTGAGTTTATTTTTGTGTATGGTGTTAGAAAGTGTTCTAGTTTCATTCTTTTAGAAGTGGTTGACCAGTTTTCCCAGCACCACTTGTTAGAGAGACTGTCTTTTCTTCATTGTATATTCTTGCCTCTTTTGTCAATGATAAGGTGTCCATAGGTTCATGGATTTATCTCTGGGCTTTCTATTCAGTTCCATTGATCTTTATTTCTGTCTTTCTGCCAGTACCATACTGTCTTGGTGACTGTGGCTTTGTAGTAGAGCCTGAAGTCAGGCAGGTTGATTCCTCCAGTTCCATTCTTCTTTCTCAAGATTGCTTTTGCTGTTTGAGGTTTTTTGTATTTCCATACAAACTGTGAAATTATTTGTTCTAGTTCTGTGAAAAATACCGTTGGTAGCTTGATAGGGATTGCATTGAATCTATAGATTGCTTTGGGTAGTATAGCCATTTTGACAATATTGATTCTTCCAATCCATGAACACGGTGTATTTCTCCATCTGTTTGTGTCCTCTTTGATTTCTTTCATCAGTGTTTTATAGTTTTCTATGTGTAAGTCTTCTGTTTGTTTAGTAGATATACTCCTAAGTATTTTATTCTTTTTGTTGCAATGGTGAATGGTATTGTTTCCTTAATTTCTCTTTCTGTTTTCTCATTGTTAGTGTATAGGAATGCAAGAGATTTCTTTGTGTTAATTTTATAGCCTGCAACTTTACTGTATTCGTTGAATGGCTCTAGTAATTTTCTGGTAGAATCTTTAGGGTTTTCTATGTAGAGGATCATGTCATCTGCAAACAGAGAGAGTTTCACTTCTTCTTTTCCTATCTGAAATTCCTTTTACTTCTTTTTCTGCCCTGATTGCTGTGGCCAACACTTCCAAAACTATGTTGAATAGGGGAATACTATATTTTAAAAATGAACTGTCATGCACAGTCCACAGTGTGTGTTTTCTGAGTGCTTATGTGTTGGTATGTATGCTTTCTGAGAGCTATAATTTAAACGTGTTCAATATTTGCTATAAATTTTGTTTTTTTTGATCTTCTATTTCCATGATTGACCCTACATTTTCCATTTTGTTTTTCTAAAGGACCTCAGGAAAGGAGTGGTAAGTAAAAACTTATTACTCAAAAACGACTTTTACATAACTCGTTTCTTCACACTTAACCATTCACGATCTCTTAATCCATAGGTTTCCCTGTCTTGCCCTTCCCCTGAATGTCTCTTATATCTCCAAATTTGTTATAGACGTATTCAAAGGATGTTCTCTCCATTTAGTTTCTCCTCCTAAAATCAATTTAAATTCCCTCTTTTCCTATTCCACATAATTTCTTTCCTACACATATCAGCATTTTTCTGTTTTCCTCAGTCTATTTCTAAGGATTTGATTATAGGGTCACCAAAAACTTGAAGAGATAGAGGACATTAAATTGAAAGCACAGGGTTCCATCCTATTTATCTCTGGGCACATCCTCAGTCAGGAACTTTACCATATTCTATTTTTAAGGGCACACATTTAGGTCAATAAGACTTCCCCAGATCTGCACAGTTCAGAGAAGATACTTAACAGCATGAGTGAATTTTGTCTATTCATTGTCTCTTCAGTTCAGTTCTGTTCAGTCGCTCAGTCATATTTGACTCTTTGTGACCCCATGAACCATAGCATGCAAGGCCTCCCTGTCCATCACCAACTCCCGGTGTCCACTCAAACCCATGTCCATCGAGTCAGTGATGCAAATCCCACCATGTTATCCTCTGTCGTCCCCTTCTCCTCCTACCCTCAATCTTTCTCAGCATCAGGGTCTTTTCAAATGAGTCAGCTCTTCATGTCAGGCGGCCAAAGTATTGGAGTTTCAGCTTCAATATCAGTCCTTCCGGTGAATACCCAGGACTGATCTCCTTTTGGATGGATTGGTTGGATCTCCTTGAAGCCCAAGGGACTCTCAAGGGTCTTCTCCAAACCACAATTCAAAAGCTTCAATTCTTCGGCACTCAGCTTTCTTTATAGTCCAACTCTCACATCCATACATGACCTCTGGAAAAACCATAGCGTTGACTAGATGGACCTTTGTTAGCAAAGTAATGTCTCTGCTTTTTAATATGCTATCTGGGTTGGTGATAACTTTCCTTCCAAGGAGTAAGTGTCTTAATTTCATGGCTGCAATCACCATCTGCAGTGATTTTGGAGCCCAGCAAAATAAAGTCAGCCACCGTTTCCACTGTTTCCCCATCTGTTTGCATGAAGTGATGGGACTGGATGCCATGATCTTAGTTTTCTGAATGTTGAGCTTTAAGCCAATTTTTTCACTCTCCTCCTTTCACTTTCATCAAGAGGCTCTTTAGTTCTTCTTCACTTTGAAAGCCTGTGTAAATTCTGCTTCTCTTCTTGGTCCCAAAAACTTGACACACATTCTTCCATTGTACCCAGATACATTGCCCTGGCATTCCCAGGCATAAAAGCGTTTCCTAAGTTATTCTTGGAATCTTTTTCTTTCAACCATGGTAATTTTTTTCCTTTTTATTTGAATTTTTGTTTTAAATTTTGAATGCACTAATGATCATCTTGGCAACCCAAACTTGTGTTTTTAGAAGAAATATATATTCCAGGAAATTTTCAGTTGTTTATCTCTCTCTTGGGCTTCCCTCATAGCTCAGTTGGTAAAGAATCTGCTGGCAATGCAGCAGACACCGGTTTGATTCCTGTGTTGTGAAGACCTGCTGAAGAAGGGATAGGCTACTCACTCCAGTAATCTTGGGCTTCCCTTGTAGCTCAGCTGCTAAAGAATCTTCTGGCAGTGGGGGAGACTGGATTCGACCCCTGGGGTTGAGAAGATCCCCTGGGGAAGGGAAATGCTACTCATTCCAGTATTCTGGCCTGGAGAATTCACAGAATCTTCACAAAGAATTCACAAAGGGAATTCACAAAGAGTCTGGCCTGGATCACAGATAGTTGGACACGACTGAGTCACTTTAACATTGATGTGAAAGTCATAGAAAACATTGTCCTAGGAAGTTACCAAAGAATTTCTTTCCCTACAACAGGATATAATCCTCGAAACTTTGATATTTCCAAAAGACAGCTTTAGTAATAATGTTCATTTCAAAAATAATTCAATTAAGTTAAATGTCAAATTTGTTTATGTAGCAGGTTTTATCTGACTGCTAGTATACCTAGAATTGTTGACAGATGGATGCTTTTACTCTGTCCTTCTAGTGTCTTTTTCCTTTTGCCTGCTGTCATTTTCAATAGTATTCTCTTTTAAACCTGGGCATATATAGAGGTATACATTATCTTATCATTAATGAAATAGTCTTCGAATCTCACAGTTTCAGTGCTCAGAAATATGTGTCAGTTAGAAGCTGATAGGTAACTACAGAAGGTTTTGTCCTCTTTCCTTCCTGACTGTAATTCTCATTTTGAGTGAATTGTTTATTTGTTCCTTTGACTTTATGAATAAACATGGGGGGGGGAGTGGCAAATCCTATTGATGTGTTTCCCTGTGTACCTAGTCATGGGTCCATCTGATATGCTATTTTTGTCATTAACATTCAGTTACCATCATTTTCAAAGATATTACATGAACATTCTTGTATGATTTTTGTCTCATTTCTTTGTCTTTTCAAGGGATGTTTGACATTTTCTGTTGTTATTCAATTTTCCCCATTTTTCCTTTTATGATTCATCATAGAGTTGCAATCTCTGCAGATATTTTCTTCCTTTCAGTTTAGAGGTAGTGATAACATACCTCTGAAATACTGTCATTTTCAGTGTGGCTCTTGTAGTTTGTCTAAGACAGGTTCTTATCATGTAATTTAGAACTAGTTTCACTGGAATTGAATATTTTATTTCCTTTTCTTTCATGGATTTAACTCAGATAATTTCATCTAGGCATTGGTTGAAATGTGTGCGTGTGTGCCAAGTTGCACTGTCCATGGAATCCTCCAGGCCAGAATACAGGAATGGGTTACCATGCCCTCCTCCAGTGGAACTTCCTGACCCAGTATGGAACCCATGAATCCTGAATTGCTTCCTTGGTAACTCAGCTGGTAAAGAATCCACCTGCAGTACAGGAGATCCTGGTTCAAATCCTGGATCAGGAAGATAAACTGGAGAAAGGATAGTCTACCTACTCCAGTATTATGGCTTGCAGTATTCCATGCACTGAGGAACCTGGCAGGTTACAGTCCATGGGGTCACGAAGAGTTAGACACAGCTGAGCGACTTTCACTTTCCCTTTCCATCCTGCACTGTAGCAGATTCTATGCCATCTAGACACTTGGGAAGCCCAGAAATGCATTTGTGTTGTTCTGTCACTCAGTCATGTCTGACTCTTTTGTGACCTCATGGATGCAGTATACCAGATTTCCCTGTCCTTCACGATCTCCCTGAACTTGCTCAAACTCATGTCCATTGAGTCAGTGATGTCATCCAATTTCCTCATCCTCTGTGGCCCCCTTATCCTCTTGGACTCAGTCTTTCTTAGCATCAAGGTCTTTTCTAATGAGTCGGCTCTTCGCATCAGGTAGCCAAAGTATTGGAGCTTCAGCTTAAACACTGTCCTTCCAATGAATATTCATGGTTGATTTCCATTAGGATTGACTGGTTTGATCTCCTTGCTGCCCAAGGGACTCTCAAGAGTCTTATCCAGCTTCTCAGTTCAAAAGCACCAGTTCTTTGGCTCCCACTTTTCTTTATGGTCCAACACTCACATCCATAGATGACTACTGAAAAAACCATAGCATTTATTATGTGGACCTTTGTAGGGAAAATGATGCCTCTTCTTTTTAATACACTGTCTTGGTTTGTATTAGCTTTTGTCCCAAGAAGGAAGCATCTTTAATTTTATGGCTGCAGTCACCATCCACAGTGATTTTGGAAACCTAGAAAATAAAGTCTCTCACTGTTTCCATTGTTTCCCCTTCTATTTGTCATGAAGTTATAAGACCAGTTACTATGATCTTTGCTTGAGTTTTAAGCCAGCTTTTTCACTCTCCTCTTTCACCTTCAAGAGACTCTTTACTCCCTCTTTGCTTTCTGCCACTAGGGAGGTATCATCTGCCTCTCTGCAGTTGTTGATATTTCTCCCTGCAATCTTCAGTCCAGCTTGTGATTCATCCAGCCCAGCATTTCAATGATTTAATCTGCATACAAGTTAAATAAGCAGGGTGACAATATACAGCTTTGATGTACTCCTTTCCTAGTTTTGAACCAGTCCACTGTTCCATGGACAACTCTAACTGTTGCTTCTTGAACTGCATACAGGTTTCTCAGGAAGCAGGTAAGATAGTCTGGTATTCCCATCTCTTATGAATTTTCCATGATTTTTTGTGATCTACACAGTCAAAGGCTTTAGCCTAGTCAGTGAAACAGAAGTAGATGTTCTTCTAGTATTCTCTTGCTTTTTCTACAATCCAATGAATGTTGACAATTTAATCTCTGGTTCCTCCCCCTTTTCTAAATCCAGCTTATACATCTGGAAGTTCTCGGTTCACATACTGTTGAAGCCTAATTTGAGGGATTTTTGAGCGTTACTTTACTAGCATGTGAAATGTGCACAACTGTGCAGGAAGCTTGAACATTCCTTAGCATTGCCCTTCTGTGGGATTGGAATGAAAATTGACCTTTTCCTGCTCTGTCACCACTGCTGAGTTTTCCATATTTGCTAGCATAATGAGTATAACACTTTGGCAGCATCTTTTATGATTTGAAATTGCTCAGTTGGAATTTCATCACCTCCACTAGCTTTGTTCATAGTAATGCTTCCTAAGCCCCATTTGACTTCACACTGCAGGATGTCTGGCTCTAGTTGAGTAACCACACCATCATGGTTATCTGGGTCATTAAGATCTTTTTGTACAGTTCTTCTGTGTGTTCTTGCTACCTCTTCTTAACCTCTTCTGCTTCTGTTAGGTCCTTACTGTTTCTGTCCTTTTTTGTGCCCATCTTTGCATGAAATGTTCCCTTGGTATCTCTAATCTTCCTCAAGAGATCTCTAGTTTTTCCCTTTCTATCATTTTCCTCTATTCCTTTGTCTTGTTCACTTAAGAAGGGTTTCTTACTTCTCCATTCTATTCTTTGGAACCCTGCATTCAAATGAGTATAATCTTTCCCCTTTTCCTTTGCCTTTCACTTCTCTTCTCAGCTATTTGTAAGGCCTCCTAAGACAACCATTTTGCCTTGTTACATTTCTTTTTCTTGGAGATGGTTTTGGTCACCACCTCCTATGCAATGTTACGAGCCTCCATCCATAGTTCTTCAAGCTTGCTATCAGATCTAAAACCTTGAATCTATTTGTCACTGCCACTCTATAGTTCAGTTCAGTTGCTCATTCATGTCCGACTCTTTGAGACCCCATGAATCGCAGCACACCAGGCCTCCCTGTCCATCACCAACTCACCGAGTTTACTCAAACTCATGCCCATCGAGTCAGTGATGCCATCCAGCCATCTCATCTGTCATCCCCTTCTCCTTCTGCCCCCAATCCCGCCCAGGATCAGGGTCTTTTCCAATGAGTCAGCTCTTCACATCAAGTGGCCAAAGTATTGGAGTTTCAGCTTCAGCATCAGTCCTTCCAATGAACACCCAGGACTGATCTACTTTAGAATGGACTGGTTGGATCTTCTTGCAGTCCAAGGGACTCTCAAGAGTCTTCTCCAACACCACAGTTCAAAAGCATCGATTTTTCGGTGCTCAGTTTTCTTCACAGTCCAACTCTCACATCCATACATGACCACTGGAAAAACCATAACCTTGACTAGACAGACCTTTGTCGGCAAAGTAATGTCTCTGCTTTTTAATATGCTGTCTTGAATTAAGTCATACCCGAATGGTCTAGTGATTTTCCATACTTTTTTCAAGATGCGTAGTAGCACCCAAATAGCCTGTTTTGTCTTACAAACTGAAAAAGACAACTGAACTAATGACAAACATAGTTAAGAAATTTTTAAAAAGGTAAATTCTAGGACAAAGTTTCTAAATATATTTCTAAGTATGATACATTTTATATATCAACTTATGACCCTCTTCACTTCTGAAGAATATCCTTTAGCAAGAGCAAGGTTTGCCAGTGTGGATTTATGAGCATGTGTGTGTGTATTCTTATATATTCTCACGTTCCATAAGGGTTTTCCTAATCTGTCTGTGTATCTGAATATTAACTATTTTATAGGAAATGCAGATCTGTATAAAATTTTTCAATAATATTGAATTATCTTTTTTGTTTCTTTCCATATTTGCATTTTACTTTTCAGATTTTTGGAGGAAAAATATCAATAAATTTTTCTGATACTCTTTGCCCCATAACCTTTAAATGGATGCTAACATTCTCTGCCTTTCTATGTATATGCTCACCCTTCCCTCCTAATTTTTTGGATATAGACTATGCTATATTAATTTCCTCCATCTGTTTTTCCAAATTCCTTCCTTTTTCATTTCTTGTTTTTCATTTCATATCTTTTCTTCTCTGTAAACATTAAGGCTTTATTGTATGTGTTGCCAGTGAAGTGCCCTTATTTTATTATGATTTTTGTAGCCATGAGAGATATTAGGCTGGGTATTAGAAGTTTGCCTTCTGTAATTGGTATTCACTTTCCTCCATTAGTACTCCTGTGATTTCTCATTTTGGTGTAATTTAGGCAGACATTTCTTTTGTGCCAACTAAATGTAATGGTACTTTTCATGCTTTTGCATTCTCAAGCTGTTGAAGTATGGGTTTTCTCCAGTATATGTTCCATTGTTTGATTTACAACCAATTTCGTTATCATTTAGTAATTAAATCCCTTTTTTTGTATGATTTCATTAAGCCATGCATCACTTAGGTTTGAGCTAAAGTAGAAATTCATGTTACTGGAGTTTTTGTGTTCACTAGTTGACCTAAGTATGAGTAGAATCATATGGGAAATGAACCAGGCATTTTCTCTATGGCAGTGATTCAGAATGTTGTTTCAATGTTTATGTCTTCTTAATACATCTTTGCTTTTACAATAATAAACTTGATTCCATCTACTTAATAACTGCCAAGGAACATATTTGAGCTAATAAAGAGACTACAAATATCTAAAAAGGTAAAGAACATATTTTCAGGTAAACTTCAAAATTATTATTTTAATATTTTTCCTCAGTTAAGGCACACAATTTTATCTCTTACTCTCTTGTCATATAGGAGAATAGTCCTCTGACAAAATGAGCTCTCAACTATTTTGTGTGTGTGTGCTGTGTGTTTGCGCTTGCAGTGTGTGTGTGTGTTTGTATATGTTTTCAGAGTGTTATAATTTTAAATATACATTTAAAAATATATTTTGTATTTTTATTGTTCCATTTCCATAATATTGACCTTAAACTTATTGTTTTATTTTTATAAAGAACCTCAGGAAAGAAATGGTACGTATGCTAAAATCTTGCTGCTCACAAACCCTTTTACATGGTGGGCTTCTTGAGACCTTAACATTACCAGTCTCTTAATCTTTATTCTTTCCTTTGCTTACCCTTCTCCTTAATTTGTACATTTACCCCAAGTAATGATGTCTTAAATGATAATTCTACTTTAAAGGGAACTCAACTCAAGTATATATTGATTTAAGGCTTCTATAAAACCATGTATGAATTTACCAATGCAGAGAGTATTGTACAATGGTGTCTTTAATCTATACTTTCTGTCTCCTTCCAAGTACCTCTTTCTTTGTATGCCTTTGTATTTTCCTTTATTCTGAAAAAAGTCGAAGGCCCAGTAGAAATCAGTGATTGATGTATCCCATAGCCTTTAAACCAGGCTTCCCAGCTGGCATTAGTGGTAAAGAACTCTCCTGCCAATGCAGGAGACATGAGACACAGGTTCAACCCCTGGATTGGCAAAATCCCCTGGACGAGGAAATGGCAACTCACCCTAATTTTCTTGCCTGGAGAATCCCATGAACAGAGGAGCCTGGCAGGCTACTGTCCATATGATCACAAAGAGCCCGATGTGGCAGAAGTGACTTAGCATGCACACACATAGCTTTTAACTCAGAAGGAGTGCTATTCCACTGCCTTGAATTCTGTGATTTCTGCTTAATCCCTTTGCCATCAAGAGATATACAGAAGTGAAATAAATCTTCCTTTGGTTAGTGAGATGGTCTTTGAACACTACTGTGCTTTCAATTCTCAGATGACAACTGTCAGAAACAAATTTGGAAATGCTTGAAAGTTTGTCCTCCTCCTTTGTGTTATTGGGCCTCATTTTGAATGAATGGTTTCTTTCTTTTAGTTTTTGACAAAGGTGAAAAAAAAAAAAAAAGAAAAGCCCCATAAAAATATTTCCCTGTATCCCTAAGCATGGTTTCAACAGTTTTGTTGTTGTTTAACCACTAAGTGGTGTCTGACTTTTTTCAGTCCAATGGACTGTAATCCACCAGGCTCCTATAAATGGCATTTCCCAGGCAAGAGTACTGAAGTGGGTTGTCATTTCCTTCTCTAGGGGATCAAACAGGAATCTCCTGCTTGGCAGGTGGATTTTTTTTTTTTTTTTTTTAACCACGGAGTCTGGTTTCAGCTGTTACTTGTATTAATACCTTTTAATTCAACTTCCAAATATCATTTTTATCAACTCCAAGATATGCATATTTTATAAGATTTTTTCTCTTTAGTCTGATCTTTGCAAGTAAGGACTCCATTTTCATTAGCTAATCAATTATCCCCCAGTATCGCTATTTAATTTGCCCTATTGCTGTGTGTATGCAGGCATTCTCATTGAGTCAAATAAATTTTGTTAATAATATTCTCTAACTTATTGGCTTTCAAGTGGTTGAAGGGAAGTTTTGCCCAAGATATGCTCAGGTCACTTCATTTAGACATGTTTCACTGACTTTTAATACTTCTTTTATATTCATGGAACTTTAGAGAAAATTCATTTGTGCATAGTTAAAAGATAAATTTGCACTCATCTCCCATGTTAGTAAGGTCATGCTTAAAATCTTACATAGTAAGCTTCAACATAATGTGAACCAAGAACTTCCAAATATTCAATCTGGGTTTAGAAAAGGAAGAGGAATCAGAGATCAAATTGCCAACATTCACTGGATTATAGAGAAAGCAAGGGAATTTCAAAAAACCATCTCTCTCTGTTTCAAAGACTATGTTAAAGCCTTTGAGGTTATGGATCATGACAAACTGTGAAAAGCTCTTAGAGACCCGGGAACACCAGACCATCTTACCTGTCTCCCGAGAAACCTGTTTGCAGATCAAGAAGCCACAGTTAGAACCCTGTATGGAACAACTGATTGGTTCAAGATAAAGGAGTAAGACAGGACTGTCTGCTGTCACCCTGTTTGTTTAATAAAGATGCTGAGCACATCATGAGAAATGCCAGGCTGGATGAGTCACAAGCTGGAATCAAGATAGACGGGAGAAACTTCAACAACTTCAGATACGCAGATGACACCATTCTAATGGCAGAAAATGAAGAGGAAATAAAGAACATCTTGATGAGGGTGAAGGAGGGCAGTGAAAGAGCTGGCTTCTGGCCCCATTACTGCATGGCAAATGGAAGGGTAAAAGGTAGGAGTGGTAACAGTTTTCCTTTTCTTGGGCTCCAAAATCACCTTGGATGGTGACTGCAGTCAAGAAATCAGAAGACGATTCACTAACAGCAGGAAAGCTATGACAAACCTAGACAGTGTACTGAAAAGCAGAGACATTACTCTGCCAGCAAAGATCCATATAGTCAAGACTATGGTCTTCCCAATGGTCACATGTGGTTGTGAAAGCTGGACCTTAAAGAAGGCAGAATGGTGAAGAATTGATGCCTTTGAACTGTGGTGTTGGAGAAGATGCCTGAAAGTCCCTTGGACAGCGAGGAGATCAAACCAGTCAATCTTAAGGGAGATCAACCCTGAATATTCACTGGAAGGACTAATTCTAAAGCTGAAGCTCCAGTATTTTGGCCATCTGATGAGAATGGATGACTCACTGGAAAAATCCCTGATGCTGGGAAAGATTAAGGGCAGAAGGAGAAGAGGGCATAAGAGGATGAGATGGCTGGATGGCATCATTGATATGATGAACACGAACTTGGGCAAACTCTGGGAGATGATGAGGGACATGGAGGCTTGGTGAGCTGCTGTCCATGAGGTTGCAAAGAGTCGGACATGGTGGGATGACTGAACAACAACAGCAGCAAAAAATAAATTTACATGCACCATGTTGTATGTTCCTTGGGTAGTGCAAATATCCTTAATAGAGGAGTCCAGGTGGTATACCCTATATTACCTCTTGAGGCAGTGGTTTAGGATCCCCCACTTCAGTGTTTGTGGCTATTTTATACCATATAAATGTCATAATAACCAGATTGAATACACATATTAAAAGGCAAAGTACTTATTACAACATATGAACTGAATAAAAAAAAAAAAAACTAATTATCTCAAACAGGAGAAGCAACATTTTTAAGGTGAGTGTGAGAACTGCTGTTTCTAAAAAGTTCTGTCAAATCAGAATACTGAGTAATTTTATGTCCATTTCACTTTGAGAAAAACACTCACTGGATAAAACTGGGCTCTCAACTATTGGGCACGTGTATAAGTATGTGAGTGTGTATGCTTTCCTGCAATGGCATATACATGTGTATATTTGCACATCTCCATGGGTTCAACTTGAAAGATAACTTTTACATTACATTTGAATTACCTTCCCTTTTTTATGTTATATTTATTTTGATCTTTTCATTTTCTTTTTCAGATGAAACTCCAGTGAAATCAGGTAAATTTTCAAAAAACCTCTTCCTCCCAAGCCCATCAAAATGATGTTTTCTATTTCTATTAATGTCTTTTGCCTTTTAACCTACAACCACCATTGACTTGCTCTTCTTCTGGATATCTACCTTCCCTCTCAATTAAATATTTATGCACTTCTTTCTTAAGTTACCTAAAGTTAACTTCCTTTCAATTTCACAAACTTCTTTCATTTTCCATTCTTACTTCATTTATTCCATACTGTTCTTTACCTATGGACATTGACTTTTTTTGTTTCTAAAGACTTGCAATATTTTCATGGAGAAATTGGTGAGCTGAAGGGCAACCAAGTTGATAGGCATATTTACTTGTCTTTCTGAAACACATGCAAAGATAGGAGCTCTATACACTATGAAACTGAATAAAATCTTTATCCTCCTCCCTTCTTGACATTGTACCCTCATATTGATTTGCTTTTCTCAATTATTTAATTCATGAATGTGAAGAAGTCGAAGGTAATTCCTATAAATGTTTTTCACCATTTACCTTGAGTTAACTCATTTGTGACTTACACCTTTGTCTTCACACCCAAAGATCATTTGTTCTTTAAACTTATCTTTCCCAGTGAAAGCTTCATCAGTTATTCGTCATCCCCTCTTAGTGACTCTTTAATTTGTCAAGTTGTTGTAATTTATGCAGATATTCCTTTTGAGTCAAGGAAATTTTATTAGCCACACACCTCTCAAGTGCTGACATTTTCCACATGGTTAATGTGAATGTTTTACCCACAATATATATTCAGATCATTTACTTAGATTTAATCTGCTGCCATTAAAGAAATATCTCCTTTCCTTGCATGGAATTCCATTAAGAAGAATTTAATTTAGGCATTAAATAGAAATTCACAAAACACAGTTTTATGCATTCATCAGTTGATGAAAATTTTATATATAGAGTACACAGAAAAATTACCCTGTAATATATTACAATGCAGTAATTCAATATTCTCTAATTTAGTATTTGTGGCAATTCTATACCACATACCCTTTGCAATATAAGATTGAGTATATGCAGTAGTTGAAAGCAAAATAAAACTTAACAAATCTCAATGAACTGGGTAATAAAAACCTAACTAGTGCCAAAAGCTCGGAGAAGGCAATGGCACCCCACTCCAGTACTCTTGCCTGGAAAATCCTATGGATGGAGGGGCCTGGTGGGCTGCAGTCCATGGGGTCTAAGAGTCGGACACGACTGAGCGAATTTACTTTCACTTTTCACTTTCATGCATTGGAGAAGGAAATGGCAACCCACTCCAGTGTTCTTGCCTGGAGAATCCCAGGGACGGCGGAGCCTGGCGTGCTGCCATCTATGGGGTCGCACAGAGTCAGACACGACTGAAGAGACTTAGCAGCAGCAGCAGCAGTGACAAAGGGATCGGGACCATTTTAAAAAGGTGAACATGAGAAGAAATATTCCTGACAATTCTTCTCAATACACTACATTCATTCATTTCATGCCAACTTTCCTTTCGGGGAGAGTATGCTGTGGACAGGACTACCCTGGTGGCTCAGCAGTGAAAAATCCACCTGCAATGCAGGAGCCACGGGAGACAATGTTCAGTCCCTCGGTTGGAAAATCCCCTGGAGAGCATGGCAACCCTCTTCAGTATTCTTGCCTGGAGAATCCCATAGACAGAGGAGTCTGGTGGGTCAAAGAGTTGAACACGACTGAAGCGACTTAGCACACATGCATGCTATGGACAAAATTGAGACCTTAGACATGGTGCATCTGTAGGCATGCTTGTATGTGTAAGAATGTACTTATCTTAATTGTGATAGGATTAGTTTTAAACATAAATTTTAAATTAATTGTGCATTCGCTTTGTTTTTACATTATGTTTTTATTGATCTCCTCTTTTATTTTTCAGAAGATCCTCAGGAAAAAAATGTAAAATTTCTGAAACTTGTACTCACAGACTGCTCTCACATGATTGATTTCTTGAGCCCTTGAGATCCCCATGCTCTTAATCTATACACCTTTCCTTGTCTGGTTCTTTTCCTACATCTCTCCCTTTCCCTCCCTAATTTTTAAGCTGCAGATCTTCAGATTATGTTCTCTTTCCTTAGTTTCTCTAATAATCTTTTTCAGTTCTCACTTTTTCTGCTCCATATAATTTTGCTCCTGTAATCATTAGTATTTTCTGTCTTTATATGGTCTATAATAGTTTCATTAAGAAGTTGTTGAGGTGAAGAGCATTCAGTTGAAAGGCACACTGTTCCCATTCTGCATATTGCTCCAGAACACACTGCAAGATGGGAACTCTGAAACATATCTCAAGAGTAAGGGCTCATTTCAATGCCAATGAAACTTGCCCAAACTCAAAGAGATGAGAGATGAGATCACTCAGATCTCACATACTGAGTGAAATTTGTCCATCCTTTGTCCTTTCAAAGCCTAAGAAATTTTTTTTTCAAAGCCTAAGAAATTTATGTTACAATCCACTAGACAATGAGAAATGAAGGCTTATTCTCTGTGACAGAACTTATTGTCCAAAGAATCCCAGGTGTAAAAATATTTCCCATGAGTATTCTCAGAATCTTTTTTAACCATAAACATTGTATTGTGTTTTGGGCATTCTCAATGTCACATTTATTATTAACACAAAGTGCAATTTCTTTTAAATATGTAAAGAGGAGTTCTATAGCACAGGGAGTGTTCAATCTAGTATATCTTTTAATTTTCAATTTCTCATGTGTAATGCATGGGCAACTATTATTGTAAGTTTTTTAAAAATATATTTCTTATACCCAAATACACTTCTCAGAAGTTGAATGACCTCTTTTAGAGATATTTTTTCCATGGAAATTTTTAATTCAAAGAGAATTCAACTCAAGAATATACTGATTTATCATGTATGTAACCTTTATATGACTATAGCCACAGATAAAGTAGTGGACAGATAGACAGCTTTATACTGTTCTTTTCATCTATTTCCAAGTATCTCTCTTAGGAACAAGTGTGTATTTTCATTTTATTCTGAAAGATGTAGGAGGTAAAATACAAGACCAGTGACTGATATATCTTGTATCCCAGAGAAATAGAATAGCATTTCAGTCTCCTTCCTTGTGTGCTGTACTTGCAATCTTGTTCCTTTGTTGATAAGCGGTACAAGGAAGTAAAACTCACTCAGAGTTTTTTCTCTGATTGGTGAGATGGTTTTCAATCTTGTAGCACCAATTCTCAGGAATGTGTGCCAGTTGGGATCACAGTGAAAACTATAACAGTCTTTGAAAGTTCTGTCTTCCTTTCTTCCTGATATTGTGCCTTCATTTTGAATTAATAATTTCTTTCTTGCTTTTATTTTCTCAATAAATATGAAGAAGAAAGTGGCAAATCACATTAAAGTATTTCCCTGTGTACATAATCAAAGTATTATCTGCTTTTTGTGTTTTCTCTAAACCTCTTAAACCATCATTCTCATTGGACTTACATATGTTTACTATGTTTTGTCCAACCTTATCTTTGACCTGACGGTTGCCATCATCATTTGCTATTCAAATACCCCACACTGTTTCTTCTTTGATCTGTCTTTTTGTTGCAATCTATGCAGATATTCCTTTCAAGGCAGCCAATCTATTACACATATACATCTAAAGTATTGGCATTTCCCATGATGCAGATGGGAAATTTTTTTCCAAGATATGTCAGGTCATTTGATTTAAACCATTACAGTTACATTTCACTGCCATGAAACATTTCCTTTTCCTCTTTTCATGGAATTTTATTAATAAGAACATTAGTTAGGCATGTATTAAAAACAGAAACAAAACACAGGTTATGTATATATGTATCTATTGGTTAAAAAGTGAATTGAGGTGCCCAGGTAAATTTCTTTGTAGTGTCTCTGGAAGCAGTGCTTCAAGATCCTCTCATCTAGTATTTATTGTGGAAAACAGATTGTATAATAAATAGAATCAATACAGTGCATGTAAATTGAAAACCAGTGTACTTATGAAATCATACAAATTGAATATTGAAACCCTAAGTAATGTCTAAAAAGATAAGGAACATTTCAAAAGGCAACCATGGGAACTACTATTCCTGAAGTTTTCTCACAGATCACTAAATTTACTAATTTAATAACATTTTTATTTCAGGGAGCATACCCTCAGGGTAAAACTGGCCCTATACCACAGCATTTGTGTTTGTGTGTACATCATTGTCCTCATTGGTATATTATTATGTATAAACTTTCCATTAAGTTGGAATTTTTTCACATTCTTCGTGATATTTACATTGATCTCTCCATTTTCATTTCAGAAGAACGTCGGACATCATATGGTAAATTTTCTGAAATCCTGTAAACCTCCTCTGCACCGCAGTAGAATGAGTGCTCTCTTGTTGCCTTAGCATTCCCTGCTTTTCCATCTGATGTCATTCACTGGTTCATACTTCTTCTGGGGGCCTACCTTTATTTTTTCAAATAACATCTTATAGACTTTTCCAGATTAAGTTTCTTTTCTTACAACTTCCCTGTTTCTGTATTTTCCATATTCCCTTCTTTTCATTCCAAAGTGCTCTTTCCCTATAACATTAGCTTCTGTTTTCCAAGCATTTGCAATGATTTCACTCAAAAGGCAACGAGATAAAGGGCATTAGTCTGACAGGGACATCATTTCCATTTTGTACCTTTTCCTGGAACACATCCAATATTAGGACTCCTGTCATAGAGGCCAGGTGTGTGGGCCAGTTTTTACACCACTGATGCTTTTATAATCTAAGAAATGAGAGAAGACTCTCATTTGCTAATTTCAGTTTGTCTATCTAAAAGGGCATGTGTAAATTCTGACATTGTACATTGGTCAAAGATGAATTTGAGCCTCATTATTCCACTGGTATAGAGCCTATAACCCCAGCATTCCAAAGTATCTGAACATTTGGACCTTCCAGGTGGCACAGTGTTAAAAATATACCTGCCAATGCAGGACATTCAGGTTCAGTCCCTGGGTGGAGAGGATCCCATGGAGAGGGAAATGGCAACCCACTCCAGGATTCTTGCCTAGGAAATTCTGCAGACAGAGGAGGCTGGTGGATTACAGTCCATGTGGTTGCAGAGGAGTCCAACATGACTCAACGACTAAACAACAATAACATCTAGAATCTATAAAGAACACTTACGAAGTGTATGAATATTCTTTCATGATTCTCATGGAAATTTTCATGTATGTAAGAGTGCTGTTCTTTCTCTTTTACCTTTGCAATGAAACAGTTTATTTTTATTAAACTTCAGTTCTAGTTTTGTATGTGTAGAAAGAATTTAATTCACAGGGTATGTTCAATTGCTATGTACCCCTCAGACCATAAAGAATCTGCCTGCAATGCAGGATATCCATTCTAATCCCTTGGTCTGGAAGATCCCGGAGAAGGAAATGGCAGCCCACTCCAGATTCTTGCCTGGAGAATCCCATGGACAGAGGAGCCTGGCAGGCCACAGTCCATGGGTTCACAAAGAGTCAGACATGGCTGAGTGTCTAACATTTTAACTTTTCTTATTTCTCAATTTTTCCCGTGAAAGGCATAGAAATATTTACTGTAGGATTTTGCCTAAGACAATGTCTTACAATACATATATAATGCAATTAGAACTTTAACAGGTTCCATGTATTTGTTTTTTAAATAATTTCTATTTCAAAGGAAATTCAACTTTATATTGATTTAATGTTTCAGTGAAGCTATATGTAATGTAGAGATTATCAGGCAATGGTGGCTTTGATCTATTCTTTCTCTTTCTAAGTACCTCTTTTTGGTATTGAATGTGTGTTTTCTTTTTATTCTGAAAAAAGTGGAAAGCCCAACACAAACCAATGATTGGCATATCCCATATGCTTTAACCCAGAGGGAGGGCTATCATACTGCCTTGCAGTCTATAATTATCTTTATCCCTTTGTCATCAAGAGGTGCATCATGTACAAATATGCAATAAATCTTTCTTTGATTGATGATATGGTCTTTGAACATTGTGGTCTGTATTCTCAGAATACAACTCTCAGAAACAACTTTGGAAGTATTTGAAAGTTTTGTGCTCCTTCTTTCTGACATCATGACTAATTTTGAATAAATTGTTTCTTTCTTTTTTTTAATTTATAAACGTGAAGGGGAGCAAGGTAAGTCTTATAAGTGTGTTTCCCTGTGTATGTAAACATGGTTTCATCTGTTACTTGTGCCTTTCACTTCAACTTCTAAAGATCATTTATCTCAACTCTAAGTTGTGAAAATTTTACATGACTTTTTTTCTGGATCTTATCTTTGCAACTAAGGCTTTCATCTTCATTTGCTATTAAATTATGTCCCCAATATTGTTATTTGATTTGTCCTGCTACTATAACGGATGCAGGCATTCCTTTTCAGTCAAGTACATTTTACTAATCCTAGTCCTCTGTAGCCATTAGGTTTTTCAAAGTGGCTGAAGTGAAAGTTTTGTCCAAGATATACCTAAGTTGCTTGATTTAGACCCACTTCACAGTCATTATTTTATTTTTCTTCTCAAGGAACTTAAGAAAAATTTTATTTAGGAAAAGAGAAATTCTCATACACGGTGTTATGCATTCCTAGGTGAGGAAAATATGTTTAATTGTGGAGCCCAGGGCATATATTTTGTAGTACCACTAGAAGTAGTGGTAGATCCTCTAATTCAGTGGTAGAGCCTTCAATTCAGTGTTTGTGGCTACTTTATATTACTTAGATGTAATAACCAAAATGAATGTGCATATTAACTAAAAGGTAAAGGTCTTATCAGATCATACAAACTGAATTGTATAAGCCTAGCTATATCAAACAGGATGAGGAACTTTTTAAGGGGTACCACGAGAACTGAAGTTTCTTACAAGTTCTATCAAATCAGAATACTCATTCATTTTATGTCCATTTTCATTTTGAGAAAAACAGTCTTTGGAAAAATTTGAGCTCTCAGCCACTGGACATGTGTATATTGTGGGAGTGTCTGTGTGTTCATGCAGTGGTATGTACATGTGTGTATTTGTGTGCACATCCATGTAGGTTCACTTTGAAACATACATTTTTCATTGTATTTAAATTACTTTCCCATTTTTAATTATATTTACTTTGATCTCCTTATTTTCTGTTTCAGGAAGACCTACACTGACAATAGGTAAATTTTTAAAAAACCTTTTTCCCCCTACACCATTAAAATGATTGTTTCTCATTGCATTAACATTTTCTGGCTTTTAATCTGTATCTACTATTGGCCTGCTCTTTCCTGAATGTGTACATTTCCCTCCCAATTAAACGTTTATACACTTCTTTCTTAAGTGACCTAAAGTTAGTGTCATTTTAGTATCCCAAACTTCTTTTATTTTCCATTCCTTCTTTTTAAATTACAAACCATTCTTTACCTGTGGATATTGGCTTTTCGGGACACTTGCAGTCATTTCACTGAGCAGTTGATGAGATGAAGGGCATTAGTCTGAGAGGTACATTTTGTTTTCCCTTCTGAAACACATCCAAAGATAAGATGTCCATCACATATATCAGGTTCAAGGGACCATTACTATGGCAATGACACTTACCAAACATTTAGAGATCAGAGAAGATGTCTATCATGTGAGTAATGTTTTTCCATGTATTGTCTACTCAGACATGAGTAAACATCAATCATTAGTTAATTTGAATTTGAAGCTCATTTATCCCATTCTCTTTACCATATTGTCCAAGCATTTTCAGGTACACAAATAATTGTACATGATTCTCCTGGAAAATAGCACTGTCTGAAGTTTGGAAGCGTTATGACTCCAGTTTGGTTTTCTGTCTTCAGGATTGCTTTGGCAACTCTGGGTCTTCTGTTGTCTCACAGAAATTTCATGTATATTACTTGTTACAGTTCTGTGAAAAATGTAAGAGGCAATCTTTAGAGATCTCATTAAATTTTTTGTTGCTTTGGGTATTAGTGTGGAAATTTTAGAAGTATTATTAGTTATAATCCAAGAACATGGAATATCTTTCCATTTCTTTGAATCATTTCAATAAGAAATATAATTTTTAATGTTTAATGTATTTTGGGTAATTCAATTGAATTGACTTCAAAAATTTATCTATTTAATGAACTTATGACTACTGTTACAGATAAAGTTTAAAGATACAGACTTTGCCATAGATACTTCTATCCTTTTAGTTTCCCTGTTGAAAGACAAACAGCTTATTTTATCTTACAAACTGAATCAGTTTAATTCAGTTCAGTCACTCAGTGTTGTATGAATGTTTGCAACCCCATGGACTGCAGCACACTAGGCTTCCCTGTCCATCACCTAAATCAGAGCTTACTCAAACTAATGTCCATTGAGTCCGTGATGCCGTCCAACCATCTCATTCTCTGTTATCCCCTTCTCCCACCTGTAATCTTTCCCAGCATCAGGGTCTCTTCCAGTGAATCATTTCCTTGCATCAGGTGGCCAAAGGTTTGGAGTTTCAGCTTCAGTATCAATCATTCCAATGAATATTCAGGACTGATTTCACGTAGGTTTGACTGTTTGGATTTCCCTGCTGTCCAAGAAACTCTCAAGATTCTTCTCCAACACCACAGTTCAAAAGCATAAATTATTTGGTGCTCAGATTTCTTTATTTCAACTCTCACATCCATACATGACTACTGGAGAAAACATGTCTTTGACTCTAAGGACCTTTGTCGGCAAAGTGTTGTCTTTACTTTTTAATACACTGTCCATATTTGTCACAGCTTTTCTTCCAAGGAGCGAGCGTCTTTTAATTTCATGACTACAGTCATCATTTGCAGTGATTTTGGAGCCCAAGAAAATAAAGTCTGTCACTGTTTCCATTGTTTTCCCAGTTATTTGCCATGATGTGATGGGACTGGATGCCATGGTCATAGTTTTCTAATGTTGAGTTTTAAGCCAACTTTTTCACTCACCTCTTTCACTTTCATCAAGGGGATCTTTAGTTCTTCACTTTCTGCCATATGGGTCGTGTCATCTGCATATCTGAGGTTATTGATATTTCTCCTGGCAATCTTGATTCCAGCTTGTGCTTCATCTAGCCCAGTGTTTCTCATGATGTGCTCTGCATACAAGTTAAATAAGCAGGGTGACAATATACAACCTTCACGTACTCCTTTCCCGATTTGGAACCAGTCTGTTGTTCCATGTCCAGTTCTTACTGTTGCTTCTTGACCTGCATATAGATTTCTCAAGAGGCAAGTGAGGTGGTCTGGCACTCTAAGAATCTTCCACATTAAGATGGGCACCATAAAGGACAGAAATGGTATGGACCTAACAGAAGCACAAACTGAGTAGTGAAATCCTAATTCATGACAAAAAAACTATGAGCTACTTAAAAAGATTACTTCTAGAGTTAAAATTCCTAAAATTCTTTCTCAGTATAGTAAAATGACTTACTTTATGCCTCTCTCGATTTCTAGAGCATATCCTTGAGCAAAGTGAGGGTTTGGTCTTCTGAATGTGTTAAATGTGTGTATGTCTGTGTGCTCCTCTGTATATTAATGTTCCATACATGCCTTACTGTTCTTGTATTTGTATGTATTAGACTAAGAATAACTTTAATTTTATAAGTAATATTTTAAATAAAGTGAATTGTCATTGTTTCTTTAAATAATTACATAGATCTTCTCATTTTTTTCTCCCCAGAGGATCTTCGAAAAATATATGGTAAATTTTTCTAACACTCTCTACCTCATAAACTTATAAAAAATTGTAACATTGTCTGCCTTTCTATTTGTATTTCATTCATTGACTCATTTTTCTCCCTTCACTTACCAATATTTTATAGACTACAACGATTGTAATCTTTTCTTTTTTATGTAATTCCATCTCTTCCCACTCCTTGATTTCTTTGGAGACCTTTTATTTCTGTAAACATTAGCTTTGAAAAAATTCCTATGTCTCCAGAGATTTGATTTGATTTTGATTTTTTTTTTGTTTGTTTCACTCAAGGTTACTCTTTATTGCAGTGACAGGATACAGGCTAGAATCAGCAAAGGGATGCGGTACACGGGGCAAATTTCACAAGATGCCAGTCTTAAGTTTCCACATGTCTTTCCCAGGGAAGTGACATGAAGATGATGTGAGTTTGCTCTGAACATGTGACAAGTATACATGAAGAATTGCCAGTGTAGGAAGTTCACCTGAGCCTTAGTGCAGGGTTTTCCTGGGAGTCATGTAGGTAGCTCTGAGGCCCCTTGTGACTGATGTCAGCTACTCAGACCCCAGCCCTCCAGACCAGAAATAGCTCTTCATCATAAATGGCATTAAATTGAGTTACATTAGGCTGACCGCCACATCACTTTCATCCTGTGTATGTTTTCATGCAAATAACTACTGATGTAGAATCTCTATGACCTTTCAAGTTCAAGAGAAAATTTCCACACAATTAATACTGACTTAAAACTTAAGTGAAAAGAAAACTCCAAATATGCTAAGTAAAGCTTCTCCACCTTCTGGTCCTCCAAGGACTATAAATTCTGATGTCATTCATTGGTCAAGTGTGAGCTCTAAGTTAACTCTCCAGTAAAACTTGATTTTATTAACCACTTGTTCTGAGGTTAATCAATGTTTTACCTAATTTTGTGTTTTCTTTCAAAATTACTAGTTTTTCAAAACTGCATTTTTTCTTAGCTTGTTTAAGAATTTCCCAGTTAAAGAAGGCTCATTTCATAACATATTTCTCATTAATGAAATGTTGTGTTAGTGAAAACTATGGTGATTTTTCCTTGGAAACTTTTAAGAGTTTTTCAGAAATCATGAATTCATATAGTAAGCTTTTACCACTTGTATCCTCTTGATACTTTGTGTTTACCTTGTTGTTTCAGTGAAATTGAAGTTAGCAAGATACCTCTTTATATCTCGTTGGCAGCTAAAAGTACCTAATTCTCTATTAACCCATGTGTAGAGAAAGGTCCCTTTATTGCTCGTTTCCTCCTCACTTTTAAAATATATCTCCAATATGTCTACTAATGGTATTATTATTATTTCTTATATAGTTAGAAGGACTAACACAATACCAAAGCTTGATGTTGCTTAACCTGGAGGAATTCCTAATCTGCCTCTTCTTATGGGGCTGTTTCCCATCATATATCCATTTGGGAAATGAGTGTATGAACTTTAAATTACATGACTTCTCATTAGTGAGACAGACATAAGCCATATGGTTTGGATTCTCATAAATATCTGTCAGTTTGAATCTAAGGGAAAACCAAGGAAACATTAAAAAAATATTTGGCCTCCTCCCTCCCTTTCTACCATTTTCTTCCTATTTTAAATGTATATTATACATTATTTCCTTTATTTATTATACCCTTTATTATATTCCATTAATAAATTGACGATGGAAAAAGGCATGTCTCACAGCATATATCACTGTGAACCTAAGCATACTCTCATGTTTCTCATAACTTTATCTTCGGCATTCAATTATCATCTTCCTCAACACCATCATGCATGTGGCTTACATCATGCATGTTCATATGGTTTGTCTTGTTATTGTCTTTCCAAATGAAGCCTGCTTTCTGCCTTTGTTATTCAATTTCCCCCATTACTACTTCTGTGATTTCTTTTCTTGATACAATCTAGGCAGACATTTCTTTTGGGTCAACTAAATTTTACTAGTTATACATTTCAAACTTCTGCATATTCAAGATTCTGAAGTATGAATTTTCTCCAATATATGCTCAGTCATTTTCTTTAAAACCACTTTCACAGTCATTTAGTACTTAAATCTCTTCTTTCATGTGATTCCATTAAGAAGTACTTCACTTAGGTATTATTTAAAATCAAAATTCCTATTACAAAAGATTATGTATTCATCAGTTAATAAAAATGTGAATAGAATTATCCAGGAAACAACTCCTGCATTTCCTCTGCAACACTGGCCAAAGATGTTAAGTCAATGTCTGTGTCTTCAAAGGCATCTTAGGTATTATAATAATTAAGTGGACACCATCTATTATGTAACAACCCAAAGAATTTACAAGAGCTAATAACCCTAATGATAAATAATTAATAATAATAAATAAAGCTAATTCTCCTAATAATAAATCACTTGTTATGACAAAATAGCAAAAAAGCTAAATTATATATATATATATATATGTATACATATATATATATATGTATAATTTTATTTAGTTAGATTTTGGCTGTGCTGGATCTTCATTGTTGTGCAGGCTTTTCTCTAGTTGTAGAGAGAGAGGCTACTCTCCAGTTGTGGTGTCTGGGCTTTTCATTGCAGTGATGTCTCTCTGTTGTGGGCAGATCACAAGCTCTAGAGTGCACAGGCTTCAGTAGTTGTGGCACGTGGGCTCAGTAATTGTGGTTCCCGAATTCCAGAGCACAGGCTCCATAGTGGTGGCACATAGTGGTGGCTGCTCTATGGTACATGGAATCTTCCTGGGCCAGGAATTAAAGCCATGTCTTCTGCATTGGCAGGCAGATTCTTTACCACAGAGGCACTAGGGATGCCCAAGAATATTTTTCATATATAAACTTCAAAACTATTCTTTTAATAGTTTTTTCTTAAGATGATTTTTTTTTTTTTACTACTATTCGTCTATTGACAATGTGAGATGTCATCCCCTATGTGTGTGGTGTGTGTCTGTGTATCTGCATTCAGATAGTTATAAATTTATATATAAATTTTATAGTAAATTTTGTTCCTTGGTTTTCCATTTTCATGATATTAACCTTAAACTTTTCATTTTATCTTTTTGAAGAACCTCAGGAAACAAACAGTAAGTATTTTAAAAACTTGATATTCACAAATCCCTATTACATGACTGAATTGCTTGCTGCCTTATCTTTCCAGACTTAATGCTTTTTCTTGTCTTGCCCTTCTCCTGGATGTGTACCTTTGCAGTTGCAGATTTTATTTATAGATAGCCCCATAGAAAGTTCTCTCCATGTATTTTCTCAACCTAGAATTCATTTCAATTTATTTTTTTCTATTATGTATCATTTATTTCCTATTGACACTGTCTTTATTTTTTCTTTCTTTCTTTCTTTTTTTTTTTTTTTTTAGTGGTTTGTTATAAGGCTCACTGACAAGTTGATGAGATGAAGAGCATTAGGTTAGGAGTTCACTTTGTGTGTCTGCCAGAACACCTCCCTAGTTAGTACGTCTATCACAGTCCAATTCCACTGATCCACATTTAAGCCAATGACACTTTCCCAGACCTGCAGAGTTGAGAGAAACTGCCTACAGAGTGCAGTTGCTCTGTCCCTTCAAAGCCTGTGTATACTCTGATACTCTTCCTTCATCTATAAACTTGAGGCACATTCTTCCACTGAGCTTGAGTATCTTATCCAAACACTCTTGAATTTAAGATTTCCAATATTATATTTGCATCTCAGGAAATGTTCACTTGTTTGTATTCTCTTTCAAGTCTCCATTTTTGATGTGAAGATAATGAAATCATTGTCCTGGGGAGTCACTGAGAATTTTGTTTCTAAAAGGGGATAAAATTTTAATAATTTTGTTATCCTTTAATGACAGTTTTCAGGAACAATTTTTATTTCAAAGAAAATTCAACTCAGTATTAATGAACGTATTTGACAGGAGTTAAATGACTACTCTTACAGGTAGATTTGTGGACAGAGGGACTCGGTCCCTCCTCATGTCTTTTCAAGTATCCCTCTTGCAAATGAGTTTTCTTTGTTGTCTGCATGTCCTTAGAAAGGACAATGGAGTAAGGCAAGACCAATTACTGATATGACTTTTATCACTGAGGGCAGGCTATGTTACCTCTTTGCATGGTGTCATTTTCAATCTTATTCTTTTTGGAACCCGGGCATATATGGAAGTGCAACATGAAAAAAGTGAGAAGTGCAAGTGTTAGTCACTCACCGTGTCCTTGTGACCCCATGGATCGTAGCCCACCAGACTCCTCTGTCCATGGAATTCTCCAGGCAAGAATACTGAAGTGGATAGCTGTTCCCTTCTCCAGGGGATCTTACCAACCCAGGGATGGAACATAGGTCTCTTGCACTGCATGCAGATTCTTTACCATCTGAACCACCAAGAAAGACTGTATCTCCCTCTAATTGGTGAAATGGCCTTTGAATCTCATGATTCTGATTTTCAGAAATGTATATTGTTTAGGCCCCAGAGAAAACGATGGCAGTGTTTGAAAATTTTGTCATCCTCCTTTCCTGACATGTTACTTCTTTTGGGGGTGAATTTTGTATTTGTCTTTTGACTGTCGGTAACTGTTAGGCAAAAAAAAAAAGGGAAGATCTTGCTAATGTATTGGGTACATAATGTACTACGACCTGGGTATTGAATCGTAGTTTCATCTGTCATTGAACATTTGTCTTCAATGCTCAATCATTATCTTCCTCAAAGTCATGATACTAATTTTCTTCTGTAATTTGTTTTATCTTTTTGTCTTTTCAATGGTTGTGTGACATATTCATGGGTTACTCAATTTCCCACATTCTGTGATTTGTCCTGTTGTTGCAATTCTTCTCAGGTATAGCAGTAATGAAGTTGACTGCATCTATGTAGTAAAAACACAGGTGTTTATTACAGCTAATAAGCCAAATAATAACAAGAGTAGTACATTCAATATAGATAAAGAACATTTCCTTAACTGAAAAATTTAGAATTACTATTTTAAATTTTTTTCAGAATTAATACAATACTTTTATTTTTTATCTTTATTTCCCTTTGGAGAATAGTTTCTTAACCAAGTGAGCTCTCAGCCACTGTGTGTGTGTGTGTGTGTGTGTGTGTGTGTATCTGCATTTGGATACTTAAAATTTAAATATGAATTTTACAGTAAATTTTGTTTCTTGGTGTACAATTTCCATGATATTGCCCTTAAATTTCCCATTTTATTTTTCTAAAGGACCCCAGAGGAAAATTGGTAAGTATCCTAAAACTTGTTTCTCACAAACTTCATTTACTTGAGTGATTTCTTGAGGCTTGAGATTCCCATTCTCATAATCCACATGCTTTCTTTACATTGTCCTGTTTCTGAATGTCTACCTTTACCTCTCCAATTGTTACTTATAGATTTCCCCATAGAGAGTTCATTTCATTAATTTCCCCTTCTAAAATCTATTTCAACTCCTTTTCCATTCTATATCATTTCCTTTCTATTTAATTTTCATCTATTTTTAGGAACTTGTTATAGGCTTTCTTAAAAGTTAATGAGATAAAGAATAACAGGTTGAAAGGAACTGGATTCCATCCTGTTTATCTGCCAGGACACATCTCAGTTCTAATATCTTGGGCCCACACGTAGGTCAATTAAATTTCCTGAAGCCTGCAGAGATCAGAGAAGATTGCTAACAGGCTGATGAAGTTTGCCTGTTCATTGTCCCTTCAAAGCCTGTATAAATTCTGCTTTCATTTCTTTATCCAAAACAACACTTTTCTTCCACTGTGCCTGAATACATTTGCAGGTGAAATAATATTTCCAATGTTATTCTTGCAATTTTTTCTTCAAACAGTAGTAATCTTTTCCTTTCTATTTGTTTTTTGCTTTACATTTTTAATGACACAATAATGGTTTTTAGTAACCTGAATTCTGTTTAGTGCTTTGAGAAGAAATATACATCCCAGGAAATATTCAGTTGTTTACATTCTTCTCTTGGTTCTGAAACATGAGAGTCTAAGAAACTATTGCCCTAGTAAGTTGCCAAATATTTTTTTTTTTCTGCAGCATGATATAATCCTTAAAATATTAACATCTTTTAATGACAGTTTTCAGTGACTTTCTTATTTCAAAGATAATTTGATTCATATCTGTATCAAAATTATGTCTGTTGTAGTCTTGACATGGAGGCTTACCTATTGGCTCTGTGATAAAGAGTTTGCCAGCCAATGCAGGAGATGCAGGTCCGGTGACTGGGTCGGGAAGATCCCCTGGAGAAGGAAATGGCAACCCACTCCACTAATCTTGCCTGGGAAATCCCATGGACAGAGGAACCTAGTGCACTACAGTCCATGGGGTCACAGACAAGTCTAATAACAAATTAGCGATTAAATAACAATGAAGCTTGACTTAACTTCTTCTACAAGTGGATTGTGGACAGATGGGTGTCTTTACTCTGTTCTTCAATATCCTTTTATTGGTCTTCAATATCCTTTTCAAATACCTCTCCTATAGTTCAGTTTCTGTCTGTTTTCATTGAATTTTGGAAAAGGAAGTTGACCCAATGCAAGGTCAATGAATATAATGACATTTATCTCAGACAGAGGGTTGACAGCCACCCCCCAACTTTATGGTGTCATTTTCATTCTTATTCATTTGGAAACCAGGCATTTATAAAAGTACAATGACATTATCCCCGAATTGGTGAGATGTCCTTTGAAACTCATGGTTTGATGCTCAGAAGTGTGTGTCAGTTAAGAACACAAAGAGAACCAAGGCTGTGTCTGAAAATTTTGTCCTCTGCCTTTCCTGTCATGTTACTTCATTTTGTGAATTGTTTATTTGAGTTTGTTAGTAAATGTTGGGTGGAAAAAGGAAAATTTCATTAGTGTATTTCTCTGTGGATCTAGACATGGTTTAATCTGTTATTGTACCTTGTCATCAATGCTCAATCTGCATCTTCTTCAAAGTCAATATGCACACATTCTTGTATGATTTTGTCTCACCTTTCTGTCTTTATAATGGATGTTTGCTATATGGACTATTTTTTTCAGTTTTCCCCATTTATCCTTCTGTGGTTTGTCTTGTTGTTGCAAAATCTGCAAACACATACTTCCTGTCCATTTAATGCTAGTAATCACATATCTGGGAATTATTGTCATTTTCAGTGTGGCTGTTGCATAATGCATTAGTCTAAGTCACTTTCATACCCTGTACTTTATAACTCGCTTCACTGATATTGATTATTTTTTGTTTCTTACATCACTGAATTTAAATCAGATGTGTATCATTTAGGAGAGGGTCAGAACAGAATCCACATAAGACAAATAGGTATGTTGATGGGTGACATAAATGTAAATAGAGACACCCAGTAAATTCTGGAAGAATTTGTTTTCAATCCTGCAATTAAGTATTTGTGTCTAGTTTATTGACCAAAGCTACTGTGATCTCTCGACATGTATGCTAACATCCAAATAACTTATATCTTACAAACTGAAAGTGAAAATCTAACTGAGGTCAAAAGTGATTATAAAAAAAAAAAGGATTATAAGCTTTTTACAAACGTAAATTCCAAAAACAACATTCCTGGAATTATCTCTCAGTGTTCTTAAATGACTCAGATTATGCCACTCTCTATTTCTGGAATATATTGTTGATCAAAAGAGAGGGTTTGGTTACTGAGAATGTGTGAGCTTCTTTGTATATGTGTGTTTTTCTGTGTGCATGTGTGTGAATATATGCTATGCTCCTGAGTGTGTATGCATATTCCATATGTGTTTTCCTCTTTTGTGTGAGTGTGAATAATGAAAAATATATGTATAATTTCAAAATAGTCAAGAAGATTAATTTATCTTTGTTTCTTTTCATATTTACCTGGACTCGTCATTTCATTTTTCAGATGCTCATGGAAAAGTATTTGATAAGTGTTTCTAACATCCTTTGCCCCAACACCCTTTAAATGATTGCTCATAATTCCCTGCCTTTCTTACCATGTATCAACCACCATTCTCATCTTTCCCTTCTCCTATCTTCAACCATTTGGATATGGACTACCCCCATATTAATTCCTTTTATCTTTTTTCCCTAATTCCATCTCTTCTCATTACTTGCTTTTTTTTTAAAAACATATCTTTTTTTCTCTCTAAACATTAGGTCTTTTTTTTTCTTTTCTTTTCTGTCTCCAGAGAATTGACTAGCTTTGGTTATATTTGTGGGGATAAATGATATAAGGCTGATCACTACATTCTTTCATTTCTAAATAAATGTTCCTGCAAGTGACCACAGATGTAGAATCTCTGTGTCATTTCAAATTTAAGGGATAATAGTTATGTGACTGACTCCGAGCCAAAACTTAATTGAGCAGATAACTCCACATTTGCTGAGAAAATTTTGTTAACCTTCTGCTCTTTGAAAGATTAGAGTTTCAGATGTCATTCCTTGGCCAATGTGAGCTCTAAGCCTAACCTCACATTCAGATTGACCACACGACCTAATTGTTCTTGCTATAGATGTGTTCTACCAAATATTGTATGTTCTTATTTTATATAGTTTCTAAATTATTAGATTTACAAAGTGCACATTTTCTCAATGTGTTTATGATAATGTCACCTGTTAACAAAAGGTTATGTAATACCATATCACTCAATAATGGAATGTTATGTTAATGAATGGAGAAGCAACTTTCCTGAGAAATTTAAAAGAGTTTTTCATAAAACATTAAGTCAAAGCCTAAAGTTTTGCCTCAGGTGTCCACTTAATGTTGTCTTTCAGGGGAAATAGAACTTTCCAAACTATCTCTTTACAGTTTTGGAAGGCCAGAAGTGGTTCATACTCCAATAACCATATGTACAGTAGTGTCTGATTTTATGTTAAGACAGAACATGTTCCAAAGGTAAATTTCAGAAGTATCATTTCAATGCTTTTACCCGATTAAACACTACTTATCCTGCTTAACTCTGTAATCCTCTGGAAGAGTAGACCCTTGCCAAAATGGCTCTTCATCCACATTGTATATTTGTGTGTTTTTTTTTTATTCAGATCAAAATGAATTTAAATATGAACTTTTTAATACATTTTGTATCTTAGTGTTCCATTCCCGTGATACTGACCTTAAAATTTCACTTTATCTTTATTTAGAAGTTCAGTATCAAAAGGGTAAATATTCCAAAACTTCTCAAAAACCTCTTCACCATGACTGATTTCTTGAGGCCCCGTCTCTTAATCCAGATGCTTTCCATTGTATTGTGCTTGTCCTGGATGCTTGCCTTTGTGTCTCCCAGTTGAATTATAGGCCTCCCTATAGAGAGTCTCTCTATTCAGTTCCCTCATCTAAAATGCATTCTATTTTCCAATCTGTAGCCTTCTTTCCTGTAAGCATTAGCTTGTTCCTGTTGTCCAGACATGTAACAGGCTCACTATAAAGTGTATGTGATGAAGGATGTTACATTAAAGGCACTGAGTTCCATTCTGTTTATCTCCAAGGACACATCCATTGTTAGGACCTCTGCAAAATGCCTGTATGTAGGGCCCATAATTATTGCAACAAGACTTCCCCAAACCTGCAGAGATAGAGAAGACGCCTAATGTGCTCAGTGAAGTTTGCCTCTCATTGTCCTTCAAAGCATGTAAGCATTCTGCTTTATTTCTTGATCCATGAGTTTGACATTCATTCTTCCATTATGCCCAAATACATTACCTTAGGCTTCCCAGATATAGAAATATTTCAAAAGTTATTCTTGGAGTAGTTTATTTCAAAAGTGGTAATTCTTGCTTCACTGGCATTAAAAGTTGTATTTTTTTTACAGGCACTGGATATAAATCACATGTGCTTCATTCAGGTGTGGATCAAAATAGAAACATCCCAAATCAAGGTGATGTATTCCTTGGTTGACATAAATGTGATTAGAGGCACATAGTTCATAATGAAGAGCAATCTATAGAATGCGTTCAATCCTATAATTCAATATTTCTATCTAGTTTATTGAGCAAAGCTACCTTGATTCTTCACATATATGTTAGCTACCAAATATCATATCATATAAAGTGATCAATGAATGCCTAACTAATGTCAAAAGTGATTAAAAACTTTTTTAAAAGATAGCTTCTAGGACTAACATTCTTAAAATTCTATCTCAATATAATAAATTGACTTAATTTTTGCCCACTCTGAATTTCTGGAGAATATATTAAGCAAAAGGAGGGTTTCTTACTGTAGATGTATGAGGTTCTGGGTGCTGATATTCCTGTGAGCTCTTCCATGTATATGCATGTTCTATATCTGTGTTTTGTGTGTGTGTGTGTGTGTGTGTAGTGTTTCAAAACACTAATAAACTGAATTGTAGATGCAAATTTTAGAATAGAATAGAATTGTTTTCTGTTTGTATCTTTCAATATTTACATGGAACTCTTAATTGTATTTTTTGGATATTTTAGGAAATAAAATTGGGAAGTATTTCTGACATTTTTCCCATAGCCATTTAAATGGCTACTATCATCCCCTCCCTTTCCATCTCTTTGGCACCTATTCTCTCATCCTTCCCCTCTACCCTTTCCATTGTCTGTATATGGACTACTTTCATATTAACTTCTTCCATCTGTTTTTCCCTAGTTCCAACTCTTCCTATTCCTTGTTTTTCATGATATACTTATTCTTGTCTATATACTTCAGTGTTTTCCTTGTTATGTCTCCTGAGAGTTGTCTTGATTGATCCTAATTTTTGTAGGGATGAGGGATATCAGGTTGATCACCACATCATTCCCATGAAATAGAGGTTTTCCTGTAAATAGGAAATGATGTCAAATCACTGTGACCTTTCAAGTTCAAGGCACAATAACCATGTGATTGATACTGACCCAAAACTGAAGTGACCAGAAAAGTCCAAATTTGTTGAGCAAATTGCTCTGCCTTCTGCTCTTTCAAAGACTATTAATTCAGTGACATTCCTTTATTACATGTGAGGGCTAAACCTACTCTCGCATTCCCCTTGATCTTATCCAGTTGTTTCAAGGTATACAAATGCTTTATCTAATGAGGAAGGCCCATAGTATTGTGCAGCCTCTTTTAACTCAAAATTTCAATTGGTGCAAAATACAAATTTAAAAGATGTATTCAGAAAACACTAATTTAAACACTAAATGTTTATCTCTTTTATTCTCTTGTTTTTCATTTCCATCTTTGTTTCAGAGGAAATAGAACTTAGCAGTAGAGTAGAAGGCTAAAACTAGTTCCTGATCCATTAGCCCATGTGTACAAAAGTCCATTTATATTCCCTCATCACCTTTTAAATATGTTGCTTTTCTATCAGTTCACACTAATTTTCTATTCTGAGAAAGGCAGAAGTGCCCACATAAACCAGGAATCTGATACTATTTAAGAGAACTCACAATTTAACTTCCCTAATGAGGCCATTTCCAACCTTGCACAATGGAATATGTGGAATGAACATGGTTACTTCTCTTTAGTATGGTGGACTTTGAAACTTTTGGTTTTAATTTTAATAAATTGTGGTCCTTTTGAACCCAAGAGCAAACAAAGGAATTTTTTCCAATTTCTGTCCTGGTCCCTTCCTGACGTTGTCCTCTTATTTGAATGAAATGGATTTCTTTTCTTCTGATGATCAATAGTGTGAAGAAGGGAAACACATGACTCCAAATGTTGTTCACAATGAACCTACACGTGGTTTCATCTGTGTTTTTGTACCTTTTTCTTCAACAATCAATTTCCATGTTCCCGAACACCATCAAACAAATAACTTACATGATATGTCTTTTTATTTAGTCTCCCCAGATTTATTTGTCTTACGCATTTGGCATTCTATTTTCCCCATTAGTACTTCTGTGATTTTCTCATTTTGATACAATCTAGGCAGCCATTTCTTTTGTGTCAACTAAATGTTCATACTGGTATATTTCAAAGATTTACCAGTTCTAAGCTTCTGAAGTGTGAGTTTTCTCCAACATATGCTCAATCTTTCAATATACAAATTCATGTAGAATTTGGATACGTTTTCCTCATGTGTTTTTTTATACTTGAAAGACCTGCCTCACTTGCTACTGCTGCTGCTGCTAAGTCGCTTCAGTCGTGTCAGACTCTGTGCAACCCTATAGACGGCAGCCCACCAGGCTCCACCGTCCCTGATATCCTCCAGTCAAGAACACTGGAGTGGGGTGCCATTTCCTTCTCCAAAGCATGAAAGTGAAATGTGAAAGTGATGTCTCTCAGTCGTGTGCGACCCCATGGACTGTAGCCTACCAGGCTCCTCCGTCCATGGGATTTTCCAGGCCAGAGGACTGGAGTGGGTTGCCACTGCCTTCTCTGCTGCCTCACTTAGGCTTTAGCTAAAATAAAAATTTGTATTACAGTAGTTTAAATATTCATTTATTGACAAACATATGAATAGAATCACCCAGGCTGTAAATTCAATATTTCTTTGACGACACTGGTTCAAGATGTTAAACAATGCTCATGGCTCTTAACATTTTAGATATTACAATAATTGATTTAACCCTATTTATTAAGTAACAGCCAAGTAAATTCATAGAGCTAATAAACTGAATAATTATACATTAGTTCTGTCAACACATATAAAGTACAGTTTGAAAGGTCAACTTCTGAACTAGTATGTTAATAATTTTCTCCAGTTAAGACGATACTTTTATTTTTACCCCTCTTCTATTTCTGGACAATACTATATTTTAAAAATGAGCTTTCATACAGTCCACAGTGTGTGTGTTTTCTGTGTGCTTATGTGTTGCTGTGTATGCTTTCTGAGAGCTATAATTTTAAATATGTGTTCAATATTTGCTATAAACTTTGTTTCTCGATCTTCCATTTCTGTGATTGACCCTAAATTTTCCATTTTATTTCTCTAAAGTACCTGAGGGAAGGATTGGCAAGTAACAACTTATTATTCACAAATGACTTTTACATTACTAATTTCTTCACACTTAACCATTCACAATATCTTAATCCATAGGGCTCCCTGTCTTGCCCTTCCCCTGGATGTCTGTCTTATATCTTCAAATTTGTTATAGACTTATTCAGAGGATGTTCTCTCCATTTAGTTTGTCCTCCTAAAAGCCATTTCAATTCCCACTTTTCCCATTCCACATCATTTCTTTCCTACACACATCAGCATTTTCTGTTTTCCTCAGTCTATTTCTGAGGACTTGATATAAGCTCACTGAAAACTTGAAGAGATAGAGAACGTTAAATTTAAAGCACAGGGTTCCATCCTATTTATCTTCTGGGCACATCCTTAGTCAAGAACTTCATCATATTCTATTTTTAAGGGCACACATTTAGGTCAATGAGATTTCCCCAGATCTGCACAGTTGAGAGAAGATACCTAACAGGCTGAGTGAAGTTTGTCTATTCATTGTCCCTCCAAAGCCTGTGTAAATTCTGCTTCTCTTCTTGGTCCACAAACTTGACACACATTCTTCCATTGCCCTAGCATTCCCGGCATAAAAACTTTTCCAAAGTTATTAATGGAAATTTTTTCTTTCAACAATGGTAATCTTTTCCTTTTTATTTCAATTTTTGTCTTGCATTTTGAAAGTCACAATGATTATCTTGGAAACCCAAACTTTGTTTAGTGTTTTTAGAAGAAATATGTATTCCAGGAAATTTTCAGTTGTTTATCTCTCTCTTGGGTTTCCCTCATAGCTCAGTTGGTAAAGAATCTGCTGGCAATGCAGCATACACTGGTGCGAATCCTGGGTTGGGAAGATCTGCTGCTGGAGAAGGGGTAGGCTACCCACTCCAATAGTCTTGGGCTTCCCTTGTGGCTCAGCTGGTAAAGAATTTGCCTGCAATGTGGGAGACCAGGATTCAGTCCCTGGGTTGAGAAGATGCCCTGGGGAGGGGAAAGGCTACCCATTCCAGTATTCTGGCCTGGAGAATTCACAAAGAGTCTTCACAAAGAATTCTCAAGGAGAGTTCACAAAGAGTCTGGCCTGGGTCACAGAGTTGGACATGACTGAACCACTTTAACTTTCACATGTCCAACTCATTTCAAAAATAATTCAATTCAGTTAAATGTCAAATTTGTTTATGTAGCAGGTTTTATCTGACTGCTATTATAGCTAGAATTGTTGACAGATGGATGCCTTTACTCTGTCCTTCTAGTGTCTTGTTTCTTTTGCCTGGTGTCATTTTCAATAATATTCTCTTTTAAACCTAGGTATATAGAGAGGTATACATTATTTTATCATTAATCATATAGTCTTAGAATCTCACAGTTTTGGTGCTCAGAAATATGTGTCTGTTAGAACCTCACAGGCAGCTCACAGAAGGTTTTGTCCTCTTTCCTTCTTGGCCTTTTATCCTCATTTTGAGTGATTTATTTGTTTCTTTGACTTTGTGAATAAATATGGGGGAAAAGTGGCAAACCCTATTGATGTGTTTCCCCGTGTACCTAGTCATGGATCCATCTGATATGGTATTTTTGCCATTAATATTCAGTTACCATCATTTTCAAAGATACTATATAAACATTCTTATATGATTTTTGTCTCTCTTTTTGTCTTTTCAAGGGATGTTTGACATTTTCTGTTGTTATTCAATTTTCCTCTTTGATACTTTTATGATTCATCATAGAGCTGAAATCTCTGCAGATGTTTTCTTCCTGTCAAGTTAAAGGTAGTGATAACATAATCTGAAATACTGTCATTTTCAGTGTGGCTCTTGTAATATGTTTGTCTAACACAGGTTCTTGTCATGTAATTTAGAACTTGTTTCACTGGAACTGAATATTTTATTTCTCTTCCTTTCATGATATTTAATTCAGATAATTTCATCTAGGCATTGGTTGAAATGTGTGCCTATGTGCCAAGTTGCATCAGTTGTTTATGACTCTTTACCACACTATGAACAGTAGCCAGCCAGGCTTCACTCTCCATGGAATCCTCCAGGCCAGAATACTGGAGTCAGTTGCTATGCCCTCCTCCAGGAGGAGGATTGCTGGAGGATGCTGGATTGAACCCAAGTATCCTGAATTGCTTCCATGGTAACTCAGCTGGTAAAGAATCCACTTGCAATGCAGGAGACCCTGGTTCAATTCCTGGGTCAGGAAGATACACTGGAGAATGGATAGTCTACCCACTCCAGTATTCTGGTCTGGAGATTTCCATGGACAGAGGAGCCTGGCAGGTTATAGTCCATGGAGTCACAAAGAGTTGGGCACGACTGAGCAACTTTCACTTTCACTTTTTCATCCTGCATTGTAGGCAGATCTATATCATCTGAGCCACTTGGGAAGCTCAGAGATGCATTGTTATTGTTCAGTCACTCAGTCATGTCTGACTCTTTGTGACCCGATGGACTGCAGTATGCCAGGCTTCCTGTCCTTCACTATCTCCCTGAACTTGCTCAAACTCATGTCCATTGAGTCAGTGATGCCATCCAACCGTCTCATCCTCTGTTGCCCCCTTCTCTTCCTGGCCTCAATCTTTCCTAACATCAGGGTCTTTTCTAATGAGTCGGCTCTTCGTATCAGGAAGCCAAAATATCGGAGCTTCAGCTTAAACATGAGTCCTTCCAATGAATATTCAGGACTGACTTTTTCCTTTAGCATTGACAGGTTTGATCTCCTTGCTGCCCAAGGACTCTCAAGAGTCTTATCCAACTCCACAGTTTGAAAGCATCAGCTCTTCTGCTCTCAGTTTTGTGTTCCAATACTCACATCCATACGCGACTACTGGAAAAACCATAGCATTGACTATGTGGACCTTTGTAGGGAAAATGATGCCTCTTCTTTTCAATACAATGTTTTGGCTTGTCTTAGCTTTTGTTCCAAGAATGAGGTTTCTTTAATTTATGGCTATAGTCGTTTCTTTAATTTATGGCTACAGTCACCATCCACAGTGATTTTAGAACCCTAGAAAATAAAGTCCCTCACTGTTTCCATTGTTTCCCCTTCTATTTGCCATGAAGTAATGAGACCAGATACTGTGATCTTCACTTTTCGAATGTTGAGTTTTAAGCCAGCTTTTCACTCACCTCTTTTACCTTCATCAAGAGGCTCTTTAGTCCCTCCTTACTTTCTGCCACTAGGGTGGTATCATCTGCCTCTCTACGGTTGTTGATATTTCTCCCTGCAATCTTGATTCCAGCTTGCGATTCATCCAGTCCAGCATTTCAATGATGCAATCTGTGTAGAAGTTAAATAAGCAGGGTGACAATATGTAGCTTTGATGTACTCCTTTCCCAGTTTTGAACCAGTTCTTTGTTCCATGTACAATTCTAACTTTTGCTTCTTGAACTGCATACAGGTTTCTCAGGAGGCAGGTAAGATAGTCTGTTATTCACATCTCTTAATGATTTTCCATGCTTTTTTGTGATCCACACAGTCAAAGGCTTTAGCCTAGTCCATGAAGCAGAAGTAGATGTTTTTCTACTATTCTTTTGCTTATTCTATGATCCAGTGAATGTTGATCTCTGGTTCCTTCACCTTTTCTAAATCCAGCTTGTACATCTGGCATTTCTCAGTTCACAAACTATTGAAGACTAGCTTGAGGGATTTTTGAACATTACTTTACCTGCATGTGAAATGTGCACAATTGTGCAGTAAGCTTGAACATTCTTTATCATTGCTCTTCTGTTGGATTGGAACAAAAATTGATTTTCCTGCCCTGTGACCACTGCTGAGTTTTCCATATTTGCTAGCATAATAAGTAGAGCACTTTAGCAGCATCTTTTTAGATTTGAAATAGCTCAGCTGGAATTCCATCAGCTGTACTAGCTTTGTTCATAGTAATGCTTCCTAAGGCCCACTTGACTTCATACTGCAAGATGTGTAGCTCTAGTTGAGTGACCACACCATCATGGTTATCCGGGTCATTAAGACCTTTTTTGTATAGCTCTTCTGCGTATTCTTGCCACCTCTTCTTAACCTCTTCTGCTTCTGTTAAGTCCTTACTCTTTCTGTCCTTTTTTGTGCCCATCTTTGCATGAAATATTCATTTGTATCTCAAATTTTCCTCAAGAGATCTCTAATCCTTCCCATTCTATCATTTTCCTCTATATCATTGTCTTGTTCACTTAAGAAGGGTTTCTTACTTCTCCATTCTATTCTTTGGAATCCTGCATTCAAGTGAGTATATCTTTCCCTTTCTCCTTTGCCTTTCACTTCTCTTCTCAGCTATTTGTAAAGCCTCCTCAGACAACCGTTTTGCTTTGTTGCATTTGTTTTTCTTGGAGATGGTTTTGGCCACCACCTCCTGTACAATGTTATGAACCTCCATCCATAGTTCTTCAAGCTCACTATCAGATCTAAAACCTTGACTCTATTTGTCACTGCCGCTCTATAGTCATAAGGGATTTGAATTAAGTCATACCTGAATGGTCTCGTGATTTTTTCCTACTTTCTTTAAGATGCATAGTAGCACCCAAATAGCCTATTTTGTCTTACAAACTGAAAAATACAGATGAGCTAATGACAAACATAGTTAAGAAATTTTTAGAAAGGTAAATTCTAGGACTAAGTTTCTAAATATATTTAAGTATAATACATTTTATATGCCAACTTATGCCCCTCTCCATTTCTGGAGAATATCCTTGAGCAAAAGCAAGATTTGCCAATGTGGATTTATGAGCGTGTGTGTGTGTGATTATATATTCTCATGTTCTGTAAGGGTTTTCCTATTCTGTGTGTGTGTATCTGCATATTAATTAATTTATAGTAAATGCAGATCTCTACAAAATTTTTCAATAATATTGAATTATCTTTTTGTCTTTTGATAGTTACATTTTATTGTTCAGATTTTTTGGGAGAAAAAAATCAATCAATTTGTTTGACACTCTTTGCCCCATAACTTTTAAATGAATGCTAACATTCTGCTTTCTATAGGTATGCCACCCATGGCTCATCCTTCCTTCCTAATTTTTTGGATATGGACTATGCTGTATTAATTTCCTCCATCTGTTTTTACAAATTCCTTCCTTTTTCATTTCTTGTTTTTCATCTCACATCTCTACTTCTCTGTAAACATTACATCCTTATTGCATGTGCTGCCAGTGAAGTGCCCTTATTTTATTATGATTTTTGTAGCCATGAGCAATATCAGGCTGGGTATTAGAAGTTTGCCTTCTGTAATTGCTATTCACTTTCCTCCATTAGTACTTCTGTGATTTCTCATTTTGATGTAATTTAGGCAGATATTACTTTTGTGTCAACTAAATGTGAGTAATGGTACTTTTCATGCTTTTGCATTCCCAAGCTATTGAAGTATGGGTTTTCTCCAGTATATGCTCTATTGTTTGATTTACAACCAATTTCACTATAATTTAGTAATTAAATCCCCTTTTTGTGTGATTTCATTAAGACATACATCACTTAGGTTTGAGCTAAAGAAAAATCACATACACGAGTTTTTGTATTCACTAGTTGACCTAAGTATGAATAGAATCATACAGGAAATGAACCAGGCATTATCTCTATGGCAGTGTTTCAAAATGTTATTTCAAAGTTCATGTCTTCTTTTTTTAATTTTTTTTCATTTATTTTTATTAGTTGGAGGCTAATTACTTTACAATATTGTAGTGGGTTTTGTCATACATTGACATGAATCAGCCATGGAGTTCCATGTATTCCCTATCCCGATCCCCCCTCCTACCTCCCTCTCCACCCAATTCTCTGGGTCTTCCCTGTGCATCAGGCCCGAGCATTTGTCTCATGCAACCAACCTGGGCTGGTGATTTGTTTCACACTTGATAATATACATGTTTCAATTCTGTTCTCTTGAAACATCCCACCCTCGCCTTCTCCCACAGAGTACAAAAGTCTGTTCTGTACATCTGTGTCTCTTTTACTGTTTTGCATATAGGGTTATCATTACCATCTTTCTAAATTCCATATAAATATATTAGTATGCTGTAATGTTCTTTATCTTTCTGGCTTACTTCACTCTGTATAATGGGCTCCAGTTTCATCCATCTCATTAGAACTGATTCAAATGAATTCTTTTTAATGGCTGAGGAATATTCCATGGTGTATATATACCACAACTTCCTTATCCATTCATCTGCTGATGGGCATCTAGGTTGCTTCCATGTCCTGGCTATTATAAACAGTGCTGCGATGAACATTGTGGTACACGTGTCTCTTTCAGATCTGGTTTCCTCGGTGTGTATGCCCAGAAGTGGTATTGCTGGGTTATATGGCAGTTCTATTTCCAGTTTTTTTAAGAAATCTCCACACTGTTCTCCATAGTGGCTGTAGTTTATTAGCTACATTATGTTCCTTGGCAGTTATTAAGTAGATGGAATCAAGTTCATTATTGTAAAAGCAAAGATGTATTTGATACATCACATATTTGATACATCTTTGCTTTCACAATAATAAACTTGATTCCATCTATTTAATAACTGCCAAGGAACATATTGTAGCTAATAAACAGATGACTAATATCTAAATATGTAAAGAACATATTCTAAGGTACACTTTAAAGTTATTATTTCAATATTTTTCCTCAACAAAGACACACAATGTTATCTCTTACTCTATTGTAACATGGGAGAATAGTTCCCTGACAAAATGAGCTCTCAACCACTTTGTGTTTGTGTCCTTGCAGTGTGTTTGTATGTGTTTTAAGATAGTTATAATTTTAAATATGAATTTTTTGATAAATTTTGTTTTTTTCTTGTTCCATTTCCATGATACTGACCTTCAAATTATCATTTTATTTTTATAAAGAACCTCGGGAAAGAAATGGTATGTATGCTAAAAACTTGCTGCTCACAAACCCTTTTACATGGTGGCCTTCTTAAGACCTTAACATTCCCAGTCTCTTAATCTTTGTTCTTTCCTTTGCTTACCCTTCTCCTTAATTTGTACATTTACCCCAAGTAATGATATCTTAAATGATAATTCTATTTTAACAGGAATTGAATTCAAATATATATTGATTTAAGGCTTCTATATATATTTTTTTCCAGCCCTTCACTTTTAGTCTGTGTGTGTCCCTTGTTTTGAGGTGGGTCTCTTGTAGACAGAATATATAGGGGTATTGTTTTTGTATCCATTCAGCCAGTCTTTCTCTTTTGGTTGGGGCATTCAACCCATTACATTTAAGGTAATTATTGATAGGTATGGTCCCATTGCCATTTACTTTGTTGTTGTTTTTTTCCCTCATTTATTTTTATTAGTTGGAGGCTAATTACTTTACAATATTGTAGTGGTTTTTGTCATACATTGACATGAATTAGCCATGGATTTACATGTATTCCCCATCCCGATCCCCCCTCCCACCTCCCTCTTCACCCAATCCCTCTGTGTCTTCCCAGTGCACCAGGTCCGAGCACTTGTCTCATGCATCCAACCTGGGCTGGTGATCTGTTTCACCCTAGATAATATATGATAACCCTATATGCAATACTTTGTTGTTTTGGGTTCATGTTTATACAACCTTTCTGTGTTTCCTGTCTAGAGAAAATCCTTTAGCATTTGTTGAAGAGCTGGTTTGGTGGTGCTGAATTCTCTCAGCTTTTGCTTGTCTGTAAAGCTTTTGAATTCTCCTTCATATCTGAATGAGATCCTTGCTGGGTACAGTAATCTGGGTTGTAGGTTATTCTCTTTCATTACTTTAAGTATATCCTGCCATTCCCTTCTGGTGTGAAGGGTTTCTATTGATAGATCAGCTGTTATCCTTATGGGAATCCCTTTGTGTGTTATCTGTTGTTTCTCCCTTGCTGCTTTTAATATTTGTTCTTTGTGTTTGATCTTTGTTAATTTGATTAATATGTGTCTTGGGGTGTTTCACCTTGGGTTTATCCTGTTTGGGACTCTCTGGGTTTCTTGGACCTGTGTAACTATTTCCTTCCCCATTTAGGGAAGATTTCAGCTATTATCTCCTAGAGTATTTTCTCATGGCCTTTCTTTTTGTCTTCTTCTTCTGGAACTCCTATGATTCGAATGTTGGGGCATTTCACATTGTCCCAGAGGTCCCTGAGGTTGTCCTCATTTCTTTTGATTCTTTCTTCTTTTTTCCTCTCTGCTTCATTTATTTCCACCATTTTATCTTCTACCTCACTTATCCTATCTTCTGTCTCCATTATCCTACTTTTGGTTCTCTCCAGAGTGTTTTTTATCTCATTTATTGAATTATTCATTTTTAATTGACTCTTTTTTATTCCTTCTAGGTCCTTATTAAACATTTCTTGCATCTTCTCAATTTTGTCTCCAGGCTATTTATCTGTAACTCCATTTTGTTTTCAAGATTTTGGATCATTTTTATTATTATCATTATTCTAAATTCTTTTTGAGGTATATTCCCTATCTCCTCCTCTTTTGTTTGATTTAGTGGGCATTTTTCATGTTCCTTTACCTGTTGGGTATTTCTCTGCCTTTTCATCTTGTTTAGATTGCTGTGTCTGGAGTGGGCTTTCTGTATTTTGGAACCATGTATAAATTTAACAATGCCAAAAGTATTGTACAATGGTGCCTTTAACTTATACTTTTTGCCTCTTTTCAAGTACCTCTTTCTTTGTATGCCTGTGTATTTTCCTTTATTCTGAAAGAAGTCAAAAGCCCAATAGAAATCCATGATTGATGTATCCCATAGCCTTTAACCCAGGCTTCCCAGCTGGCATTAGTGGTAAAGAACTCTCCTGCCAATGCAGGAGACAGGAGACACAGGTTCAGTCCCTGGATTGGCAAGATCCCCTGGAGGAAGAAATGGCAACTCACCCCAATATTTTTGCCTGGAGAATCCCATGAACAGAAGAGCCTGGCAGGCTACAGTTCATAGAGTTGCAAAGAGTCGGACATGGCTGAAGCGCCTTAGCATGCACACACTAGCTTTTAACTCAGAGGGAGTGCTATTCTACTGCCTTGCATTCCGTGATTTCTGCTTAGTCCCTTTGTCATCAAGAGATATACAGAAGTGAAATAAATCTTTCTTTGATTAGTGAGATGGTCTTTGAACACTACTGTGCTTTCAATTCTCAGATGACAACTGTCAGAAACAAATTTGGAAATGCTTGAAAGTTTTGTCCTCCTCCTTTGTGATACTGGACTTCATTTTGAATGAATGGTTTCTTTCTATTAGTTATTGACAAAGGAAAAGAAAAACAAGATAAGTCCCATAAATATGTTTCCCTGTGTACCTAAGCATGGTTTCAACTATTTTGTCCTTGCTTAATCACTAAATGGTGTCTGACTTTTTTCAATATGATGGATTGTAATCCACCAGGCTCCTGTCCATGGCATTTTCAGGCAAGAATACTGAAGCAGGTTGAGATTTCCTTCTCCAGGGTATCTTACCAACCGATAGATCAAACACGAGTCTTCTGCTTGGCAGGTGGATTTTTTGCCACAGAGTGGTTTCAGCTGTTACTTGTATTAATACCTTTTAATTTAACTTCCAAACATCATTTTTCTCAACTCCAAGATATGCATATTTTACATTATTTTTCTCTTCAGTCTGATCTTTGCAAGTAAGGGCTCCATCTTCACTAGCTATTCAATTATCCCCCAGTATTGCTATTTAATTTGTTCTATTGCTGTATGTATGCAGGCATTGCTAGTGAGTCAAGTAAATTTTATCAATATTATTCTCTAACGTATCGGCTTTTCAAGTGGCTGAAGTGAAAGTTTTGTCCAAGATATGCTCAGGTCACTTCATTTAGATCTGCTTCACTGACTTTTAATACTTCTTTTATATTCATGGAACTTTAGAAAAAATTCATTTGTGCATAGTTAAAAGATAAATTTGCACTCATCTCCCATGTTAATAAAGTCATGCTTAAAATCTTGTATGGTAGGCTTCAACATAATGTGAACCAAGAATTTCCAGATATTCAAGTTGAGTTTGGAAAAGGAAGAGGAACCAGAGATCAAATTGCCAACATTCACTGGATTATAGAGAAAGCAAGGGAATTTCAGGAAACAATCTGTCTGTTTCATCGACTATGCTAAAGCCTTTGAGGGTATGGATCATGACAAACTGTGAAAAGCTTTAGAGACACGGAATACCAGACCATCTCACCTGTCTCCTGAGAAACCTGTTTGCGGGTCAAGAAGCCACAGTTAGAACCCCGTATGGAACAACTGATTGGTTCAAGATTGAGAAAGGAGTATGACAGGGCTGTCTGCTGTCACCCTGTTTGTTTAATAAAGATGCTGAGTACATCATGACAAATGCCAGGTTGGATGAATTACAAGCTGGAATCAAGACAGACAGGAGAAACATCAACCTCAGATATGCAAATGACACCACTCTAATGGCAGAAAGTGAAGAGGAACTAAAGAACATCTTGATGAGGGTGAAGGAGGGGAGTAAAAGAGCTGGCTTAAGACTAAATATTAAAAAAAAAATTAGATCATGGCTTCTGGCCCTATTACTGCATGACAAATAGAAGGGGAAAAGGTGGAAGTAGTGATAGATTTCCTTTTCTTGGGCTCCAAATTCACTGTGGGTGGTGAGTGCAGCCATGAAATCAGAAGACGATTTGTTATCAGCAGGAAAGCTATGACAACCTAGACAGTGTATTGAAAAGCAGAGACATTGCTCCGCCAGCAAATGTCCATATAGTCAAGGCTATTGTCTTCCCAATGGTCATGTATAGTTGTGAGAGCTGGATCTTAAAGAAGGCAGAGCACTAAAGAATTGATGCCTTTGAACTATGGTTTTGGAGAAGACTCCTGAAAGTCCCTTGGACAGCAAGGAGATCAAACCAGTGAATCTTAAGGTATATGAACCTTGAATATTCACTGGAAGGACTAATGCCTAAGTTCCAGTATTTTGGCCATCTGATGAAAATGGATGATTCATTGGAAAAGTCCATGATACTGGGAAAGACTGAGGACGCAAGGAGAAGAGGACATAAGAGGATGAAATGGTTGGATGGCATCATTGATATGATGAACATGAACTTGGGCAAATTCTGGGAAATGGTGAGGGAGATGGCGCATTGCCATCCACGAGGTAGCAAAAAGTCAGACAGGATGGGACTACTGAACAACAACAGCAAAAGATAAACTTACATGAGCTATGTTATATATTCCTTGGATAATGTAAATATTCTTAATACAGGAGCCCAGGTGGTATACCCTACATCACCTCTGGAAGCAGTGGTTAAGATGTTTCAATTCAATTTCTGTAGCTATTTTATACCATATAGATGTCATAATAACCAGATTGAATACACATATTAATTAAAAGGCAAAGTACCTATTACAACCTACAAACTGAATAATAAAAGCCTAATTATCTCAAACAGGAGAAGGAACATTTTTAAGGTGAGCATGAGAATTGCTGTTTCTAAAAAGTTCTCTCAAATCAGAATACTGACTAATTTTATACCCATTTTCACTTTGGGGAAAAAAAAAAAAACACTCACTGGATAAAACCAGGCTCTCAACTATTGGGCACATGTATAAGTATGTGAGTGTGTGTGCCTTCCTGCAATGACATGTACATGTGTGTATGTGCCCATCTCCATAGGTTCAACTTGAAAGATAACTTTTGCATTACATTTGAATTACCTTCCCTTTTTTATGTTATATTTATTTTGATCTTTTCATTTTCTTTTTCAGAAAAAACTCCAGTGAAATCAGGTAAATTTTCAAAAATCCTCTTCCTCCCAAACCAATTAAAATGATGGTTTCTATTTGTATCGATGTCTTTTGCCTTTTAACCCCTAACCTTCCATTGACTTTCTATTCTCCTGGATATCTACCTTCCTTCTCAATTAAATATTTATGCACTTCTTTCTTAAGTTACCTAAAATTAACTTCCTTTTAATTTCACAAACTTCTTTCATATTCCATTCTTACTTCATTTATTCCATACCGGTCTTTACCTATGGATGTTGACTTTTTTGTTTCTAAAGACTTGCAATATTTTCGCGAAGAAATTGGTGAGCTGAAGGGCAACCAAGTTGATAGGGATATTTTGCTTGTCTCTCTGAAACACATCCAAAGATAAGAACTCTGTCACATATACCAAGTTCAAGAGACCATTTTTGTTAATATGTCAATAATACTTCCCCAAACATTTACAGATGAGAAAAGACATCTATCATGTGAGTGATGTTTTTCCATCCATTCTCTTCTAAAACATGAGTAAATATCAATCACTAGTTAATATGAATTTGAGGATCATTTATTCACTTCTCTTTAACATGCTATCTTAACAATTTCCAGGTATAAAAATAATTTTACATGATTTTCTTGGAACAATTTTAATGAAAAATCTGTTCTTTCTAGTTTTGCATTTTCAAAAACATAATTTTAATTACCAAATTTACATGCCTGACAAATAATTATATTAGGACCTATATCTCAGGAATTGTTCCATTATACATACCTCTAAAATATCAATTTTCATTAAAATTTCATGGGATGTAATTACCAAAGATGATTTCAAATGTTTTTCCTATTATAGGAATATAGTTTTAGTTTATTGAAGTATAGTTGATTTATAATATTGGGTTAGTATGAGATGTACCACAAAGTGTTTCAGATATATATGAAATATCTATATTTTATATATAAATTCACATATAAAATAAGTGGATATATAGAACCTTTTTCAGATTCTTTTCAATATAGGTTATTGCAAGATGTTAAATGTAATTTCCTGGGCTATACAGGAAATCCTTGTTGTTTATCTATTTATATACAGTAGTGTGTATATGATTGATCCCTTATTTCTGATTTATCCCTTTTCCACCTTTCCCCTTTGGAAAACATAAGTTCTTTCCCTATGTGACTCCATAATTATTTTGTAGAACAGTTCATATGCATTATTTTTGCATTCTGCATATGTGATATCATATATGATTTTCTTTCTGTGAGTTTTTCACTGAGTATGATAATCTCTAGGTCCATCCATGTTGCTGAAAATACCAACACTTCATTTTTCCTGACTGTATAATATTCTATTGCATATAAAGATTATATCGCATTTTCTTTAACCATTAATCTGTTGATCAATACTTAGGTTGCTTCCATTTCTTGGCTATTGTATATAGTGATGTTATGAACATCATGGTATGTGCACCTCTTCAAAATTAGTCTTTATATTTTCTGGATATATTAAGATGTTCAGGACTGGGACTGCTAGAGCATATAAGAACTGTATTTTTAGTTTTTAGAGGAATCACAGTACTTTTTGCCATAATGGTTACACCAATTTACATTCCCATAAAGAGTATAGTAGGAGTCCCTTTTCTTCACACTTTCTCCAGCATTTACTATTTGTAGAATTTTTGAAGATGTGATCAAGAGTGTGGAGCATCATTTTATGTGCCACTTGCCATTTGTATGTCTTCTTTGGGCTTCCCTGATGGCTCAGATGCTAAAGAATCTGCCTACAATGCAGGGTTCCTGGGTTTGATCCCTGGGTTGGGAAGATTCCTTGGAGAAGGAAATGGCAACCCACTCCAGCATTCTTGCCTGAAGAATTCCACCAACCTGGTTGGCTACAGTCCTTGGGGTCAAAAAGAGTTGGACATGACTAAGTGACTTTCACTTACTTATTTGGAGAAATATCTATTTAGGTTTTTTTGTCCATTTTTAAATTTTATTTTATTGAACTGTATGAGCTGCTTGTATATTTGGCAAATTATCCCTTGTCAGTCTAATTGTTTGCAAATATTTCCTCCCAATCCTTATGTTGTCTTTTCATTTTGTTTAAGGCTTCCTTTGTTCTGAAAAATATTATTTTGATTGCATCCTATTTTTCAATTTTTGCTTTCTTTCTTTTACCTTGGGAGACTGACCAAAGCAAATATTGTTATGATTTATGTCAGAGAAAGCTTTGCATATGTTATCTTTTAGGACTTTTATGGCATTATGTTTTACATTTAAGTCTTTAATCTATTTTGACTTTACTTTTATGTATGGTGTGAAGTAGTGTTCTAACTCCATTAATTTACACAAGGCTGTCCAGATTTCTTAACATTACCTGCTGAAGAGACTTTCTTTTATCCATAGTACATTCTGGCATCTTTTGCTGAATGATAATTGTCTGTGTTTGGGTTTACTTCTGTGCTCTCTATCTTGTTCTCTGAATCTTTATGTCCATTTTTGTGCCCAAATTGTTTTTATTACTGTAGCTTTGTAAAATTGTCTGAAGTCTGGGATGGTCATGCGTCAAGCTTTGCTCTTTTCTCTCAGTATGGATTTGGCATTTCTGGGTCTTTCATGGGTCCATAAAAGTTTTAGGATTACTAGTTCTACTTCTGTGGAAAATGTCATTAATTTAAAGGGATCACATTAAATTTGTAGATTGCTTTGGGTAGTATGACCATTTTAACAATATTAGTGCTTCCAATCCAAGGGTAGGGGATATATTTCTTTCCTTTGAATCACCTTCATTCAGGAATACAGTTATAACATTTAATGTGTTCTGATGCATTACATTATAACTATGTTTTATATTTCAATGGAATTCATTTAAAATATGCCTATTTGATAAATATATGACTACTGATACAGATAGAGTTTAGACTTATATACTTTGCCATAGAAATATCTTTCCATTTAGTTTCCCCACTGAATGTCAGATAGTTCATCATACCTTAAAAATGAATAATGAAAGCCTAACTAATGACAAAGAGATTATGAATTATTTAAAAAGATATGCCAGCAAAGTTGGAAAACACAGCAGTGGACACAGGACTAGAAGAGGTCAGTTTTCATTCCAATCCCTAAGAAAGGCAATGCCAAAGAATGGTCAAACTACCACACAATTGTACTCACCTCACATGCTACCAAAGTAATGCATACAATTCTCCAAGCCAGGCTTCAACAGTACAGGAACCATGAATTTCCAGATGTTCAAGCTGGAGTTAGAAAAGGCAGAGGAACCAGAGATCAAATTGCCAACATCCGCTGGATCATCAAAAAAGTAAGAGAGTTCCAGAAAAACATCTACTTCTGCTTTATTGACTACACCAAAGCTTTTGACTGTGTGGATCACAAAAAAGCTGTGGAAAATTCTTCAAGAGATGGCAATATCAGACCACCTGACCTGCCTTCTGAGAAATCTGTATGTAGGTCATGAAGCAACAGTTAGAACTGGACATGGAATGACAGGCTGGTTCCAAATAGGGAAAGGAGTATGTCAAGGCTGTATATTGCCACCCTGCTTTAACTCCTATGCAGAGTACATCATGTGAAATGCTGGGCTAGATGAAGCTCAAGCTGGAATCATGATTGCCGGGAGAAATATTAATAACCTCAGATATGCAGATGACACTACCATTATGGCAGAAAGCGAATAAGAACTAAAGAGCCTCTTGATGAGAATGAAAGAGGAGAGTGAAAAAGTTGGCTTAAAACTCAACATTCAGAAAACTAAGATCATGGCATCCAGTCCCATCACTTCATGGCAAATAAATAGGGAAACAATGGAAACAGTCAGAGACTTATTTGGGGGGGGGCTCTAAAATCATTGCAGATGGGGACTGCAGCCATGAAATTAAAAGTTGCTTTTTCTTTGGAACAAAAGCTATGACAAACCTAGACAGCATATTAAAAAGCAGAGACACTACTTTGCCAACAAATGATCATCTAGTCAAAGCTATGATTTTCCTAGTAGTCATGTGTGGATGTGATAGTTGGACTATAAAGACGGCTGAGTAAAGTTTGGCTACTCATTGATTCTTCAAAGCCTGTATAAATTTTGCTTTCCTTTCTTGGTCCATTAACTTCACACTCATTCTTCTGCTGCACCTGAGCACATTTTCAAATATAATAATATTTCTGGTGTTATCCTTGCAATTTTTTCTCCCAATATTAATAATCTTGTTCTGTGCTTTGAATAACACATGATCTTCTTGGCAACCCGAATTTTGTTTAGTGATTTTAGAAGAAATGTATATCCCAGGAAATTTTTAATTGTTTATATTCCTCTCTCAGTTTTGAATATGAGAGACTAAAAAACCATTGCCTTAGCAAGCTGCCAAATATTTTTTTTCCTACAACATGATAGAATATATGTCTGGTGCACTGGGAAGACCCAGAGGGAATGGGGTGAGGAAGGAGGTGGGAGGGGGGATCAGGATGGGGAATACATGTAAATCCATGGCTGATTCATGTCAGTGTATGGCAAAAACCACTACAATATTGTAATTAGCCTCCAACTTATAAAAATAAATGGGAAAAAAATAAAATGAAATTTAAAAAAATAGAAAAAAAAAGAATATATAAAACTTTAGCAACTTTTAATGACAGCTTTCAATGGTATTTTTTTATTTCAAAGATAATTTAATTCAGTTATATATCAAAACTGTATCTAGGAAGACTGATATGACTTCCGCTGCAGGTAGATTGTGGACAGATGGGTGTCTTTACTCTGTTCTTCCTCACCCTTGTCAAGTACCTCTCCTGTAGTTTAGTCTGTGTCTGTTTTCATTGAATTTTGAAAAAAGTCGACCCACTGAACCCAAATACATTACTCTAGCACTCCCAGGCACAAAAATATTTCCAGAGATTGGTTTTGGAATTTTTCTTCCAACAATGGTAATTTTCCTTCTTATATTTGTTTTCTTTTCTTGGAGTTTGAATGACACAACGATCATGTAGACAACTTGCATTTTGTTTAATGCTTTAGAAGAAATTTTTTTTTTTTTTTAATTTGTAGTGAATTTTGTCATACATTGAAATGAAACGGCCTTGAGTTTACATGTCTTCCCCATCCCGATCCCCCCTCCCACCTCCCTCTCCACCCGCTCCCTCCAGGTCTTCCCAGTGCACCAGGTCCGAGCGCTTGTCTCATGCATCCAACCTGGGCTGGTGATCTGTTTCACCCTGGATAGTATACATGTTTCGATGCTGTTCTCTTGAAACATCCCACCCTCGCCTTCTCCCACAGAGTCTAAATGACTGTTCTATAAATCTGTGTCTCTTTTTCTGTTCTGCATATAGAGTTATCATTCTGGCTTACTTCACTCTGTATAATGGGCTCCAGTTTCATCCATCTCATTAGAACTGATTCAAATGAATTAAAAAAAAAAAAGAATTCATTAGAAGAAATTTTTATGCCAAAAATTTTTCAATGATTGATAACTTTCACTCGGTTCTTAACTTTTGATGTGAAAGTCCAAGAGAAACATTGTTCTCAGTTCAGTTCAGTCGCTCTGTTGTGTCCGACTCTTTGCGACCCCGTGGACTGCAGCACACCAGGCCTCCCTGCGCATCACCAACTCCCGGGGTTTACCCAAACTCAAGTCCATTGAGTCAGTGAAGTGAAAGTCAAAGAAAAACATTGAAAAGTTTTTCTTGAAACATTGTTTTCAAGAAACATTGAAAATGTTTTCTTTTCACAAAGAAAAGTCCTAGGAAGTTGCCAAAGAAATTTTTCCTGTATCAGGACATAATCCTTAAAACTGACATTAAAAAAAAAAGTTTTAATGACAATTTTCATTTCAGAAAGAATTCAATTCAGTTATATATTAAATTTATTTATGTAGCAGACATTTGACCACTGTTACAGCAGAACTATGGATAGATGGATGCCTTTACTTTGTCATCTATTTTCAATTACCTTTCTGGTGAATGAGTTTATATATGTTTTCATCATATTCTGAAAAAATGGAAGGCTCAATGCAAGAGCAATGATTGATATCTTTTTATCCTTGAGGGAGTGCTATAAGATGACTTAGTTGGGTGTCATTTTCAATAATATTCTTTTTTTTTTGCAACCAGGCATATGTGGAAGTACAAAAACATTATCTTCTAATTACTGAGATAACCTTGGAAGCTCACAATTTCAGTCTCAGAAATAGATATCTGTTAGAATCCCACAGGACACTAAAGTATTTAAAATTGTTGTCCTCCCTTTCTAACCTGATATAATATTACCTAACTTTCCCCAATATTACAAATACCTTCCAATACTTTCCTGACTTTTTTTAAACTATAATAAATGTTCTTTATTCTTTTATATTTTTTCGTATAAATATTAATTCTTCAAACTGCAATCCTTTTACGTTTGCAGAAGGATGTTATATTTTAAGAAAAGTTTATGTACAATATATATCTCAATTTAGAATTTTTCATTTGAATGACAAAGGATGCTGCTGTCCTAGCACAAATCCAAAAGATTTTTTCATAAAGCACTTATATATTTATTCAAATTTTAACATCCTCATTTTTCTAATGATATTTTTCAATTATATTTTGATTTACAAATTGAAATAAATTAGGGAACATATTTGTTAATAACATGAAGTAGACTTCTTATGGGTACAGTAACAGATACACTTTGTAATACAGGGTACTTTTACCATATGCTTTCATAAGTAAAAACTGTAGAAACCTGTATTATACACGTGACCATCTTTGTCTTTTATTGTGAAAAAGCTGGAGAGTCCAATGTAAGACAAATGATTTTCATGGCTTTTATAGCAGGAAAAGTTCTACTCTACATTCTGTCATTATTTTCTTTCTCATCTTAATCTTTTTTGCACAAAACCATGAGGGACTTCTCCAAAGGTGATATACAGATACATGGATAAACACATGAAAATATGCTCAACATTGTTCATTATTAGAGAAATGCAAATCAAAACTATAAGAAGGTATTGCCTCATGCCAATCTGAATAACCATCTGCAAGAAACTGCAAATAATTAATGCTGGAGAGGATGTGCAGAAAAGGAACCCTCTTGCACTGTTGATGGGAATTTAATTGATATAGCCACTATGGAGAATAGCTATGGAGATTCTTCAAAAAACTAGGACTAAAACTATCATATGTGACAGCAGTCTTGCTACTGGAGGCAAACCACAGTTCACACAAACCAATTATGTGAGAAAACCACAATTCAAAAGACACATGCACCCCAGTTTTCATTGCAGCAAAAGCCAGGACATGGAAGCAACCTAGATGTCAAAGGACAGATGAATGGGTAAAGAAGAAGTGGTACATATATTCAATGGAATATTACTCAGCCATAAAAAGGAATGAATTTGAGTCAGTTGGAGTGAGGTGTATGAACCTAGAGCCTGTTAAACAGAGTGAAGTAAGTCAGAAAAAGAAAAACAAATATTGTATATTAATGCATATATGTAGACTCTAGAAAAATAGTACTGATGAACCTATTTTCAGGGAAGGAATGGATACACAGACATAGAGAATGGACCTGTGGACACAGTAGGGGAAGGAGAGGGTAGGAAAAACTGAGAAAGTAGTTTGTGTAAAGCAGACAGTTAGTGGGAACCTGCTGTATAACAGCCAGGTGGCTCTGTGTGACTACTTGAAGAGGTGGGACAGGATGGGGGAGGGAGGCTCAAGAGGGAGAGAATACATATCAATACACAATTTTGACTGATTCCTGTTGTTATCTGGCAGAAACCAGTACAATATTGTAATGCAATTATCCTCCAATTAAGAAGTCAAAAAGAAAAGGAGAAAAGTCCTTGGGAAATAATAAAGTCATATTTTGGCTTTGTTTTCACTCTATAAATGAAAAAAAAAAAACAAACAAAAACAAAAAACAGAAAACATAAGAGATTATAAAACAACATTGTTTCTCATGGGTTACCGGGCATTAGGAAAATTTGATTCCAATCCTTAGAAAGATGGGCCAGTTTTAAGAAAAGAATAGGGAATGAAAAAGTTTCAAATTATTGTCCAGTTTTCTTGTTGACATTGTGCCTTCATTTATTTGAGTGATCATTGTTTCATTTTGTTTTTCAGTTAAGGGTGAACAGGATACATGTAAGTCCCACTAATTTTTTACACTCCATATCTTATGTTTCACATTTTTCTTTTATATTGTCTTTAATTCTGAATGGTCATCTTTCTCAACTCCAACCTGTATATCTAACTTTCCATCCATTTTTAAATTTTATTATGATTTCAACTGAAGTTTACCTTTTTGTGTGTTATTCTATGATTTATTCTGTCCTTATTATCTATAAAGAAATGTCCTTTTTCTCACGTACATACTACAAAGAATTTACTTGTAATATTTTTCTATTTTTAGTTTCTGATATGAAAGCTTTGTTCAAATAGTTTGTCATTGATTTAAAAGTCCTTTCACTCTCATTTAATATTTCATCCCTTCTCTTTCTTTTACTTTGTGAAAGTAAACTTCATTGAGGTGTAGTTATGATCAAACTCCCATAAAATACAGTTACACATTAATCAGTTAACGAAGTGTTGTGAAAAAAGGTACCCATGAGCCTGACCCTGAATATCATAAAAGTAGTGGCTCAGGATTCTGTAATTCAGAATCTGGTTATCTTGTAGACAGCAAAAACACCAGTATAAGAGATTTGTGTCTATATATTCAACAGGGCCAGATAACTCATTAAAGATAAAAAAGCTAAGTAATAAAAGAGTAAATATTTTCAAAAGAAATCATGACAAATTTTATTCAGTAATTACCAAACATAGCATATCTAGTTTTCTCAGTTTAGAAAGTATATTCATTTTCCCCTTCTTCATTTATTGAGTACTATTTATTTCTGAAAAGGAAACTTTCAAACTCTGTGTGTATGTATGTTTCTATGTGTCTGTGTTTAGTGTATTCATCTACATTCTGATAATTTAAATTTACAAACAATTTTTCAAAAAATCTTAATTTTCTTCATGTTTCTTTCCAATGAAATTTACATTAACTTTCATTTTATTTTACAAACTTCAGATAAAAATTGGTAAAGTATTATTGACATTCCTATAATCCCAAAATACTTTAAAATGCCTGCTTTGGGGATATATTAAACATATCCCAGCTTTTAATCATTTTGCCTTCATTGGCTTGCACACTCCCAGATCTCTACTTTATAGGGCAATAGTTTGCTTATGAACTTCTCCCATATTTCTCCCTTTTCTTCTCTTTCAAGATGTGAATAAAATTTGAAATCATTTATATTTCAAGTGTAAACCTGATGGTCATTTTTACATGTCCTTTTAGTCTATTACTTCCAGGTATGCAAACACTTAACATAATTTTTTATATCCAAAAAGTATAATTTTAATTGATTCTTATTTACTTTTATTGACACAATTGTCAATTTGTCCAACAGCACTTACTTCAGATATGTGTGGAAATATTTTATATTGTTAGGAAAGTTCAAAGATAATACATATCTCAAACCAAATTACTTAAATGTGAATGACATCAAAAGCTATCATCTTGCAATGTCTCCAAAAGGTTTTCCATAAAACCAGAAATTACTCGTTAAAGCTTTACTATCCTGCTTTTCTAAAGACATTTGTCAATATATGTTTGTTTTCAGAAGAAATCAAATGTATCTCTTTAATGCAGGGAGCAGAGGTCATGTAGCTAGTGCTACAGATACTATTTTGAACAGGTGGATGATTTTTTTCTCTTTGATTCTTCATCTCTTTTTAACTAATTCTGTTTGCATGGTGCATGTTAATATTTATTTTTCTGAAAAGGTGATGGAGATATGATGAACTCCATTTTGGCATGTGCTAAAATAACAATTCACCATAAACAAAGTTATGTCATCAGTTCTCAACAAAATGTTAATAGATGTTCCACAACACTAAACCCTGCATTTTTTCTTGAAGCAGTTCAGTATTCTCTAATTCACCAGGGGATATTTTGTATAATATAGCTACAATAATTCTGAGCTTTTATAATTTATATTTAATATCAGCCAAAGAAATTATTAAATGTAACCAACCAAAAGGGGCTTCTCTGGTGACTCAGTTGACTCAGTGGTAGTTAAAAAAAAAAAAAAATCTGCCTGCCAATGCAGAAGATTTACGATCCCTTGATTGGGAAAATTCCCTGGAGAAGGAAATGGCAACCCATTCTAGTATACTTTTTTTTAAGTTGAGAAAATTTATTTGTGAAAAGTGACTACTTTTGTCCAATAGATTAATATAGCTCAGGTAAATGAAATCAAGCTGATTCTTAGTTTGAGTCTCTGATAAATCAAGAGTAGTGAATAATAAACTATGCAGATCACTGGAAAGTTATGGAAGAAAACCACAGACTAATTATTCATTTGTCTTGCAATTGTGCCTACCCTGCAAATTCTTAACCAAAACAAGACTGAGAAAGCTCAGTTCTGAAAGGAGAAGTAAAACATCAAAGTATATGTGAATCAAAATTTCCTTGAACCAAATTGTCAAGGTCTCAATGAAAATGAAAAATTCCATTGTCAACTTAAAAACAGTCACAACCTAAAAATTGAGTTATGCTCTATTTTCTGGGAACATTTAGGACTTCAGACCTCGAAGACAGTCTCTCAAGTGACCCTGAGAGAACCGCTCCAAGGAGGAGAGGGAAGAATTCAGGTTTTATAGAAATTTGCAATGAAGGGCAGGCAGTGTGAACATGGAAAGTATTTTTGTGAATTAAAGAGAACTGGATGTCCTAAATTAAGGAATTTAGTGCTTTTCTTTTTTTCGGGGGGGGGGGTGTTAGTTCTAAAAGGTCTTGTAGGTATTCATGGAACTGTTCAGCTTCTGCTTCTTCAGCATTATTGGTTGGGGCATAGGCTTGGATTACCGTGATATTGGATGGTTTGCCTTGGAAATGAGCAGAGATCATCCTGTCGTTTTTGAGATTGTATCCAAGTACTGCTTTTCGGACTCTTTTGTTGACTATGATGGCTACTCCGTTTCTTCTAAGTGATTCCTGCCCACAGTAGTAGATATAATGGTTATCTGAGTTAAATTCACCCGTTCCAGTCCATTTTAGTTAGCTGATTCCTAGAATGTCCACGTTCACTCTTGCCATCTCCTGTTTGACCACTTCCAATTTGCCTTGATTCATGGACCTAACATTCCAGGTTCCTATGCAATATTGCTCTTTACAGCATCAGACCTTGCTTCTATCACCAGTCCCATCCACAACTGGGTATTGTTTTTGCTTTGGCTCCATCCCTTCATTCTTTCTGGAGTTACTTCTCCACTGATCTCCAGTAGCATATTGGGCACCTACCGACCTGGGGAGTTTCAGTATCCTATCATTTTGCCTTTTCATACTGTTCATGGGGTTCTCGAGGCAAGAATACTGCAGTGGACCACATTCTGTCAGACCTCTCCATCAGGACCTGTCCATCTTGGGTGCCCCACACGGCATGGCTTAGTCTCACTGAGTTAGACAAGCTGTGGTCCTGTGAGCAGATTGGCTAGTTTTCTGGGATTATGGTTTCAGTGTGTCTGCCCTCTGATGCCCTCTCACAACACCTACCATCTTACTTGGGTTTCTCTTACCTCGGATGTGGAGTATCTCTTCACGGCTGCTCCTGCAAACCACAGCCGCTGCTCCTTACCTTGGAGGAGGGGTATCTTCTCATGGATGCCCCTCCTGACCTTGAACGTGGAGTAGCTCCTCTCAGCCCTCCTGCGCCCGCACAGCAGCCACTCCTTGGAGGTGGGGCTGCTCCTCTCAGCAGCCGCCCCTGACCTCGGACGTGGGGAAGCTCCTCTCTGCCACCGCTCCTGTGCTATTGCAGCCTGGCGCTCTTGGTTGCTACCCCTGAAGAAGCTGAAGTTGAACGATTCTATGAAGACCTACAAGACCTTTTAGAACTAACACCCAAACAAGATGTCCTTTTCATTATAGGGGACTAGAATGCAAAAATAGGAAGTCAGGAAACACCTGGAGTAACAGGCAAATTTCGCCTTCGAGTAAGGAATGAAGCAGGAAAAAGGCTAAGAGATTTTTGCCAAGAGAACGCACTGGTCATAGCAAACACTCTCTTCCAACAACACAAGAGAAGACTCTACACATGGACATCACCAGATGGTCAACACCGAAATCAGATTGATTATATTCTTTGCAGCCAAAGATGGAGAAGCTCTATACAGTCAGCAAAAACAAGACCAGGAGCAGAGTGGCTCAGATCATGAGCTCCTTATTGCCAAATTCAGACTTAAACTGAAGAAAGCAGGGAAAATCACTAGACCATTCAGGTATGACCTAAATCAAATCCTTATGACTATACAGTGGAAGTGAGAAATAGATTTAAAGGACTAGATCTGATAGACAGAGAGCCTGATGAACTATGGACGGAGGTTCCTGACATTGTACAGGAGACAAGGATCAAGGCTATCCCCATGGAAAAGAAATGCAAAAAGGCAAAATGGTTTTCTGAGGAGGCCTTACAAATAGCTGTTAAAAGAAGGGAAGCGAAATGCAAAGGAGAAAAGGAAAGATATTCCCATCTGAATGCAGAGTTCCAAATAGCCAGGAGAGATAAGAAAGCCTTCCTCAGTGATCAATGCAAAGAAATAGAGGAAAACAACAGAATGGGAAACACTTGAGATATCTTCAAGAAAATCAGAGATATCAAAGGAATATTTCAGGCAAAGATGGGCACAATAAAGTACAGAAATGGTATGGACCTAACAGAAGAAGAAGATATTAAGAGGAGGTGGCAAGAATACACAGAAGTACTGTACAAAAAAGATCTTCACGAGCCAGATAATCACAGTGGTGTGATCACTCACCTAGAGCCAGACATCCTGGAATGTGAAGTCAAGTGGGCCTTAGAAAGCATCACTATGAAGAAAGCTAGTGGGGTGATGGAATTCCAGTTGAGCTATTTCAAATCCTGAAAGATGATGCTGTGAAAGTGCTGCACTCAATATGCCAGCAAATTTGGAAAACTCAGTGGTGGCCACAGGACTGGAAAAGGTCAGTTTTCATTCCAATCCCTAAGAAAGGCAATGCCAAAGAATGCTCAAACTACCTCACAATTGCACTCATCTCACACGCTAGTAAAATAATGCTCAAAATTCTCCAAGCCTGGCTTCAGCAATATGTGAACCAAGAACTTCCAGATGTTCAAGTTGGTTTTAGAAAAGGCAGAGGGACAAGAGATCAAATTGCCAATATCTTCTGGATCATCAAAAAACAAGAGAGTTCCAGAAAAACATCTATTTCTGCTTCATTGACTACGCCAAAGCCTTCGACTGTGTGGATCACAATAAACTGTGGAAAATTCTGAAGGAGATAGAAATACTAGACCACCTGACCTGCCTCTTGAGATAACTGTTTGCAGGTCAGGAAGCAACAGTTAGAACTGGACATGGAACAGCAGACTGGTTCCAAATAGGAAAAGGAGTATGTCAAGGCTGTATATTGTCACCTTGCTTATTTAACTTATATGCAGAGTACATCATGAGTAAAGCTGGGCTGGAAGAAGCACAAGCTGGAATAAAGATTGCTGAGAGAAATATCAATAACCCCAGATATGCAGATGACACCACCCTTATGGCAGAGAGTGAAGAGGAACTGAAAAGCCTCTTGGTGAAAGTGAAAGAGGAGAGTGAAAAAGTTGGCTTAAAGCTTAACATTCGGAAAACTAAGATCATGGCATCTGGTCCCATCACCTCATGGGAAACAGATGGGGAGACAGTAGAAACAGTGTCAAACTTTATTTTGGGGGGCTCCAAAATCACTGCAGATGGTGACTGCAGCCATGAAATTAAAAGACACTGACTCCTTGGAAGGAAAGTTATGACCAACCTAGATAGCATTTTAAAAAGCAGAGACATTACTTTGCCAACAAAGGTCCGTCTGGTCGAGGCTGTGGTTTTTCCAGTGGTCATGTATGGATGTGAGAGTTGGACTCTGAAGAAAGCTAAGCACTGAAAAATTGATGCTTTTGAACTGTGGTGTTAGAGAAGACTCTTGAGAGTCCCTTGGACTGCAAGGAGATCCAACCAGTCCATCCTAAAGGAGATCAGTCCTGGGTGTTCATTGGAAGGACTGATGCTGAAGCTGAAACTCCAGTACTTTGGCCACCTCATGCTAAGAGTTGACTCATTGGAAAAGACCCTGATGCTGGGAGGGATTGGGGGCAAGAGAAGGAGATGACAGAGAATGAGATGGCTGGATGGCATCACCAACTCGATGGGCATGAGTTTGAGTAAACTCCGGTAGTTTGTGATGGATAGGGCGGCCTGGAATGCTGCGGTTCATGGGGTCGCAAAGCGTCGGATACGACTGAGTGACTGAACCAAACTGAAGTGCTTTTCTATGTATGTAAAGAAGCAAGAGTCTGAACTCACTGAAATCATTCCTTTAATATGCATCTCAGCTATCCTCGGGCCAGGATCTTATTATGTTTTTTTCACATCCTGAATTCCTCAGTGCTCATGCACCACAAGGAGTGACTACAGTTTGAGGGCTAGTGGACTGAGCAGGTATTCTTCTCCTTCCTGAGTGCCCTGGAGGGCTAGAATCACTGATGACTGTGATATCCTTCTCACTCCATTATTCTTGCCTGGGAAAAGACACAAGAGCAGAAGAGCCTGCCGGGCTACAGTCCATAGGGTCACAAAAGAGCTGGACATGACTTAGCAACTAAAAAACAACAACAGCAATGAACAGACCAAACAGCAAGAGCCCAAGTGATGTCCAATAAATCAAAAATTTGTTTAAAAGTAACCACTAGTAATTTCATTCTTGAAATTTTTCAAGTCAGTAAGATCACTATTTTTCCTCTTTTAAATTTTTGTCCAATACTCTCAGGATGAAAGGAAACTTTCAGTCACATTGGTATGTGTGTGTGCCTGCACACATGTGTGTATGTATCTGTGTTTGTCTATATTCTGTAACATTTAATATTGTATGTGAATTTTCCACTAAATTTAAATTCCTTTTTGTTTCTAAACCATGATATCTATAATGGTGTTTCCTTTTTCTTTTTCAGATGATCTTCAGAAAAAAATGGGTAAATTTCTTTTATATCATTAATCTTCCAAGCACACTAAATTATCCTTTCTCAATTATTTGAATATTTCCTGTCCTTTTAACCCTAAAACATCCATTGTTTTCCTTTTGCATGGATGTCTATTTTGACTTCCTGTATTATTTGCTGGAAACTTCATCAATAATAAATTCTCTTCACATCTGTTATTGTACACCTGATTCTTTTCTAATGTTTCCTTTTCCTTTTTTTGGATCCCAGTTTTTTTTTTTTTAATTAATTAATTAATTTTAATTGGAGGCTAATTACTTTATGATATTGTGGTGGTTTTTGCCATACATTGACGTGAATCAGCCATGGGTGTACATGATGTTCTTTCCCTATAAACTGTTCCAGTCTATCATTCAGAATTTTGCCAGTTTCATTATATGTTTTGTGAGGTAAAGGGGATGAGACTGATGGAAACATGGTTTATATTCTGTATTTATTTTTTTGGAGCACTTCCATTCACTTGAAACTTCTTTCATGTTTTCAAGGGGTTATTAATGTGCCATAGATATCTTTCCAAACCTTATGAGATAAAACAAGACTCCAAATTTTCTGAGTGAACTTTCTACAGCTCTTGTACTTTTAAAGACTGTGTGAATTCATTGGTCCAGTGTGGACTTTAGGCTCACAATTCCAATGCCTTTTATTATTTACTAGAATCTTCTCTCATGTGTGCATATATTTTATATACCATTTCCTGGGTGTATTTTCTCTTATACCATAGTAATTTTCTCTTTTTTGCATTTTATTGACATAATTTTTCACTTGGAAAATGTAATAATTTTGAGATCATATATATGGAGACATATAACATATGTCTCCATTTTGAAATTTTAAGTGAATGACATAAGAGACTTGAGTACTAGCATAATTTTAAAAGGTTTTTTAAGGAAACACTGACATAACCATTAAAAGTTTAACATCCTTTCTCTTATGATGATATTCTTCTATGATTTTTTTGGTTACAGATGAATAGAAGTAGGGAATACATCTCTTCAATGTATGAAGTGTGCCTCCTATGACACTGATAGAGTTTTAACTAGATAGGTGCTTTGACTATAGGCTTGCTTGTGACTTCTTAAGTATCTGACACATGTACGTGTGCATGTTTGCACTGTATCCTGGAAAGGGAGATGGTCCAGTAAGAGATATATGATAAATATTGTTTCCTCCAGAATAAGTCTTATTCTACTTTTTCTCATAATATCATTTTCTATCTTTGTACTTTTATGTCAAGAGATGGGGGCTGGAGGATGCAAGGAAAATTGCCACCGAGTCAAGTTGTCCTTTGGAAAACTTTGTCCCAGTGCTTAACATACTTCTCACACTGAAACTAGGAATAAGCTGTAGAAGCATTTCAAATTCTATCATCCTCCCATTAGAACGTACTCAAATGTTTGTGGGTTTTTTAACCCTGCAAAACTAATAGTCATTGAAAGTTTAACATTCCTCTTCTATAATAACATTTTTTCATTTAAATTTTTGTTTTCAAAAACAGTGGAATGTAGGATTTACTTCATTGTATTTAGCAGGCTTCATATAACAACTTATATACATACAGTTTAGATTATTTTAATTTTGCTTCCTCATAACTTAATTTTGTATTTTACCTGTACCACGTGGTGTGTGGAAAATTTTTTCCTTCTAATAACACCTAATCTTGAGTGAAGAGGTAATACCGTTTGCTATTCCTTTCTCTTTTAATTGGTGTATACTTGCTTTACCATGTTTTGCTAGTTTCTGCTCTACAAGAAAGTGAATCAGTAATACCTATACATATGTCCATTCTTTTTAGATTTCTTTCCCATTTAGGTAACTACAGAGCATTGAGTAGAGTTCCCTGTGTTACACATTAGGTTCTTATTATTTATCTATTTTATACATAGTAGTTTATATAAGTCAATCCCAACCTCCCAATTCATCCCACTGCCACCACCACCCCCTTGGTAGCCATCAGTTTATTCTCTACTTCTGTGTTTCTTTTTATGCTTTGCAACTAAGTTCATCTGTAACATTTTTCTAGATTCTACATATAAGCGATATTATATGATATGTGTTCTTCTCTTTTTGACTTATTTCACTATGTATGACAATATCTAGGCCCATACATGGGAAATATAGATCAATGGAACAAGATAAAAAGTCCAGAGATAAACCCAGGAATGTAGGACCTTAGTTCCCTGACCTGGGATCAAACCCATGCCCCTGCAGTGAAAGCACAGAGTTTTAACTACTGGACCTCCAGAAACGTCCCCCAAATAACTTCTTAAATATCTCTGTTTTGTGTGAGTTGTATTCACATTTGATTTTGGAAAAAAAAAGGAGAAGGCAATATTGTCCTCGTGATGGGTGTGTGTTTTTGTTTTTTTTTTTAAATCTCAGAGGAAGTTCTGGTTCAAGTTCAAGATTCTTGATTCAGTGTTTACAACTAACTTATTCAACTGAGTACAACAAACTACGAACTAGCCACATGTTTTTAGTAGCTGTCACAAAACTTATTAGATCCAACATAATGAATAATAAAAGGGTTTTCCTTGTAGCCCAGCTAGTAAAGAATCCACCTGCAATGCAGGAGACCCCAGTTTGATTCCTTGGTTGGATAGATCCCCTGGAGAAGGGTTAGTGTATCCATTCTAGTATTCTTAGGCTTCCCTGGTGGCTCAGGTGGTAAAGAATCTGCCTGCAATATGAGAGACCTGGGTTTGATCCCTGGGTTGGAAGATCCCCTGGAGGAGGTCCTGACAACTCACTCTAGTATTCTTCCCTGGAGAATCTGCGTGGACAGAGGAGCCTGGTGGGCTATAGTCCATGGGGTCACAAAGAGTCAGACACGAGTAAGCACAGCACAAGATTGAATAATAAGAGCCTAAATAAATTCAAAATGTACACAAAAATTTTGAAAATGTAACTATGTGAACTAATATTTCTAAAAATCTCTCTTCATTTAGAAAATTGACTGCATTTGCTTTTCTTTGTCTTCTTTTTTTAAACCATAGAATGTTCTCTGGATAAAACAGAGGTGATTTCAGCCATTATTGGTGAATTTATTTTGTGTTCATGATGTGTATATGTGAATGTGTTCCAGTGTATCATGATGGTGTTAACATTACTTTTTTTTTTATTAGTTGGAGGTGAATTACTTTACAACATTGTAGTGGTTTTTGTCATACATTGACATGAATCAGCCATGGAGTTACATGTATTCCCCATCCTGATCCCCACTCCCACCTCCCTCTCCACCCGATCCCTCTGGGTCTTCCCAGTGCACCAGGTCCGAGCACTTGTCTCATGCATCCAACCTGGGCTGGTGATCTGTTTCACCCTAAATAATATACATGTTTCAATGCTGTTCTCTTGAAACATCCCACCCTCGCCTTCTCCCACAGAGTCCAAAAGTCTGTTCTGTACATCTGTGTCTCTTTTTCTGTTTTGCATATAGGGTTATCGTTAACATCTTTCTAAATTCCATATATATGTGTTAGTATACTGTAATGGTCTTTATCTTTCTGGCTTACTTCACTCTGTATAATGGGCTCCAGTTTCATCCATCTCATTAGAACTGATTCAAATGAATTCTTTTTAATGGCTGAGTAATATTCCATGGTGTATATGTACCACAGCTTCCTTATCCATTCGTCTGCTGATGGGCATCTAGGTTGCTTCCATGTCCTGGCTATGATAAACAGTGCTGCGTTGAACATTGAGGTGCACATGTCTCTTTCCGATCTGGTTTCCTTGGTGTGTATGCCCAGAAGTGGGATTGCTGGGTCATATGGCAGTTCTATTTCCAGTTTTTTAAGAAACCTCCACATGTTCTCCATAGTGGCTGTACTAGTTTGCATTCCCACCAACAGTGTAAGAGGGTTCCCCTTTCTCCACACCCTCTCCAGCATTTATTGCTTGTAGACTTTTGGATAGCAGCCATCCTGACTGGCGTGTAATAGTACCTCATTGTGGTTTTGATTTGCATTTCTCTGATAATGAGTGATGTTGAGCAACTTTTCATGTGTTTTTTAGCCATCTGTATGTCTTCCTTGGAGAGATGTCTGTTTAGTTCTTTGGCCCATTTTTTGATTGGGTCATTTAATTTCTGGAGTTGAGCTGGAGGAGTTGCTTGTATATTTTCGAGATTAATCCTTTGTTTGTTGCTTCATTTGCTATTATTTTCTCCCAATCTGAGGGCTGTCTTTTCAGCTTCCTTATAGTTTCCTTTGTTGTGCAAAAGCTTTTAAGTTTCATTAGGTCCCATTTGTTTATTTTTGCTTTTGTTTCTAATATTCTGGGATGTGGGTCTTAGAGGATCCTGCTGTGATTTATGTCAGAGAGTGTTTTGCCTATGTTCTCCTCTAGGAGTTTTACAGTTTCTGGTCTTACTTTTAGATCTTTAATCCATTTTGAATTTATTTTTGTGTATGCTGTTAGAAAGTGTTCTAGTTTCATTCTTTTAGAAGTGGTTGACCAGTTTTCCCAGCACCACTTGTTAAAGACGTTGTCTTTTTTCCATTGTATATCCTCGCCCCCTTTGTCGAAGATAAGGTGACCATAGGTTCGTGGATTTATCTCTGGGCTTTCTATTCTGTTCCATTGATCTATATTTCTGTCTTTCCGCCAATAACATACTGTCTTGATGACTGTGGCTTTGTAGTAGAGCCTGAAGTTAGGCAGGTTGATTCCTCCAGGTTGCACTGAATCTATAGATTGCTTTGGGTAGTATAGCCATTTTGACAATATTGATTCCTCCAATCCATGAACACGGTATATTTCTCCATCTGTTTGTGTCCTCTTTGATTTCTTTCATCAGTAATTTATAGTTTTCTATGTATAAGTCTTTTGTTTCTTTAGGTAGATATACTCCTAAGTATTTTATTCTTTTTGTTGCAATGGTGAATGGTATTGTTTCCTTAATTTCTCTTTCTGTTTTCTCACTGTTAGTGTATAGGAATGCAAGAGATTTCTTTGTGTTAATTTTATATCCTGCAACTTTACTATATTCGGTGATTAGCTCTAGTAATTTTCTGATAGAGTCTTTAGGGTTTTCTATGTAGAGGATCATGTCATCTGCAAACTGAGAGAGTTTCACTTCTCCTTTTCCTATCTGGATTCCTTTTACATCTTTTTCTGCCCTGATTGCTGTGGCCAACACTTCCAAAACTATGTTGAATAGTAGTGGTGAGAGTGGGCATCCTTGTCTTGTTCCTGATTTCAGGGGAAATGCTTTCAATTTTTCACCATTGAGGGTAATGCTTGCTGTGGGTTTGTCATATATAGCTTTTATTATGTTGAGGTATGTTCCTTCTATTCCTGCTTTCTGGAGAGTTTTAATCATAAATGGATGTTGAATTTTGTCAAAGGCTTTTTCTGCATCTATTGAGATAATCATATGGTTTTTATCTTTCAATTTTTTAATGTGGTATATCACATTGATTGATTTGCGGGATTGATTCTTTAATAAGAATCCTTGCATTCCTGGGATAAAGCCCACTTGGTCATGGTGTATGGTTTTTTTTAATATGTTGTTGGATTCTGTTTGCTAGAATTTTGTTAAGGATTTTTGCATCTATGTTCATCAGTGATATTGGCCTGTAGTTTTCTTTTTTTGTGGCATCTTTGTCTGGTTTTGGAATTAGGGTGATGGTGGCCTTATAGAATGAGTTTGGAAGTTTACGTTCTGCAATTTTCTGGAAGAGTTTGAGTAAGATAGGTGTTAGCTCTTCTCTAAATTTTTTGGTAGAATTCAGCTGTGAAGCCATCTGGTCCTGGGCTTTTGTTTGCTGGAAGATTTCTGATTACAGTTTCGATTTCCTTGCTTCTGATGGGTTTGTTAAGATCTTCTATTTCTTCCTGGTTCAGTTTTGGAAAGTTATACTTCTCTAAGAACTTGTCCATTCTTCCAAGTTGTCCATTTTATTGGCATAAGAGCTGCTGGTAGTAGTCTCTTATGATCCTTTGTATTTCAGTGTTGTCTGTTGTGATCTCTCCATTTTCATTTCTAATTTTGTTAATTTGGTTCTTCTCCCTTTGTTTCTTAATGAGTCTTGCTAATGGTTTGTCAATTTTGTTTATTTTTTTAAAAAACCAGCTTTTAGCTTTGCTGATTTTTGCTATGGTCTCTTTAGTTTCTTTTTCATTTATTTCTGCCCGAATTTTTAAGATTTCTTTCCTTCTACTTACCCTGGGGTTCTTTATTTCTTCCTTCTCTAGCTGCTTTAGAGAGTAGAGTTAGGTTATTTATTTGACTTTTTTCTTGTTTCTTGAGGTAGGCCTGTAATGCTATGAATCTTCCCCTTAGCACTGCTTTTACAGTGTCCCATAGGTTTTGGGTTGTTGTGTTTTCATTTTCATTCATTTCTGTGCATATTTTGATTTCTTTTTTGATTTCTTCTATGATTTGTTGGTTATTCAGAAGCATGTTGTTTAGCCTTCATATGTTTGAATTTTTAATATTTTTTTTCCTGTAATTGAGATCTAATCTTACTGCACTGTGGTCAGAAAAGATGACTGGAATGATTTCAATTTTTTTGAATTTACCAAGACTAGATTTATGGCCCAGGATATGATCTATTCTGGAGAAGGTTCCGTGTGCACTTGAGAAAAAGGTGAAGTTGATTGTTTTGGGGTGAAACGTCCTATAGATGTCAATCAGGTCTAGCTGGTCCATTGTGTCCTTTAAAGTTTGATTTCCTTGTTGATTTTCTGTTTAGTTGATCTATCCATAGTTGTGAGTGGGGTCTTAAAGTCTCCCACTATTATTGTGTTGCTATTAATTTCCTCTTTCATACTCATTAGCATTTGCCTTACAAATTGCGGTGCTCCTATGTTGGGTGCATATATATTTATAATTGTTATATCTTCTTCTTGGATTGATCCTTTGATCATTTTGTAGTGTCCTTCTTTGTCTCTTTTCACAGCCTTTATTTGAAAGTCTATTTTATCTGATATGAGTATTGCGACTCCTGCTTTCTTTTGGTCTCCGTTTGCATGAAATATTTTTTTCCAGTCCTTCACTTTTAGTCTGTATGTGTCCCTTGTTTTGAGGTGGGTCTCTTGTAGATAGCATATATAGGGGTCTTGTTTTTGTATCCATTCAGCCAGTCTTTGTTTTTTGGTTGGGGCATTCAACCCATTTACATTTAAGGTAAGTATTGATAGGTATGGTCTGGTTGCCATTTACTTTGTTGTTTGGGGTTCATGTTTATACAAACTTTCTGTGTTTCCTGTCTAGAAAAGATCCTTTAGCATTTGTTGAAGAGCTGGTTTGGTGGTGCTGAATTCTCTCAGCTTTTGCTTGTCTGTAAAGCTTTTGAATTCTCCTTCATATCTGAATGAGATCCTTGCTGGGTACAGTAATCTGGGTTGTAGGTTATTCTCTTTCATTACTTTAAGTATGTCCTGCCATTCCCTTCTGGCCTGAAGGGTTTCTATTGATAGATCAGCTGTTATCCTTACGGGAATCCCTTTGTGTGTTATTTGTCATTTCTCCCTTGCTGTTTTTACTATTTGTTCTTTGTGTTTGGTCTTTGTTAATTTGATTAATATGTGTCTTGGGGTATTTCACCTTGGGTTTATCCTGTTTGGAACTCTCTGGGTTTCTGGACTTGTGTGGCTATTTCCTTCCCCATTTTAGGGAAGTTTTCAGCTATTATCTCCTCGAGTAACTTCTCATGGCCTTTCTTTTTGTCTTCTTCTTCTGGGACTCCTATGATTCGAATGTTGGGGCGTTTCACATTGTCCCAGAGGTCCCTGAGGTTGTCCTCATTTCTTTTGATTCTTTCTTCTTTTTTCCTCTCTGCTTCATTTATTTCCACCATTTTATCTTCTACCTCACTTATCCTATCTTCTGTCTCCGTTATCCTACTGTTGGTTCCCTCCAGAGTGTTTTTGATTTAATTTATTGCATTATTCATTTTTAATTGACTCTTTTTTTTTTATTTCTTCTAGGTCCTTGTTAAGTATTTCTTGCATCTTCTCAGTCTTTGTCTCCAGGCTATTTATTTGTAACTCCATTTTGTTTTCAAGATTTTGGATCATTTCATTATCATTATTCTAAATTCTTTTTCAGGTAGATTCCCTATCTCCTCCTCTTTTGTTTGATTTGGTGGGCATTTTTCATGTTCCTTTACTTGTTGGGTATTTCTCTGTCTTTTCATCTTGTTTAGATTGCTGTGTCTGGAGTGGGCTTTCTGTACTCTGTTGGTCTGTGGTTCCTTTCTATTGTGGAGATTTTACCCAGTGGGTGGGGTTGGATGATTGGCTTGTCAAGGTTTCCTGGTTAGGGAAGCTTGTGTCAGTGTTCTGGTGCATGGAACTGCATTTCTTCTCTCTGGAGTGCAATGGAGTGCCCAGTAATGAGTTTTGCAATGGGTTTATGTGTTAGGTGTGACTTTGGGCAGCCTGTATGTTGACACTTTGGTCTATGTTCCTGCATTGCTAAAGAATTTGTGTGGTATGTCTTGTTCTGGAGCTTATTGGCTCTTGGGTGGTGGTTGGTTTTGGTGTAGGTATGGAGGCTTTTGGATGGTCTCTTGTTCCTTAATGTTCCATGTAGTCAGGAGTCTTCTGGTGTTCTCAGGTTTTGGGCTTAAGTCTCTTGCCTCTGGATTTCAGTTTTATTCTTCCAATAGTCTCAAGACTTCTCCAACTATACAGCACTGATAATAAAACTTCTAGGTTAATGGTGAACAGATTCTCCACCGTGAGGGACAACCAGAGAGGTTCACAGAGTTACATGAAGAATAGGAGAGGGAGGAAGGAGATAGAGATGAGCAGAAGGAGAGAAAGGGGGACTCAAGAGGAGAGAGACAGATCTATGCAGTTATCTGTTCCCAAAGTGTTCTCCGTAGCCCAGACACCCACAAAGATTCACAGAATTGGATTGGGAAGAGAAGGGGAAAGGAGGAAATAGAGGTGTTCTGAGGTAGAAAACAGAGAGTCAAAAGTGGGAGAGAGTAATCAACACACTCCTGAATAAAAATGGGAACTGAATATTGTATTCTTAAATGTTCAAAATTTATATCACATACTGAAAAACAAAGATTAAAAATATAGCATAGAGGTTAGACTCTTTGAAATACAATATTTAAAAACAAAAACAAAACACAAAATTTAGAAATATATATGAAGTTCAGTTTAAAAAATAAGGCTTCTCTCTCTTTTTTTTTTTTTGCAAGGTTATAGTGAAATGAAAATGAAAATTAAGGAATAATAGAGGAGTATTAGAGGACTTTAAAAGGAAATAGGAGAGAAATACAAGAAAAAGAAAAAAAAGAAAGAAGAGAAGAAAAAAAGAAAAAAAATTTTTTTCCCTAATTAAAAAAAAAATCATAAAAATATATGAAAATGAAAGTTGAGGAGTAATGGGGGAGTAATAGGGAATTTTAAAAGAAAATAAAAGAGAAAAAAATTTAAAAAAGGAACAAAAAAATTTTTTTAATTTAACAAAAAATATACATATATATCTATGAATTTCTCTGGAGCTGTTGCAGTCAGTGTAAGCTCAGTTCAATTTCAGATAGCTACTCTTTACAGCTTACACTTCTCTATATCTATAGGCCCCTTCTGGTGTAGTCGGTGTTACCTTCAGGGATTTTAATCTGTTGCACCGGTCCTTTCTGAAGCAGTTCCCTTTGTTTATTTGGCTTCTGTTTGCCGTCTCTTTGGTGTCTAATTTACGCCCTGACACAGGCAGCGGAGGTGGTCTCTTATTTAGGTTCGCTAGTTCAGTTCAGTCCTGCTACGGGGAGGGCGGGGCGCTGCAGACAGATATCGCTGTGTGTGGATAGCACTCACCGTGTTCTGGCCACACTGGGTTTGCCCCGTACAGGGGTGTCTGTGCTTTCCCCGTCTACACTGCTCAGGTTCCCGGCTGCTCTATATGGAGCGGGCCCTGTGTTGAGTGCGGTTCCAGTTTTTGGGTACTCCACAAAAGCGCGGATTTGGTTGCGCCTGCGTTTTGTGCCTTCCCTGGCCTGAGCGGTTCAGGCAGCCAGAGGCTTGGGCGCCCTCTCCCCGGATGCTGCGCGCCTTTTCCCTCCATGGCCCCAGCGCGCGCCATCGCCGGTTGGGTGCCTACGGCTTGCGTCTGTTCAGAGGAGTTGGCCTCTAGCCGCGACCTTCCCGGCGGCGGATGTCGACCATCCAGAATCTCAGGAAGTCTTTAGATAGGAACCGGGGGCCTGTTTGCAGTGTGGGAGGGGGTGACTTCTCTGGGGCTGAGTTTGCCCCTTTCCCCTCCCCCCTGCCTCCTACCTCCAGCAGGGATGGGCCGGCTCTTCTCTGGAGTTTTTCAGTCCCTTTGTTTTGCGAACCGCCGGCAGTGTGTTCGGGCCAGATAATTTTCTCCCTTGCTATCCCCCAGTTTAAAAGAGCTCCCTTCGATTGCTCTCAGGGCCTTCGGGCTGGTCCTTACCCTAAGCAATGACACCCGCTCCTCTCCTTTCCTCCCCTACTTGTTGGTGGCAGGTGCTGGCCTCTGGGGTACTTTTCTGCTGGGAGTTGCTTTTCCGCACGTAATCTGTGGGCCTTAATTTAATTTTTCCTCCCAGTTAAGTTGCCCTCTGAGATTTGAAAACTTCCCTCAGGCCCGCCAGTGCGAGGGTTTCCTGGTGATTGGAAACTTCCTCTATTAAGACTCCGTTCCCGGGAGGGGTCTCCATGCCTAGCTCTTTTGTCTCTCTTTTTATCTTTTATATTTTGTCCTACCTCCCTTTGAAGACAATGGGTTGCTTTTCTGGGCGCCTGATGTCCTCTGCTAGCGATCAGAAGTTGTTTTGTGAAATTTGTTCAGCATTCAATTGTTCTTTGGATGAATTTGTAGGAGAGAAAGTGGTCTCCCCTTCCTATTCCTCCGCCATCTTGGCTCCTCCCCTCTTAACATTACTTTTGAATTCTTCAAAATATTTCACTTTTCTTCATATTTGTTTCCCATGGTATTTACATGAAGCTCTCTGTTTTATTTTCTAGGTGATCTGAAAAATATTGGTAAGTTTGTAATAACTCTTCACTCCAGTAACTTCCAGTGACTTCTTCCACATAGTCTTGATCATTCTCTGCCCTTTTATCAAAGTGGCCCATCATCACGTGGATATCCACTCATTTCCATCCAATTTTTCGATGTGAGCTTCTTTCTTATCTTCTTTCCACTGATGTTTCCCTGTGTTCCATCATTGCTCATTGCATCTTTTTTTCCATTTCCATCCAATTATATTGATTTTCTTTGTCTCCCCAGGACTCGCCAAACTTGTATCATAATTTTCTGAGAGGAAGGGATTGGGCTACTTGACACATGGTTGCCATGTAAATATAGGACATTTGCCAGTACCCAAGAAGAGGGGACCATTAATAAACTATTAATATTTTCCCAGTGCTTAAGGAAAATAAGCACTTAATAAGCTTAATAAAGAAGTTTCTATCTCCATTGTCCTGTCAAAGATCTTATAAAAATATGATGCCATCCACTGCTTAAGTGTGAAATTGAGTCCCACTCTTCACTGTTCTTGAACATAATACTCAAAGTATTCATTTTTAAAAATATTTTATAATAGTTTCTTGTCTTTCTTCCCATCTGGAGTATTCTTTATACTTTTACATTTTATTTATACAATTATTATTCCTGCAAACTGCAGAAATAATTGAAAATTATCTTTTCAGTCATTAAACAATGATGTTATATCTTAAAAAACTGTCTAGTATATCTCAAAATTTAGGACTTTGTATGTGAATGACAAAAGCTGTTGGCCTAGTATAATTCCAAATTTTTTTTTCATAAAGCTCTTCAAATTAGTTTGACATCCTCCTTTTCTAATTATATGTTTAACTGTATCTTAGTTTAACACATTGGATGAAACTGGGAGCTTATCTCTTTAATGCAGGTAGCAGGCTTCATATGAATACTGCCACAGATCAAATTTCTGACAGAGGAGTATTTTTAACTATAAGCTTCTGTATCACATTTATAGACCCATTTCATCTACATGAGCACATGTGTCTTTTATTATGAAAAACCTGGAAAGCCCAGTTCAAGACCAAATAGCAATTCTGATTATTCCAGAGGAATTTCCACTTTACCTTGATTTCCTTTTGTATAATAGTTCCTTTGCAGAAAGGATGAGGGAACTTAAAACAGCATTGCCTCTCATGAGTCACATGATCTTTGTAATATTAGGTTAAAATTCTGAGAAAAATGGGACCATTTTGTTGAATGAATAAATAATGGAAAGTAATCAAATTATTGTCTTCTTTTCCTCATATATGCCTTCATTTAGTTTGAATGGTTATTTCTTTCTTTTATTTTTCAGATAAGGGTGAAAATGATAAATGTAAGTCCCGTTAATATTTTACACTTTTTACCTTGTCAACTCAGTGATCATCTTCCCCCACTGCAATGTAGATATAGGTTTACATATTTTTTTTCTCATTTTATGATTATTTCAATTGAAATCTGCTTTCTTCATGAGTTATTTTTGCTTTCATTTGTCCCATCTGTGCAATTTATGCAGACATTTTCTTTTTGTTAAATGTATACAAATACTAACTTAGCTATCAAACTTTGCAATTTTTATAAGTTTGTGATCTGAAAGTTTTATCCATGATATTTTCATTTATTTGGTACAGAAGCCCCTTCACGCCCATTTAGTATTTCATTAACCTCCCTTTCATTTTGCTTTGTGAAAGTAAGCTTTATTGAGCAATGAGTTAAATCAAAGTCTCACAAAACACAGTTATGCATTAATCAGTTGAGAAAAATGTTGTGAATAGAGGCACCCATGAACCTGACCCTGATATTCTACAAGAGCAGTTGTTCAGGATTCTGTAACTCAGTGTTTCGTGATTTCATATGGCAAAGCTCTGTGCTAGGACAGATGAGTATATATATTTAACAGCATACATCACTTAATTAAAGATGAAAAACTGGGCAACAAAATAGTGCTTATTGCCAAAACAAATCATAAAGGTTTTATCAGATAATTACCCAAAACTGTATTTCTTAAGTCTTCTCAGTTCAGGAAATATATTCCTTTTTCCCATCTTCATTTATTGAATACTATTCATTATTCAAAAGGGAATTTTCAAATGCTGTATATATGTGTATGTATATATTTGTGTAAGTGTGTATGGTTTCTGTATGTTTATCTGTTAATAATTTAAATTTACATACAATTTTCAATAAATCTGAATTTTCTTCATGTTTCTTTCCAATGAAATTTACTTTGACTTCTCATTGTATTTTATAGACAAAATTTGGAAAAATAATGTTAAAGTATCTTTGATATCCCTCTACTCCCAAAGCACTTTAAAAAGCCTGCTTTCCTGATGTCTTACAAAAATCCCAGTTTTTCTTCAAAATGCAGTCATTGACTTGCCATCCCCAGGATCTCTACCATTCTAAGGCAACAGTTTGGTTGCCAATATATCCCATGTTCCTCTCTTTCTGGTCTTTCTAAGCCTGAATAAAAACTGAAATCATTCATTGGTCTCAAATAAACTTGAGGGTCATTATTACATTGCCTTAAGATTCCATATATGCAAAAAACTCACATAATTTTTTTTCCTGGAATTCTTTTATATCAAAAAAAGGTAATTTTACTTCATCCTTATTTATTTTTATTGACACAGTTATCGATGTGGCCAACTGCAATTACTTGTTTGCAGAAAGATTTTATATTGTTAGGAAAGTTGAAAAATAATATCTATCTCAATCCTGAATATTTTATGCTAATGACACCAAGAACTATTGTACTGTGATGTTTCCAAATAACAACAACCAACCAAATACTAACAGACCAAGCGATGTCCAATAAATCAAGAATCTATTTAAAGGAAAGCTACTAGCAGTTTTATTTCTGAAGTTGCTCCTCAGGTCAGGAAGATCACTCCTTTTTCCTCTTTATTTGATTAATATGATCAGGACATAAGGAAGCTTTCAGTAACATTTGTACTTGTGTGTGCTTCCATACATGTGTTCATGTATCTGTGCTTGTCTGTTGTTTAGCTGCTAAGTTGTGTTTGTCTATATCCTATTACATTTAACACTGTATGTGAATAAGTGACTAAATTTGAATTCCTTTTTATTTCTGAGCCATGATATTTAAAATGATGTTTCCTATTTCTTTTTCAGATGACTTTCAAAAACAAATAGGTAAGTTTCTCTCAGTTCAGTTCAATTGCTCAGGCGCGTCTGACTCTTTGCGACCCCATGGACTGCAACACACCAGGCTTCGCTGTCCATCACCAACTCCCAGAGCTTGCTCAAATTCATGTCCATCAAGTCAGTAATGTCATCCAACTATCTCATCCTCTGTCATCCCCTTCTCCTCCTGCCTTCAATCTTGACCAGCATCAGGGTCTTTTCAAATGAGTCAGTTCTTCGCATCAGGTGGCCAAAGTATTGGAGTTTTGCGTTCAGCATCAGTCCTTCCAATGAATATTCAGGATTGATTTCCTTTAAGATTGACTGGTTTGATAACCTTTCTGTCTAAGGGGCTCCCAAGAGTCTTCTCCAACACCATAGTGGTGCTCAACTTTCTCTATAGTCCAGCTCTCACATCCATACATTACTGGACTTTGTGGCAAAGTAATGTCTCTGCTTTTTAATATGCTATCTAGGTTGATCATAGTTTTTCTTCTAAGGAGCAAGCATCTTTTACTATCATGGCTTCAGTCACCATCTGCAGTGATTTTGGAGCCCAATAAATAAAGTCTGTCACCATTTTCCATTGTTTCCCTGTTTGCCATGAAGTGATGACATGATCTTACTTTTTTGAATGTTGAGTTTTGAGCCAACTTTTTAGCTCTCCTTTTTAACTTTCATCAAGAGGCTCTTCATTTCCAAACTTTGAATATTTACTGTCTTTTTAACCCTAAACCATCTGTTGGCTTACCTTTATCCTTGATGTCTACTCTAACTTCCCTATTTAACTCTTTAGGAACTTCATTGATATTAAATTCTCTCCACTTTTTTTTATCTTACAACTGATTTTTTACCAAAGCTTCCTTTTTCATTTCCCATGTTCCTTCCCTATAAAAATGGCCCAGTACTATCATTCAGATTTTTGCCAGTTTCATTATAAATTTTGTGATGTTCCATCTGGAAACATGGAAGATGGAACATGGAAGATGGAAACATGGTTTGCAGCCTATATTTATTATCTGGAGCACTTTCATTGGCTTGGAAAGTCTGCTATGTTTTCAGAATTAAAGGGGTCATTGATATGCCATTTATGCCTCCCAAATTTTATGATGTAGGATAAGATTACAAATTTGTTGAGTGAAGTTTCTCCAACTTTTGTACTTTCAGAGACTGTAAATTCAGGTGTTAACTCATACGTCCAGTGTGGGCTTTAGGATCACTCTTCCAGTGCCCTTTGACCATTCACTAGAGTCTTTTTTCAGGTGCACAGATATTTTGCATACCATTTACTGGGGTTATTTTCTCTCATACAATAGTAATTTCACTTTTTTTTTTCATTTATTGACATAATTTTTAACTTGTCAGATTGCAATAAGTTTCAGTGTTTGTATTGTAGAAAGACTTAGTATATTGAGCAAAGATTGTGTATAGTGTCTTTCTCCATTTTGAAATTTTATGTGAATGACATGAGAGGCTAGAGTTTGAAGAAACTCCAAAATGTTTGTTCAAAGAAACACTACTATAATCATTTGGCTTCCCTGGTGGTTCAGCTGGTAAAGAATCCACTGGCAATTAGTGAGATGTGGGTTTGATCCCTGGAGAAGGGAAGGGCTACCCACGCCAGTATTCTGGCCTGCAGAATTCCATGGACTACAGTCCATGGGGTTGCAAAGAGTCCCACATGACTGAGCGATTTTCACTTTCACTTTCAATATAACCATTAAAAGTTTAACATTCTTCCTTTGATAGTGATATCTTTCATTATAATTTTGGTTACAGATTGAATGAAAGTAGGGAATGCACTTCTTTTATGTGTGAAGCATGGCTCATATGAGTACTGCTAAGGATGGAGTTTTAACTAGATGGGTGCTTTTATCTGACTCCAATCTGTGTGCATGCTTGCACTGTGTTCTGGAAAAGAATAGTACAATGAAAGAAGGTCCCTTGAAATATATATGATTGATATTTTTGTCCTGGAAGATATCCTTTTCTGCCTCTTTTAGCGGCATATTCTATCTTTGTACTTTTGAATCAAGAGATGGGGGGTGGGGAGGGGATGCAAAAAGCATGCCATTGAGTGACAAGATGTCTTTTGGAAAACTTTGCTCCCAGTTCTAAAATACTCGACCCTTTGAAACTTGGAGTAAGCATATATGCATTTTATGTTTCTGTCATCTTCCCATAAGAATGTAGCCAAATGTTTGTGGATTTTCTTTCCCCTACTGTACTAAGAGAGTCACTGAAAGCTTAACATTCTCTTTGAATAACATTTTTCATGTAAATATTTTTTTTACAAGGGAGTGGAGTACAGGAGTTACTTTAATGTATTTAGCTGCCTTCATATAACATCTGGTACAAGTCCAGCTTGGGGCAAGTGCATGCTTACACTTTTTGCATCTTTAGTACTTTACTTTTCTTACCTATATCACGAGGGCTGTGGGATTATTTTTCTTCTAATAACACTTATGCTTTGTTGAAGAGGTAGTACTGTTGCTATTTCTGGTGTTCTTCTTTGTCTGTGTTTCTGTATTATAGTTGCTTTACAATGCTTTGTTAGTTTCTGCTCTACAGCCTAAGGGATCAGTTATGGATATATATATATATATATATCCACTCTTTTTTATGTTTCCTTCCCAGGTCCCAGGGAGCATTAAGTAAAGTTCCCTGTGCTATACAGTAGTTATAGTTATTATATATCATAGCTCTATTAGTTATATATTTTATACATAATAGTTATAAGTTGGTTCTCTACATCTCTAACTCTATTTCTGCTTTGCAAATATGTTCACCTGTACTATTTTTGTGTATTCCACATATAAGTGATATTATATGATATTTGTCTTTCTCCTTCTGACTTACATACTCTGTATGACAATCTCTACGTCAATCCACAACAAATATAGATCAATGAGAGGACAGAAAGTCCAAAGATAAATCCGAGCATGTGGGACCTTAGTTTTCTGACCAGGGATCCACCTCATGCACCCTGCAGTGAAAGCACACAGTCTGAACTACTGAACTGTTATGGGAATCTCCCTAATGATATCTTAAATAGCACTGTAGTGTTTGAGTTATGGTTGTATTTGATTCTGAAGAAAACAGGCGATTCAGTCCCCATTGGGTGCTGCTTATTGCAGAGGAAGACCTGACTTAGTTCCTCCCATGCTGTCACTTCCAGTCCTATTTCTTTGGCATCAAAGAGGTAAATAGAAGTGGAGAAAAAAAAAAAAACAAAAAAAAAAAAACCGGTTCCTCTGTCTTCTGAGAAGGCTATCAAGCCTTCATTGAAAATGGTGCCAATTCTCAAAAATTTTGGTCAGGTTGAGCCACTCTGTGAGGAATGGAAGTTATTCAAATGTTTGTCCCTTTCCTTTCCTGTCATTACACCTTCATTTTGAATTAATTTTGAGTTTTTTCCCTTAATATTTTATCAATAAGTGTGAACAGAAAAATCCCGAGTCCCACTGATGTATTTCCTTACGAACCTAGTTAAAGTTGCACCTTTTTCTCATAACATTGTCTTCATTTATGCATTCATTCATAGAATCATACCTAAAACAATTTGTAAATAAAGATGATGTGAATAGAGGCACCCAAAAACCTAACTCTGTATTTTCTGCTAGGAGCAAAGGCTGAAGATTCTTGATTCAGTGTGTATGGTGAACTTAAATAACTAAGCTCAAAGAAAACTGAGAGCTGATTATATATTTTCAGTAGCTGCCAAGAAACTTATTAGAACAACCATATTGAATAATAAGAGCCTAAATAAAGTCAAAAGGTACAGAAAAGTTTTGAAAGGGTAACTACCTGAACTAATATTTCTAAACATCTTTCTTCATTTAGAAAATTGACTGTGTTTGCCCTGGTCCCCTTTTTTTTAATAGAATGTTGTATGTTTGAAAGACAGCAGCTTTCAGCCACTATTCTTGAGTCTGTTTTATGTTCCTGATGTGAAAATCTGCATGTGTTTATATGTATACAGATGCTGTTAACATCAGTTTCAGGTTATTCAAAACATTTTATTTATCTTCATGGTTGTTTTCCCTGATATTCGAGTGACGCTTTCCATTTTATTTCCAGGTGATCTTCTGAGAAAACTTGGTAAGTCTGTAACAACTCTTCACTCAAGTAACTCTTCCAGTGACTGCTTCCACACTGTGTTGAGCATTCCCTGTCCTTCTATCATTACACCATCCATTGGCTCACTTTTCACGTGGGTGGCCATTCACTTCTGGCCAGTTTTTGGATGTGAACCTCTTTCTTATTTCATCATTTCTGTTGTTTTCCCCCTATGTTCCACCATTACTCATTGCATCTTTTCTACCTTTCCTTCTTATCACATTGGCTTTGTCTGTCTTCCAGAGACTTCCCAAATGGTATCATGATTTTCTGAGATGACAGGACTGAACTCATCAGCACATGGTTACCATGCTCTCCTTGTTTTCTGAGAAGTGTCAGTTAAATTAGGACGTTTACAAGTGCCCACGTTGTCGGGGGCGATTACTCTACGTTAATATTTCCCAATGCTTAAGAGAAAGAGGATTTCCAATTTAATAATGAACTTTCTCCCTCCATTGTCCTGTCAAAAATCTTATAAAATCTGATGCCATCCACTGGATAGTGTGAGACTGAGTCTCACTCTTTTACTGTTCTTGAACAAATTACTCAAATATTCTAGTTCTGCTAATATTTTGCAATATACTTTTGTCTTTTCTCATCTGTGTGTAGTATCTATACTGTGAAATTTTTGACAATGCTCTTATTATTTCTGCAAACTGTAATGCCTTTCCAATAATTAATCAAGTAAATTATATTTTGAGGAAGATTGAGAAATGCCGTATCTCAACTTTCAGGACTTTTTGTGTGAATGACAAGGAAAGCTGTTGTCCTAGGATGATTCCAAAAAATTTCTTCATAAATCACCACAAATTTCAAAGTATGACATCTTCCTTTTCTAATGACATTTTTCAATTTCCGCTTGGTTCACAGACTGGATAGAACTTGGGGACATATACTTTTAAGGCATTTTGCAAGCTTCATATGAATTCAGCCACAGATCAAATTTCTGACAGAGGCATATTCTCATTATATACTTTTGAATCACATTTACAGTACCTATTTCATGTATTTGAGCATGTTTGTCATTTGTTATGGACTTAAAAAACAAAACTGGAAAGCCCACTTAAGATCAAATATTGATTCAGTTTTTCCCAAAGGAAGTTTTCACATGGTAATTCCTTTGCAGAAAAGGATGAGGGGACTTAAAACAACATTGTCTCTCATGAGTTACATGACCTTTGGTACATTAGGTTCTAATTCTTAGAGAGGTAGAATCACTTTATTGAGTGAATAAATAATGGAAAGAAATTATTGTCATCTCTTCCACACATTCACCTTCATTTGGTTTGACTGGGTATTTCTTCATTTTATTTTTCAGATAAAGCTGAACGGGATAGAGGCAAGTCCCAATACTATTTCACACTTGGTACCTTGTAATGTTTCATCTCTTTGACTTTGGTCTTCAAGTCTCAGTGATCATCTTCCTCCACCGCAAAGTAGATATGACTTTACATTGTTTTCCTCTCATTTTATCATCATTTCAACTGACAGGTTTCATCTTCATGGGTTATTCAATGCTCTGTTACTTTTCCTTTCATTTGTCCCATATGTACAATTCATACAGACATTCGCTCTTTGCGAAGTGTATACAAATATGAACCTAACTGTAAAATTTTGCATTTTTAAGTTTCTGATCCAAAAGTTTAGTTCTTTGTGTTTCTTTTCAATGACAATTTCATTGATTTCTCATTGTATTTCACAGACAAAGTTCAGAGAAAAAGATTATGAAGTACCTTTGACATCCCTGTACTCCCAAAACACTTTTAAATGCCTGTTTTCTTGATGTTTTAAACATATCACACCTTAACCACCACTACAAATACACCAGAAATTTTTCCACGAGTCAATGTATATATTTGTTCTCCACATCTGTGACTCTATTTCTGCTTTGCAAATATATTAATCTGTATTCTTTTTGTACATTCCACATGTAAGTGATATTATATGACATTTGTTTTTCTCCTTCTGACCTTCTTCACCTTGTATGGCAACCTCTACGTCAATCCACAACAAATATAGATCAGTGAGAGGACAGAAAGTCCAAAGATAAATCCAAGCATGTGGGACCTTAATTTTCTGACCAGGGATCCATCTCATGGCCCCTGCACTGGAATCACAGAGTCTGAACTACTGAACTGTCAGGGAAAGCTCCCTAATAATATCTTAAATATCACTCTAGTCTTTGAATTGTGTTTGCATTTGATTCTGAAGAAAACAAGCAATACAGTCCCCACTGGGTGCTACTTATCGCAGAGGAAGACTTCACCTAGCTCCTCCTATGCTTTCATTTCCAGTCTTGTTTCTTTGGCATCAAAAAGCTAAATGGAAGTGGAAAAAAATGGTTCCTCTGTCTTCTGAGAAGACTGCCAAGGCTTCATTGAAAATGGTGCCAATTCTCAAAAATACTGGTCAGGTTGAGCCACACTGTGAGAAGTGGAAGTTATTCAAATGTTTGTCCCTTTCCTTTCCTGTCACTGCACCTTCAGTTTGAATGAATTTTGAGTTCTTTCCCTTAATATTTTATCAACAAGTGTGAAGAGAAATATCCCAGTCCCACTGATGTATTTTCCTATGAACCTAGTTAAAGTTGTACCTTTTTCTCGTACCATTGTCTTCATTTAGGCATTCATTGATAGAAACATACCTAAACCAACTTGTAAATAAAGATGATGTGAATAGAGGCACCCAAAATCCTAATTATGTATTTTCTGCTAGGAGCAAAGGCTGAAGATTCTTGATTCAGTGTGTATGGTGAACTTAAATAACTAAGCTGCAATAAAACTGAGAGCTGACTATATATTTTCTGTAGCTGCCAGGAAACTTTTTAGAACAATCATGTTGAATAATAAGAGCCTAAATAAAGTGAAAAGGTACAGAAAAATTTTGAAAGGGTAACTACCTGAACTAATATTTCTAAACATCTTTCATCTTTTAGAAAAATGACTGCTTGCCCCTTCCCCCATTTTTTAAATAGAATGTTCTATGTTTGAAAGACAGCACCTTTCAGCCATTATTCTTGACTCTGTTTTGTGTTCATGATGTGCAAACCTGCTTGTGTTTATATAGTATACAGATACAGTTAACATTAGTTTATGTTCTTCAAACATTTTATTTTTCTTCATGTTTGTTTTCCATGATATTCATGTGATGCTTTCCATTTTATTTCCAGGTGATCTTCTGAGAAAACTTGGTGAGTTTGTAACAACTCTTCACTCCAGTAACTCTTCCAGTGACTGCTTC
>SNSB01003605.1:7906584-7938003 GCA_012922965.1 Capreolus pygargus
CTCTGTCTTCTGAGAAGACTGTCAAGCCTTCATTGAAAATGGTGCCAGTTCTCAAAAATTTTGGTCAGGTTGAGCCGCAGTGTGAGGAGTGGAAGTTATTCAAATGTTTGTCCCTTTTTGAATTAATTTTGAGTTCTTTCCCTTAATATTTTATCAACAAGTGTGAAGAGAAATATTCCAAATCCCACAGATGTATTTCCCCATGAACCTAGTTAAAGTTGTACCTTTTTCTCGTACCATTGTCTTCATTTATGCATTCATTGATAGAATCATACCTAAAACAATTTGTAAATATAGATAATGTGAATAGAGGTACCCAAAGACGTAATTCTGTATTTTCTGCTAGGAGCAAAGGCTGAAGATTCTTCATTCAGTGTGTATTGTGAACTAAATAACTAACTTACAATAAAACTGAGAGCTGACTATATATTTTCAGTATGTGCCAAGAAACTTATTAGAACAAACATATTGAATAATAGCCTAAATAAAGTCAAAAGGTGCACAAAAATTTTGAAAGGGTAACTACCTGAACTAGTATTTCTAAACATCTTTCTTCATTTAGAAAATTGACTGTGTTTGCCCCGGTCCCCTTTTTTTAATAGTATGTTCTATGTTTGAAAAACAGCACCTTTCATCCACTGTTTTTGAGACTGTTTTGTGTTTATGGTGTTCAAACCAGCATGTGTTTATATGTATACAGATGCAGTTAACATTTGTTTCAGGTTCTTCAAAACATTTTATTTTTCTTCATGGTTGTTTTCCCTGATATTCACGTGATGCTTTCCATTTTATCTCCAGGTGATCTTCTGAGAAAACTTAGTAAGTTTGTAACAACTCTTCACTCCAGTAACTCTTCCAGTGACTGCTTCCACACTGTATTGAGCATTCCCTGTCCTTCTATCATTATACCATCCATTGGCTCACTTTTCACGTGGGTAGCCATTCACTTCTGGCCAGTTTTTGGATATGAACCTCTTTCTTATTTCATCATTTCTGTTGTTTTCCCCCTATGTTCCATCATAACTTATTGCATCTTTTCTACCTTTCCTTCTTGTCACACTGGGTTTGTCTGTCTTCCAGAGACTTCCCAAATGGTATCATGATTTTCTGAGAGGACGGGACTGAAATCAGCACAAGGTTGCCATGCTCTCCTTGTTTTCTGAGAAATGCCAGTTAATTTAGGATGTTTACAACTGCCCACATTGAATGGGGCGATTGCTCTACCGTTAATGTTTCCCAATGCTTAAGAGAAAGGATTCCCAATTTAATAATGATGTTTCTCCCTCAATTGTCCTGTCAAAGATCTTGTAAAATCTGGTGCCATCCGTTGGATAGTGTGAGATTGAGTCTCACTCTTTTACGATTCTTGAACAAATTATTCAAATGTCCCAGTTCTGCTAGTATTTTGCAATATACTTCTGTCTTTTCCCATCTATGTGTAGTATTTATACTTTGAAATTTTTGTCAATAGTATTATTATTTGTGCAAACTGTAATGCCTTTCCAATATTTCAGCAAAGAAGTTATTTCTTGAGGGAGATTGAGAAATGCCATATCTCAATTTTCAGGACTTTTTATGTGAATGACAAGGAAATCATTTGTCCTAGGATAATTCAACAATTTTTCTTCATAAAGCACTTCAAATTTCAAAGTATGACATCTTCCTTTTCTAATGACATTTTTCAATTTCCTCTTGGTTTACAGACTGGATAGAACTTGGGAACATATACTTAAGGCATTTAGCTGGCTTCATATGAATTCAGCCACAGATCAAATTTCTGACAGAGGCATACTCTCATTAAATACTTTTGAATCACATTTACAGTACCTATTTCATATATTTGAGCATGTTTATCATTTGTTATGAACTTAAAAAACAAAACTGGAAAGCCCAATTCATGATCAAATATTGATTCAGTTTCACCCAAAGGAAGTTCTCACGTGGAATTCCATTGCAAAAAAGGATGAGGGAACTTAAAACAGCATTGTCTCTCATGAGTTATGTGGCCTTTGGGACATTAGGTTCTAATTCTTAGAGAGGTGGAATCACTTTATTGAGTGAGTAAATAATGGAAAGAAATTATTGTCATCTCTTCCTCACATTGTGCCTTCGTTTGGTTTGACTGGTTATTTCTTCCTTTTATTTTTCAGATAAGGCTGAACAGGATAGAGGCAAGTCCCAATAATATTTCACATTTGGTACCTTGTAATGTTTCATCTCTTTGACTTTGGTTTTCAAGTCTCAGTGATCATCTTCCTCCATTGCAATGTAGATATGACTTTACATCATTTTTCTCTCATTATATCATCATTTCAACTGACAGGTTTCATCTTCATGGGTTATTCAATGCTCCATTACTTTTGCTTTCATTTGTCACTTCTGTACAATTTATGCAGACATTCACTCTTTGCGAAGTGTATACAGATATGAACTTAACTATAAAATAGTGCAATTTTTAAGTTTCTGATCTGAAAGCTTAGTTCTTTGTGTTTCTTTTCAATGAAAATTACATTGATTTTTCCTTGTATTTCACAGACAAAATTCAGAGAAAAATATTATAAAGTATTTTTTACATCCCTCTAGTCCCAAAACACTCTAAAATGCCTGCTTTCTTGATATTTTAAATATGTCCCACCTTTTCATCAAAAGCCATCAACAGTTTGCACTCTACAGTATTTCTAGTATTCTGAGGCAATACTTTTCATGTCACCTTCTCTTATATCCATCTCTTTTTTGGTCTTTGAAAGCCTGAATAAAATCTGAAATGATTCATTGATGGAGGTCATCCTTACACTGCTTTAAAATCTGGGAGTAGTACCCAGATATATATATATAAATTTTTTTTACATTTACATTTTCTTTTTTATTTATTTATTTTTTTCCATTTATTTTTATTTGTTGGAGGCTAAGTACTTTACAATATTGTAGTGATTTTTGTCATACATTGACATGAATCAGTCATGGATTTACATGTATTCCCCATCCCGATCCCCCCTGATACGTCCCTCTCTACCTGATATTTTTTTTTCCTAAAATTTTTTTGATATCCAAAGAGAATAATTTTCATTCTTACTTTTATTAACACAGTTGCTAATATGGACAACTTCAATTACTTCAGCTATTTTAGAAAGATATTATACTGATAAAAATGTTAAAAATAGTATATATCTACCTTGAATATTTTATGTGAATGAAATAATAATCTCTGTTCTGTAATGTTCAATAAGAATTTTTTCCCCTAAAAAAATTTATTCATTAAAATTTAAAATCCTATTCTTTTCTAAGGACATTTTCCAGTATACATTTTTTATCAGAGGAAATTTATCTCTTTGATGTATGCAGAAGAGTTCATTTAGTCATTGCTACAGATAATGTTTTGAACATATGGGTGATTTTTTTCTCTGGTTCCTCATCTCTCCTTAACAAATTCTGTGTGCTTGTGTTTATATATGCATTTATTTGAGAAGGTGATTGAGATAATATAACCTTCTTCTTGGTGTGAACTAAAATAGCAATTCAACCAAAATGAAGTTATAACATCATTGCATAAGAAAATGTTAATATTGTTTCCTAAGGACAAATCCTGCATTTTTCTAGAAGTAGTTCAGAACACTCTAATTCACCCTTTGTGGATATTTTATGTGAGATGATAATTTATATTTTGTAGCAGCAAAGAATGTTATTAAAGGTAACTAACAAAATCATAACAGCCCAAGTAGTGGCCAAATAATTCATGAACATTTTCAAAAGGTAACCACCATTACCAATACACCTGAGATTTTTCCTCGGGTCAGTGTATAAGTTTGTTCTCTACATCTCTGCTTCTATTTCTGCCTTGCAAATATGTTCATTTGTACTATTTTTGTGTACTCCACATGTAAGTGATATTACATATTTGTTTTTCTCATTCTGACTTCCTTCACACTGTATGAAAATCTCTAGGTTAATCCACAACAAATATAGATCAATGAGAGGACGGAAAGTCCAAAGATAAATCCAAGCATGTGGGATCTTAGTTTTCTGAACAGGGATCCACCTCATGCCCCCTGCAGTGACAGAACAGAGGCTGAACTACTGAACCATCAGGGGAATCTCCCTAATAATATCTTAAAAATCACTCTAGTCTTTGAATTGAGTCTGCATTTGATTCTGAAGAAAACAGGCAATACAGTCCCCACTGGGTGCTGCTTATCGCAGGGAAGGATCTCACCTAGCTCCTCCCATGCTGTCATTTCCAGTCTTGTTTCTTTGCCATCAAAGAGATAAATGGAAATGAAAAAAAGGTCCTCTGTCTTCTGAGGAGACTATCAAGCCTTCATTGAAAATGGTGCCAATTCTCAAAAATATTGGTCAGGTTCAGCCACACTGTGAGGAATGGAAGTTATTCAAATGTTTGTCCCTTTCCTTTCCTGTCATTGCACCTTCATTTTGAATGAATTTTGAGTTCTTTCCCTTAATATTTTATCAGTAAGTGTGAAGAGAAAAATCCCAAGTCCCACTGATGTATTTCCCTATGGACCTAGTTAAAGTTGCACCTTTTTCTTGTCCATTGTCTTCATTTAGGCATTCATTGATAGAAATATACCTAAACCAATTTGTAAATATAGGTGATATTTATATGTGATAAATATTCACATAGAGGCACCCAAAAAACTAATTGTGTATTTTCTGCTAGAAGCAAAGGCTGAAGATTTTTGATTCAGTGTGCATGGTGAACTTAAATAACTAAACTACAATAAAACTGAGAGCTGACTATATATTTTCAGTGGCTGCCAAGAAACTTATTAGAACAACCATATTGAATAATAAGAGCCTAAATAAAGTCAAAAGGTGCACAAAAATTTTGAAAGGGTAACTACCTGAACTAATATTTCTAAACATCTTTCTTCATTTAGAAAATTGACTGTGTTTGCCCCTGTTCCCCTTTTTTTAATAGAATGTTCTATTTTTGAAAGACAGCAGTTTTCAGCCACTATTCTTGAGTCTGTTTTGTGTTCATGGTGTGCAAACCTCCTTGTGTTTATATAGTATACAGATACAGTTAACATTAGTTTCAGGTTTTCAAAACATTTTTTTTTCTTCACATTTCTTTTCCATGATATTCATGTGACACTTGCCATTTTGTTCCAGGTGATCTTCTGAGAAAACTTGGTAAGTTTGTAACAACTCTTCACTCCAGTAACTCTTCCAGTGACTGCTTCCACACTGTGTTGAACATTCCCTGTCTTTCTATCATTACACCATCCATTGGCTCACTTTTCATGTGGGGGCCATTCAGTTCTGTCCAGTTTTTGGATTTGAACCTCTTTCTTATTCATCATTTCTGTTGTTTTCCCCCTATGTTCCACCATTACTCATTGCATCTTTTCTACCTTTCCTTCTTATCACATTGGCTTTGTTTGTCTACCAGAGACTTACAAATGGTATCATGATTTTCTGAGATGATGGGACTGAACTCATCAGCACATGGTTACCATGCTCTCCTTGTTTTCTGAGAAATGTCAATTAATTTAGGATGCTTACAAGTACCCAATTTGAAGGGGGCATTACTTTCCCAATGCTTAAGAGAAAGAGGATATCCAATTGAATAATGAAGTTTCTCCCTCCATTGTCCTGTCAAAGATCTTGTAAAATCTGGTGCCATCCACTGGATAGTGTGAGATTGAGTCTCACTCTTTTACTATTCTTGAGCAAATTACTCAAATATTCCAGTTCTACAAATATTTTGCCATATTTTCTTGTCTTTTCCCCATCTATGTGTATTACTTATATTTTTAAATTTTTAAATCAATGTTATTATTATTTCTGCAAACCGCAATGCCTTTTCAATACTTGAACTAGGAGGTTATATCTTGAGGAAAATTGATAAATAACATATCTCAGTTTTCAGAACTTTTTATGTGAATGACAAGGAAACCATTTGTCCTAGTATGAATCCAAAAAATTTCTTCATAAATCTCTTCTTATATCAAGTTATGACATCTTCCTTTTCAAATATCATTTTTCAGTTTCTTCTTGGTTTACAGACTGGAAAGAACATGGGAGCATATACTTTTTAAGACATGTAGCTGGCTTCATATCAATGCAGCCACAGGTCAAATTTCTGACAGAGTCATACTCTCACTATATACTTTTGAATCACATTTACAGTACCTATTTCATATATTTGAGTGTGTTTGTAATTTGTTATGAGCTTTAAAAATAAAAGCTGGAAGCCCAATTCAAGATCAAATATTGATTCCGTTTTTCCCAAAGGAAGTTTTCACATGGTAATTCCTTTGCAGAAAAAGATGTTGGAACTTAAAAACAGCATTGATTCTCATGAGTTATATGGCTTTTGGGACATTAGGTTCTAATTCTTAGAGAGGTAGAATCACTTTATTGAGTGAGTAAATAATGGAAAGAAATTATTGTCATCTCTTCCTCACATTGTGTCTTCATTTGGTTTGACTGGTTATTTCTTCCTTTTATTTTTCAGATAAGGGTGAACAGGATAGAGGCAAGTGCCAGTAATATTTCACACTTGGTACCTTGTAATGTTTCATCTCTTTCTTTGGCTTTGGTCTTCAATTATCAGTGATCAGCTTCCTCCACAGCAAAGTAGATATGACTTTATATCGTTTTCCTCTCATTATATAATCAATTGAAATGATGGGTTTCTACTTCATGGGTTATTCAATGCTCCATTACTTTTGCTTGCATTTGTCGCATCTGTACAATTTATGCAGACATTCACTCTTTGCGAAGTGTACACAAATATGAATTTAACTGTAAAATTTTGCAATTTTTAAGTTTCTGATCTGAAAGCTTAGTTCTTTGTGTTTCTTTTTAATGAAAATTACATTGATTTTTCATTGTATTCCATAGACAAAATTCAGAGAAAAATATTATAAAGTATCTTTGACATCCCTCTAGTCCCAAAACACTTTAAAATGCCTGTTTTCTTGATGTTTTAAACATATCCCACATTTTCATCAAATGTCATCAATGGTTTGCACTGCACAGTAATTCTATCATTCTCAGGCAATATTTTGCCTGTCACCTTCTCTTATATCCCTCTCTTTTCTGGTCTTTGAAAGCCTGAATAAAATCTGAAATGATTCATTGATGGAGGTCATCCTTACACTGCCTTAAAATCTGGGAGTAGTACCCAGATTTTTTTTCCTGAATTTTATTTTATATCCAAAGAGAATAATTTTCATTCTTATTTTTATTAATACAGTTGTTAATATGGACAACTGCAATTACTTCAGCTATTTGTGAAAAGATTTTATATGGCTAGAAATCTTAAAAAATTGTACCTATTACTACCTTGAATATTTTATGTGAACAAAATCATAATCTCCATTCTGTAATGTTCCATATCATATTATAAAGTATCTTTGACATCCCTGTACTCGCAAAACACTTTAAAATGCCTGCTTTCTTGATGTTTTAAATATATCCCACCAGATCACCAGCCCAGGTTGGATGCATGAGACAAGCGCTCGGACCTGGTGCACTGGGAAAACCTAGAGGGAGTGGGTGGAGAGGGAGGTGGGAGGGGGGATCGGGATGGGGAACACATGTAAACCCATGGCTGTTTCATTTCAATGTATGACAAAATCCACTACAAAAAAAAAAAAAAAGTCATCAATGGTTTGCACTCTACAGTATTTCTAGCATTCTGAGGCAAAACTTTGCATGTCACCTTCTCTTATATCCCTCTCTTTTCTGGTCTTTGAAAGCCTGAATAAAATCTGAAATGATTCATTGATGGAGGTCTTACACTGCCTTAAAATCTGGGAGTAGTACCCAGATATTTTTCTTTTCATGAAATTTTTTTGATATCCAAAGAGAATAATGTTCATTCTTACTTTTATTAACATTGTTGTTAATATGGACAACTGCAATTACTTCAGCTATTTGTGTAAGATTTTATATTGTTACAAATGTTAAAAAGTAGTACATATTTCTACCTTGAATATTTTATGTGAATGAAATCATAATCTCTGTTCTGTAATTTTCCATAAGATTTTTTCCATTAGAAAACAAAATTATTCATTAAAATTTTAATTTCCTATTCTGTTCTATGGACATTTTTCAGTATACATTTGTTTTCAGGATATATCTCTTTGATGCATGCAGCTGAGTTCATGAAGTCATTGCTACAGATAATGTGTTGAAAATATCAGTGTTTTTTTCTCATTGGTTCCTAATCTCTCCTTAACAAATTGTGTTTGCATGGATTCATATTTACATTTATTTGAGAAAGTGATTGAGATGAGCTTCTTTTTGGAGTCAAATAAATAGTAATTCACCAAATATACAGTTATATTATCATTGCATAAGAAAATGTTAATAGTGTTTCCTAAAAACAAATCCTGCATTTTTCTAGAAGTAGTTCAGTACACTCTAATTCACCCCTTCTAGATATTTTATGTGAGATGATGATTTCTATTTTGTAGTAGCAAGGAACTTTACTAAAGGTAACCAATCAAACCATAACAGCCCAAGTAGTGGCCAAATAATTCAAGAACATTTTCAAAGGGTAATCACCACTACCAATACAACTGAGATTTTTCCTCAAGTCAGTGTATAAGTTTGATCTCTACATCTCTGCTTTTATTTCTGCTTTGCGAATATGTTCATCTGTACTATTTTTGTGTATTCCATATGTAAATGATATTATATGATATTTGTTTTTCTCATTCTGACTTACTTCACTCTGTATGACAATCTCTAGGTCAATCCACAACAAATATAGATCAATGAGAGGACAGAAAGTCCAAAGATAAATCCAAGTATGTGGGACCTTAATTTTCTGACCAGGGATCCACCTCATGCCCCCTGCAGTGACAGCACAGAATCTGAACTACTGAACTGTCAGGGAAAGCTCCCTAATAATATCTTAAATAGCACTCTGGTGTTTGGATTGTGTTTGTAGTTGATTTTGAAGAAAACAGGCAATACAGTCCCCATATAGGTGCTGATTATTGCAGAGGAAGACTTCACCTAGCTCCTCCTATGCTTTCATTTCCAATCTTGTTTCTTTGGCATCAAAGAGCTAAATGGAAGTGACAAAAAAAAAAAAAAAAAGGTCCTCTGTCTTCTGAGAAGACTATCAAGCCTTCATTGAAAATGGTGCCAATTCTCAAAAATTTTGGTCAGGTTGAGCCACACTGTGAGGAATGGAAGTTATTCAAATGTTTGTCCCTTTCCTTTCCTGTCATTGCACCTTCATTTTGAATGAATTTTGAGTTCTTTCCCTTAATATTTTATCAGTAAGTGTGAAGAGAAAAATCCCAAGTCCCACTGATGTATTTCCCTATGGACCTAGTTAAAGTTGCACCTTTTTCTCGTACCATTGTCGTCATTTAGGCATTTATTGATAGAAACATACCTAAACCAATTTGTAAATATAGTTGATGTGAATAGAGGCACCCAAAAACCTAATTGTGTATTTTCTGCTAGGAGCAAAGGCTGAAGATTCTTGATTCAGTGTGCATGGTGAACTTAATAACTAAGCTGCAATAAAACTGAGAGGTGACTATATATTTTCAGGAGCTTCCAGGAAACTTATTAGAATAAACATATTGAATGATAAGAGCCTAAATAATCTGAAAAGGTGCACAAAAATTTTGAAAGGATAACTACCTGAACTAATATTTCTAAACATCTTTCTTCATTTAGAAAATTGACTGTGTTTCCCCCACCCCCCTTCTTTTAATGGAATGTTGTATGTTTGAAAGACAGCAGCTTTCAGCCACTATACTTGAGTCTGTTTTGTGTTGGTGATGTGCAAACCCGCATGTGTTTATACGTATACAGATGTAGTTATCATCAATTTCAGGTTCTTCAAAACATTTTATTTTTCTTCATGTTTGTCTTCCATGATATTCAAGTGACGCTTTCCATTTTATTTCCAGGTGATCTTCTGAGAAAACTTGGTAAGTTTGTAACAACTCTTAACTCCAGTAACTCTTCCAGTGACTGCTTCCACACTGTATTGAACATTCCCTGTCCTATCATTACACCATCCATTGGCTCACTTTTCACATGGATGGCCATTCACTTCTGGCCAGTTTTTGGATATGAACCTCTTTCTTATTTCATCATATCTGTTGTTTTCCTCCATGTTCATCATTACTCATTGCGTCTTTTCTACCTTTCCTTGTCACATTGGCTTTGTCCGTCTTCCAGAGACTTCCCAAATGGCATCATGATTTTCTGAGATGACGGGAATGAACTCATCAGCAAATGGTTGCCATGCTCTCCTTGTTTTCTGAGAAATGTCAGTTAATTTAGGACGTTTATAAGTGCCCAATTTGAAGGGGGCGATTACTCTACTGTTAATATTTCCCAATGCTTAAGAGAAAGAGGATTTCCAATTTAATAATGATGTTTCTCCCTCCATTGTCCCATCAAAGATCTTGTAAAATCTGGTGCCATCCGCTGGATAGTGTGAGATTGAGTCTCACTCTTTCACTATTCTTGAACAAATTACTCAAAAGTTCCAGTTCTGCTAATATTTTGCAGTATAATTTTGTCTTTTCCCATCTATGTGTAGTATTTATACTTTGAAATTTTTGTCAATACTATTTTTATTTCTGCAAACTGCAATGCCTTTTCAATACTTAAAAAGAAGTTATATCTTGAAGAAAATTGAGAAATGCCATATCTCAATTTTCAGGACTTTTTATGTGAATGGCAAGGAAAGCTGTTGTCCTAGGATGATTCCAAAATTTTTCTTCACAAAGCACTTCAAATTTCAAAGTATGACATCTTCCTTTTCTAGTGACATTTTTCAATTACCTCTTGGTTTACAGACTGGATAGAACTCGGCAGCATGTATTTAAGTCATTTAGCTGGCTTCAATGAACGCAGCCGCAGATCAAATTTCTGAGAGGCATACTCTCATTATATACTTTTGAATCACATTTACAGTACCTTTTTCATGTATTTGAGCATGTTTGTCATTTGTTATGGACTTAAAAAACAGAACTGGAAAGCCCAATTCAGGATCAAATATTGATTCAGTTTTTCCCAAAGGAAGTTCTCACATTGTAATTCCTTTACCAAAAAGGATGAGGGAACTTAAAACAGTATTGCCTCTCACGAGTTACATGGCCTTTCGGACATTAGGTTCTAATTTTTAGAGAGGTGGAATCACTTTATTGAGTGAATAAATAATGGAAAGATATTATTGTCATCTCTTCCTCACGTTGTGCCTTCATTTGGTTTGACTGGTTATTTCTTCCTTTTATTTTTCAGATAAGGCTGAACAGGATAGAGGCAAGTCCCAATACTATTTCACACTTGGTACCTTGTAATGTTTCATCTCTTTGACTTTGGTTTTCAAGTCTCAGTGATCATCTTCCTCCATTACAAAGTAGATATGACTTTACATTGTTTTTCTCTCATTTTATCATTATTTCAACTGACGGGTTTCATCTTCATGGGTTATTCAATGCTCCATTGCTTTTGCTTTCATTTATCGCATCTGTGCAATTTATGCAGACGTTCACTCTTTGTGAAGTGTATACAAATATGAACTTAACTGTAAAATTTTGCAATTTTTAAGTTTCTGATCTTAAAGCTTAGTTTTTTGTGCTTCTTTTCAGTGAAAATTACATTGATTTTTCTTTGTATTTCACAGACAAAATTCAGAGAAAAATATTATAAAGTATCTTTGACATCCCTGTACTCTGAAAACACTTTAAAATGTCTGCTTTCTTGATGTTTTAAACACATCACATCTTTTCATCAAAAGTCATCAATTGTTTGCACTCTACACTATTTCTTGCATTCACAGGCAATATTTTGCCTGTCACCTTCTCTTATATCCCTCTCTTTTTTGGTCTTTGAAAGCCTGAATAAAATCTGAACTGATTCATTGATGGAAGTCATCCTTACATTGACTTAAAATCTGGGAGTCATACCCAGATTTTTTTTTACCTTAAATTTTTTTGATATCTTAAGAGAATAATTTTCATTTTTACTTTTATTAACACAGCTGTTAATATGGACAACTGCAATTACTTCAGCTATTTGTGAAAGATTTTATATTGTTACAAATGTTAAAAAGTAATACATATTTCTACCTTGAATATTTTATGTTAATGAAATCATAATCTCTGTTCTGTAATTTTCCATAAGACTTTTTCCCTGAAAACACAAAATTATTCATTAAAATTAATATCCTATTTTTTTGTAAGGACATTTTTCAGCATACATTTGTTTTCAGAGGAAATTGATCTCTTTGATGCATGCAGCAGAGTTCATGTAGTCATTGCTATAGATAATGTTTTGAACATATGGGAGATTTTTTTTCTCTTTGGTTTCTCATCTCTCCTTAACAAATTCTGTTTGCTTGTGTTTGTATATGCATTTATTTGAGAAGGTGATCAAGATAAATGAGCTTCCTCTTGGTGTGAATGTAAATAGCAAAACACCCAAAATTAAGTTATAACATCATTTCATAAGAAAATGTTAATAGTGATTCCTAAGGACAAATCCTGCATTTTTCTAGAAGTAGTTCAGAACACTCTAATTCACCCCTTGTGGATATTTTATGTGAGATGAAAATTTCTATTTAGTAGCAGCAAAGAATGTTATTAAAGGTAATCAATCAAATCATAACAGCCCAAGTAGTGGCCAAATAATTCAAGAACATTTTCAAAAGGTTACCACCACTACCAATACAACTGAGATTTTTCCTCAGGTCAGTGTATAAGTTTGTTTTCTACATCTCTGCTTCTATTTCTGCCTTGCATATATGTTCATTTGTACTATTTTTGTGTATTTCACATGTAAGTGATATTATATGACATATATTTTTTCGTTCTGACTTTCTTCAGTCTGTATGAAAATCTCTAGGTCAATCCACAACAAATATAGATCAATGAGAGGACAGAAAGTCCAAAGATAAATCCAAGCATGTGGGATCTTAGTTTTCTGACCAAGGATCCACCTCATGCACCCTGCAGTGAAAGCACACAGTCTGAACTACTGAACTGTCACAGGAATCTCCCTAATGATATCTTAAATAGCACTCGAGTGTTTGAATTGTGTTTGCAGTTGATTCTGAAGAAAACAGGCAATACAGTCCCCACTGGGTGCTGCTTATCGCAGAGGAGGACCTCACCTAGCTCCTACCATGCTGTCATTTCCAGTCTTGTTTCTTTGGCATCAGAGGGGTAAATGGAAATGAAAAGAAAGGTTCCTCTGTCTTCTGAGAAGACTGTCAAGCCTTCATTGAAAATGGTGCCAATTCTCAAAAATTTTGGTCAGGTTGAGCCACACTGTGAGGAATGGAATTTATTCAAATGTTTGTCCCTTTCCTTTCATAGAACTCAAAATTCATTCAAAATGAATTTTGAGTTCTTTCCCTTAATATGTTATCAATAAGTGTGAAGAGAAAAATCCCAAGTCCCACTGATGCATTTCCCTATGAACCTAGTTAAAGTTACACCTTTTGCTTGTAACATTGTCTTCATTTAGACATTCATTGATGGAAACATACCTAAACCAATTTGTAAATAAAGATGATGAGAATAGAGGCACCCAAAAACCTAATTGTGTATTTTCTGTTAGGAACAAAGGCTGAAGATTCTTGATTCAGTGTGCATGGTGAACTTAATAACTAAGCTACAATAAAACTGAGAGCCTACTATATATTTTCAGTAGCTGCCAGGAAACTTATTAGAACTAATATATTGAATAATGAGAGCCTAAATAAAGTCAAAAGGTGCACAAAATTTTTGAACTACCTGAAGTAATATTTCTAAACATCTTTCTTCATTTAGAAAATTGACTGTGTTTGTCCCTGTTCTCCCGTTTTTAATAGAATGTTTTATGTTTGAAAGACAGCAGCTTTCAGCGAATATTCTTGAGTCTGTTTTGTGTTCATGATGTGCAAACCTGCCTGTGTTTATATTTATACAGATACAGTTAATATTAGTTTCAGGTTCTTCAAAACGTTTATTTTTCTTCATGTTTGTTTTCCATGATATTCATGTGATGCTTTCCATTTTATTTCCAGGTGATCTTCTGAGAAAACTTGGTAAGTTTGTAACAACTCTTCACTCCAGTAACTCTTCCAGTGACTACTTCCACACTGTATTGAACATTCCCTTCCTTCTATCATTACAACATCCATTGGCTCACTTTTCACGTGGGTGGCCATTCACTTCTGGCCAGTTTTGGGATATGAACCTCTTTCTTATTTCATCATTTCTGTTGTTTTCCCCCTATGTTCCATCATTACTCATTGCATCTTTTCTACCTTTCCTTCTTATCACATTGGCTTTGTTTTCCAGAGACTTCCCAAATGCTATCATGATTTTCTGAGATGACGGGATTGGACTCATCAGTAAATGGTTACCATGCTCTCCTTGTTTTCTGAGCAATGTCAGTTAATTTAGACGCTTACAAGTACCCAAGTTGAAGGGGGCAATTACTCTACCATTAATATTTCCCAATGCTTAAGGGAAAGAGGATTCCCAGTTTAATAATGAAGTTTCTCCCTCCATTGTCGTGTCAAAGATCTTTTAAAATCTGATGCTGGATAGTGTGAGATTGAGTCTCACTCTTCTACTGTTCTTGAAGAAATTACTCAAATGTTCTAGTTTTACAAATATTTTGCAATACATCTTGTCTTTTCCCATCTATGTGTAGTACTTATATTTTGAAATTTTTATCAATGTTATTATTATTTCTGCAAAGTGCAATGCCTTTCAATAGTTAAACAAGGATGTTATACCTTGAGGAAATTTGATAAATGACGTATCTCAATTTTCAGGACTTTTTATGTAAATGACAAGGAAAGCTGTTGACCTATGCTGATTACAAATTTTCTTTCATAAAGCACTTCAATTTCAAAGCATAATATCCTCCTTTTTAATGACATTTTTCAATTACCTCTTGGTTTACTGATTGGATAGTACTTGGGAACATATACTTTTAAGGCATTTAGCTGGCTTCATATCAATACAGCCACAGATCAAATATATAAGAGGCATAATCTCATTATATACTTTTGAATCACATTTACAGTACCTATTTCATGTATTTGAGCAGGTTTGTCATTTATTATGGGCCTAAAAAAAAAAGTGGGAAAGCCCAATTCAAGACCAAATATTGATTCAGTCGTTCTCAAAGGAAGTTTTCACATGGTAATTTCTTTGCAGAAAAGGATGAGGAGACTTAAAACAGCATTGATTCTCATGAGTTACTTGGCCTTTGGGACATTAGGTTCTAATTCTTATAAAAGTGGTACCACCCTATTGGGTGAATAAATAATGGAAAGAAATTATTGTCATCTCTTCCTCATATTGTGTCTTCATTTGGTTTGACTGGTTATTTCTTCCTTTTATTTTTCAGATAAGGGTGAACAGGATAGAGGCAAGTCCCAATAATATTTCACACTTGGTACCTTGTAATGTTTCATCTCTTTCTTTGACTTTGGTCTTCAATTCTCAGTGATCATCTTCTTCCACTGCAAAGTAGATATGACTTTACATCATTTTTCTCTCATTAGATCATCATTTCAACTGAAGGGTTTCATCTTCATGGGTTATTCAATGCTCCATTACTTTTGTAGACATTACATAATGTCTACATTATGTAGACATTCGCTCTTTGTGAAGTGTATACAAATATGAACTTAACTGTAAAATTTTGCAATTTTTAAGTTTCTGATCTGAAAGCTTAGTTCTTTGTGTTTCTTTTCAATGAAAATTACATTGATTTTTCATTGTATTTCACAAACAAAATTCAGAGAAAAGTATTATAAAATATCTTTGACATCCCTGTACTCCAAAAACTTTAAAATCCCTGTTTTCTTTTTGAACATATACCGCATTTTCATCAAATGTCATCAATGGTTTGCACTCTACAGTAATTCTATCATTCTAAGGCAATATTTTGCCTGTCACCTTCTCTTATAACCCTCTCTTTTCTGGTCTTTGAAGGCCTGAATAAAATCTGAAATGATTCATTGATGGAGGTCATCCTTACATTGCCTTAAAATCTGGGAGTAGTACCCAGATATTTTTTTTTCCTTAATATTTTTTTATATCCAAAGGGAATAATTTTCATTCTTATTTTTATTAACACAGTTGTTAATATGGACAACTGCAATTACTTCAACTATTTGTGAAAAGATTTTATATGGCTAAAAATGTTAAAAAATAGTACCTATTACTACCTTGAATATTTTATGTGAATGAAATCATAATCTCTGTTCTGTAATGTTCCATATGATTTTTCCATATAACACAAAATTATTCCTTAAAATTTAATATTCTATTTTTTTCTAAAAACATTTTTCAGTATACATTTGTTTTCAGAGGAAATTGATCTCTTTGATGCATGCAGCAGAGTTCATGTAGTCATTGCTACAGACATTGTTTTGAATATATGTGTTTTTTTTCTCTTTGATTCCTCATCTCTTCTTAACAAATTTTGTTTGCATGGTTTCATATTTGCGTTTATTTGAGAAGTTGATTGAGATAAGATGAACTTCCTTTTGGCATAAACTAAAAGAGCAAATTAACAAAAATAAGGTTATATTACCATTGCATAAGAAAATGTTAATAGTGGCCACCTCAAGCAAAGAGTAGAGTCATTGGAAAAAACTCTGATGCTGGGAGGGGTTGTGGGCAGGAGGAAGAGAGGATGACAGAGGATGATGGCTGGATGGCATCACCGACTCAATGGACATGAGTTTGAGTAAACTCTGTGAGTTGGTGATGGACAGGGTGGCCTGGCGTTCTGCGATTCATGGGGTCGCAAAAAGTTGGACACGACTGAGCGACTGAACTGAACTGAAATGAACTGAAGAACAAATCCTGCATCTTTCTAGAAGTATTTCAGGACACTCTAATTCACCCCTTGTGGATATTTTATGTGAGATGATGATTTCTATTTAGTAGCAGCAATGGACTTTACTAAAGGTAACCAATCAAATCATAACAGCCCAAGAAGTGGCCAAATAATTCAAGAACATTTTAAAAGGTAGCCACCATTACCAATACACCTGAGATTTTTTCTCAAGTCAGTGTATAAGGTTGTCCTCTACATCTCTGACGCTATTTCTGCTTGGAAAATATGTTCATCTGTACTATTTTTGTATATTCCACATGTAGGTGCTATTATATGATATTTGTTTTTCTCGTTCTGACTTTCTTCAGTCTGTATGACAATCTCTAGGTCAATCCACACAAATACAGATCAATGAGAGGACAGAAAATCCAAAGACAAATCCAAGCATGTGGGACCTTAGTTTTCTGACCAGGGATCCACCTCATGCCCCCTGCAGTGAAAGCACAGAGTCTGAACTACTGAACTGTCAGAGGAATCTCCCTAATAATATCTTAAATATCACTCGAGTGTTTGAATTGTGTTTGCATGTGATTCTGAAGAAAACAAGCAATACAGTCCCCATTGGGTGCTGCTTATCGCAGAGGAGGACCTCACCTAGCTCCTTCATGCTCTCATTTCCAGTCTTGTTTCTTTGGCATCAAAGAGCTAAATGGAAGTGAAAAAAAATTGTTCCTCTGTCTTCTGAGAAGACTGTCAAGCCTTCATTGAAAATGGTGCCAAGTCTCAACAATTTTGGTCAGGTTGAGCCACACTGTGCGGAATGGAAGTTACTCAAGTGTTTGTCCCTTTCCTTTCCTGTCATTGCACCTTCATTTTGAGTTAATTTTGAGTTCTTTCCCTTAATATGTTGTCAATAAGTGTGAACAGAAAAATCCCAAGTCCCACAGATGTAGTTCCCTATGAACCTAGTTAAAGTTGCACCTTTTTCTCGTAACATTGTCTTCATTTATGCATTCATTGATAGAAACACACCTAAAACAATTTGTAAATAAAAATGATGTGAATAGAGGCACCCAAAAACCTAATTCTGTATTTTCTGCTGGGAGTAAAGGCCAGAGATTCTTGATTCAGTGTGTATGGTGAACTTAAATAACTAAGCTGCAATAAAACTGAGCTGACTGTATATTTTCAGTAGCTGCCAGGAAACTTATTAGAACAAACATATTGAATAATAAAAGCCTAAATAAAGTCAAAAGGTGCACAAAAATTTTGAAAGGGTAACTACCTGAACTAATATTTCTAAACATCTTTCTTCATTTAGAAAATTGACTGTAGTTGACCCTGCCCCCTCCCCTTTTTAATAGAATGTTGTATGTTTGAAAGACAGAAGCTTTCAGCCATTATTCTTGAGTCTGTTTTGTTCATGATATGCAAACCTGCATGTGTTTATATAGTATACAAATACAGTTAACATTAGTTTCAGGTTCTCCAAAACATTTATTTTTCTTCATGTTTGTTTTCCATGATATTCACGTGACACTTTCCATTTTATTTCCAGGTGATCTTCTGAGAAAACTTGGTAAGTTTGTAACAACTCTTCACTCCAGTAACTCTTCCAGTGACTGCTTCCACACTGTATTGAACATTCCCTTCCTTCTATCATTACGACATCCATTGGCTCACTTTTCACGTGGGTGGCCATTCACTTCTGGCCAGTTTTGGGATATGAATCTCTTTCTTATTTCATCATTTCTGTTGTTTTCCCCCTATGTTCCATCATTACTCATTGCATCTTTTCTACCTTTCCTTCTTGTCACATTGGCTTTGTCTGTCTTCCAGAGACTTCTCAATGGTATCATGATTTTCTGAGATGATGAGACTGAACTCATCAGCACATGGTTATCATGCCCTCCTTGTTTTCTGAGCAATGTCAGTTTATTTAGGATGTTTACCTGTGCCCAAGTTGAAGGGGGAGATTACTCTACCATGAATATTTCCCAATGCTTAAGGGAAAGAGGAGTCCCAGTTTAATAATGAAGTTTCTCCCTCCATTGTCATGTCAAAGATCTTATAAGATCTGGTGCCATCCATTGGATAGTGTGAAATTGAGTCTGACTCTTTTACTATTCTTGAACAATTTATTCAAATGTTCTAATTCTACAAATATTTTGCAATACATCTTGTCTTTTCCCTTCTATGTGTAGTATTTATATTTTGAAATTTTTATCAATGTTATTATTATTTCTGCAAAGTGCAGTGCCTTTCAATAATTAAACAAGGATGTTATACCTTGAGGAAATTTGCTAAATGACGTATCTCAATTTTCAGGACTTTTTATGTAAATGACAAGGAAAGCTGTTGACCTATGTTGATTACAAATTTTCTTTCATAAAGCACTTCAATTTCAAAGTATAATATCCTCCTTTTTAATGACATTTTTCAATTACCTCTTGGTTTACTGATTGGATAGAACTTGGGAACATATACTTTTAAGGCATTTAGCTGGCTTCATATCAATGCAGCCACAAATCAAATTTCTGACAAAGGCATACTTTCATTATATACTTTTGAATCACAATTACAGTAAATATTTCATGTATTTCAGAGTGTTTGTTATTTGTTATGGACTTAAAGAAAATAGCTGGAAAGCCCAATTCAAGATCAAATTTTGATTCAGTTTTTCCCAAAGGAAGTTCTCACATGGTAATTCCTTTGTAGAAAAGGATGAGGAAACTTAAAATAGCATTGCCTTTCATGAGTTACATGGCCTTTGGTACACTAGGTTCTAATTTTAGATAGGTGGAATCACTTTATTGAGTGAATAAATAATGAAAAGAAATTATTGTCACCTCTTCATCACATTGTGCTTTCATTTGGTTTGACTGGTTATTTGTTCCTTTTATTTTTCAGATAAGGCTGAACAGGATAGAGGCAAGTCCCAATAATATTTCACACTTAGTACCTTGTAATGTTTCATCTCTTTGACTTTGGTCTTCAAACTCAGTGATCATCTTCCTCCACTGCAAAGTAGATTTGAATTTACATTGTTTTGCTCTCATTGTATCATCATTTCAACTGAAGGGTTTCATCTTCATGGGTTATTCAATGTTCCATTACTTTTGCTTTCATTTGTCCCATCTGTACAATTTATGCAGACATTTGCTCTTTTAAAGTATATACAAATATGAATTTAACTGTAAAATTTTGCAATTTTAAGTTTCTGATCTGAAAGCTTAGTTCTTGTGTTTCTTTTCAATGAAAATAACATTGATTTTTCATTGTATTTCACAAACAAAATTCAGAGAAAAGTATTATAAAATATCTTTGACATCCCTGTACTCCAAAAACACTTTTAAATTCCTGTTTTCTTGGTATTTTAAATATATCTCGCCTTTTCATCAAAAGTCATCAACGGTTTGCACTCTACAGTATTTCTACCATTCTAAGGCAGTATTTTGCATGTCACCTTCTTTTATATCCCTCTATTTTTTGGTCTTTGAAAGCCTGAATAAAATCTGAAATGATTCATTGATGGAGGTCATCCTTACACTACCTTAAAGTAGGGAGTCGTACCCAGATTTTTTTTCCTAATTTTTTTTTGATATCCAAAAAGAATAATTATCATTCCTACTGTTATTAACACAGTTGTTAATATGGACAACTGCAATTACTTCAGCTATTTGTGAAAATTTTTTATATTGTTAAAAATGTTAAAAAATAGTACCAATTTCTACCTTGAATATTTTATGTGAATGAAATAATAATCTCTGTTCTGTAATGTTCCATAAGATTTTTTCCCCATAAAACACAATGTTATTCATAAAATTTAATATACTATTCTTTTCTATTGACATTTTTCAGTATACATTTGTTTTCAGGATTTATCTCTTTGATGCATGCAGCAGAGTTCATGTAGTTATTGCTATAGACAATATTTTGAACATATGGGTGATTTTCTTTCTCTTTGGTTCCTCATCTCTCCTTAAAAAATTCTTTTTGCACGGATTCATATATACATTTATTTGAGAAGGTGATTTTGATGAGCTTCTTCTTGACGTGAACTAAAATAGCAATTCACCAAAATAAAGATATATCATCATTGCATAAGAAAATGTTAATATTGTTTCTAAGAACAAATCCTGCATCTTTCTAGAAGTAGTTCAGTACTCTCTAAATCACCCCTTGTAGATATTTTATGTGAGATGACGATTTATATTTAGTAGCAGCAAAAGACATTATTAAAGGTAACCTATCAAATCATAACAGCCAAGTAGTGTCCAAATAATTCAAGAACATTTTCAAAAGGTAACCATCATTACCAACACCTGAGATTTTTCCTCAAGTCAGTGTAGAAGTTTGTTCTCTACATCTCTGCTTCTATTTCTGTTTTTCAATATGTTCATCTGTACTATTTTTGTGTATTCTACATGTAAGTGATATTATATGATATTTGTTTTTCTCGTTCTGACTTACTTCACTCTGTATGACAATCTCTAGGTCAATCCACAACAAATGTAGATCAATGAGAGGATAGAAAGTCCAAGGATAAATCCAAGCATGTGGTTCCTTAAATTTCTGACCAGGGATCCACCTCATGCCCCCTGCAGTGACAGCACAGAGTCTGAACTACTGAACTGTCAGGGAAATCTCCCTAATAATATCTTAAATAGCACTCGAGTGTTTAAATTGTGTTTGCAGTTGATTCTGAAGAAAATAGGCAATACAGTCCCCACTGGGTGCTGCTTATCGCAGAGGAGGACCTGACCTAGCTCCTCCCATGCTGTCATTTCCAGTCTTGTTTCTTTGGCATCAAAGAGCTAAATGGAAGTGAAAAAGAAAAAAAAACAAAAACAAAAACAAAAAAACGGTTCCTCTGTCTTCTGAGAAGACTATCAAGCCTTCATTAAAAATGGTGCCAATTCTCAAAAATTTTGGTCAGGTTGAGCCACACTGTGAGGAATGGAATTTATTCAAATGTTTGTCCCTTTCCTTTCCTGTCATTGCACCTTCATTTTGAAAGAATTTTGAGTTCTTTCCCTTAATATTTTATCAGTAAGTGTGAAGAGAAAAATCCCAAGTCTCACTGATGTATTTCCCTATGAACCTAGTTAAAGTTGCACCTTTTTCTTGTACCATTGTCTTCATTTAGGCATTCATCGAATGAAACACACCTAAAACAATTTGTAAATAAAGATGATGAGAATAGAGGCACCCAAAAACCTAATTCTGTATTTTCTGCTAGGAGCAAAGGCTGAGGATTCTTGATTCAGTGTGTATGGTGAACTTAAATAACTAAGCTCCAAGAAAACTGAGAGCTGACTCTATATTTTCAGTAGCTTCCAAGAAACTTATTTGAACAAACATATTGAATAATAAAAGCCTAAATAAAGTCAAAAGGTGCACAAAAATTTTGAAATGTTAACTACCTGAATTAATATTTCTAAACATCTTTCTTCATTTAGAAAATTGACTGTTTGCCTCCTGCCTTTTTCTAGTAGAATGTTGTATGTTTGAAAGACAGCAGCTTTCAGCCACTATTCTTGAGTCTGTTTTGTGTTCATGGTGTGCAAACCTGCATGTGTTTATATAGTATACAGATACAGTTAACATTAGTTTCAGGTTCTTCAAAACATTTTATTTTTCTTCACGTTTGTTTTCCATGATATTCACGTGATGCTTTCCATTTTATTTCCAGGTGATCTGAGAAAACTTGGTAAGTTTGTAACAACTCTTCACTCCAGTAACTCTTCCAGTGACTGCTTCCACACTGTATTGAACATTCCCTGTCCATCTATCATTACACCATCCATTGGCTCACTTTTCATGTGGGTGGCCATTCACTTCTGGCCAGTTTTTGGAAATGAACCTCTTTCTTATTTCATCATTTCTTTTGTTTTCCCCCTCTGTTCCATCATTACTCATTGCATCTTTTCTACCTTTCCTTCTTGTCACATTGGCTTTGTCTGTCTTCCAGACACTTCCCAAATGGTATCATGATTTTCTGAGATGATGAGACTGAACTCATCAGCACATGGTTACCATGCTCTCCTTGTTTTCTGAGCAATGTCAGTTAATTTAGGATGTTTACATGTGCCCAAGTTGAAGGGGCTGTTTACTCTACCATGAATATTTCCCAATGCTTAAGGGAAAGAGGATTCCCAATTTAATAATGAAGTTTCTCCCTCCATTGTCCTGTCAAAGATCTTAGAAGATCTGGTTCCATCCACTGGATAGTGTGAAATTGAGCCTCACTCTTTTACTATTCTTGAACAAATTAGTCAAGTGTTCTAGTTCTACAAATATTTTACAGTATTTTCTTGTCTTTTCCCATCTCTGTATAGTATTTATATTTTGAAATTTTCATCAATGTTATTATTATTATTTATGCAAACTGCAATGTGTTTTCAATAATTAAGCAATGAGGTTATATCCTAAGGAATGATAAATGATACGTCTCAATTTTCAGGACTTTTTATGAGATTAACAGTAATTGCTATTGTTGTAGGATGATTCCAAAAAAATTCTTAATAAAGAACTTCAAATTTCAAGTTATGACATCTTCCTTTTCTAATGACATTTTCCAATTACTTCTTGGTTTACAGACTGGATAGAACTTGGGAACATATACTTTTAAGGCATTTAGCTGGCTTCATATGAATGCAGCCACAGATCAAATTTCTGACAGAGGCATACTCTCATTATATACTTTTGAATCACAATTACAGTACCTATTTCATGTATTTGAGCATGTTTGTCATTCGTTATGGGCTTAAAAAACACCTGGAAATCCCAATTCAAGATCAAATATTGATTCAGTTTTTCCCTAAGGAAGTTTTTATGTGATAATTCCTTTGCAGAAAAGGATGAGGGAATTTAAAACATCATTGCTTCTCATGAGTTACATGGCCTTTGGGACATCAGGTTCTAATATTAGAGAGGCGGAATCACTTTGTTGAGTGAATAAATAATGAAAGGAAATTAAATTATTGTCATCTCTTCCTCACATTGTGCCTTCATTTGGTTTGACTGGGTATTTCTTCCTTTTATTTTTCCGGTAAGGCTGAACAGGATAAAGGCAAGTCCCAATAATATTTCACACTTGGTACCTTGCAATGTTCCACTCTTTCTTTGACTTTGGTCTTCAATTCTCCATGTTCATCTTCCTCCACTGCAAAGTAGATTTGAATTTACATTGTTTTTCTCTCATTTTATCATCATTTCAACTGAAGGGTTTCATCTTCACTGTTTATTCAATGCTCCTTTACTTTTGTTTTCATTTGTCCCATCTGTACATTTTATGCAGACATTCTCTCTTTGTGAAGTGTATACAAATATGAAGTTAATGGTAAAATTCTGCAACTTTTAAGTTTCTGATCTGAAAGCTTAGTTCTTTGTGTTTCTTTTCAATGAAAATTACATTGATTTTTCATTGTGTTTCACAGAAAAAATTCAGAAAAAAATACTATAAAGTATCTTTGACATCCTGTACTCCCAAAACACTTTAAAATCCCTACTTTCTTGATGTTTTATACATATCCCACCTTTTCATCAATATGCCACCATTCGTTTTCACTCTACAGTATTTCTATCATTATAAGCAATATTTTGCATGTCATCTTCTCCCATATGCCTCTCTTTTCTCAGCTCTGAAAGCCTGAATAAAATCTGAAATGATTCATTGATGAAGATCATCCTTATGCTGCCCTAAAATCTGGGAATAGTACCCAGATTTTTTTTTTCCTGAAATTTTTTTATATCCAAAGAGTGTAATGTTCATTCTTACCTTTACTAACACAGTTGCTAATATGGAGAACTGCAATTAGTTAAACTATTTGTGAAAAGATTTTATATTGTTAAAACTATTAAAAAATAGCACATACTTCTAACTTGAATATTTTATGTGAATGAAATCATAAACTCTGTTCTGTAATGTTCCATAAGATTTTTCCCATAAAATTCAGAATTATTCATTAAAATTTAATATGCTTTTTTTTCTAAGGACATTTTCCAGTATACATTTGTTTTCAGAGGAAATTGATCTCTTTGATGAATGCGACAGAGTTCATGTATTCATTACTACAGATATTGTTTTGAACATATGGTTGTTTTTTTTTTTCTCTTTGGTGCCTCATCTCTTCTTAATAAATTCTGTTTGCATGGATTCATATTTACATTTTTTGAGGAGGTGATTGAGATTAGATGAGGTTCTTTTTGGCATGAACTAAAATAGCAATTCACAAAAAATGAAGTTATATCATCATTGCATAAGAAAATCTTAGTGGTTCCTAAGAACCAAATCCTGCAGTTTTTCTAGAAGTGGTTCAGTACACTCTAATTCACCCCTTATGGATATTCTATGTGAGATGATGATTCATATTTAGTAGCAGCAAAAGACTTTATTAAAGGTAACCAATCAAATCAAAGCAGCTCAGGTAGTGTCCAAATAATTCAAGAACATTTTCAAAAGGTAACCACCGTTACCAACACACCTGAAATTTTTCTGAAAGTCAGCAAGATTATTCATTTTCGTCATTTAATTTTTGATCAGCACCAAAGAAAGCTGTCAGCTACTTTGGCACATTGTATATACCTGCATGTTTGTGTGTGTCTGTGTTTGTTCAAATCCTGTTACATTCATAATTGTATGTAAATTTTTCACTAAATTTAGTTTCCCTTGACCTTTCATCCTATTCAACTTATCTGTTTTTTCCCTTAATTTTTCAGGTGTTCTTTTGGAAAAAATACGTAAATATTCCTGAAGACATTTTTGTTCCAATAAGCTTTAAACAACCACATTTTTTGTTCTTTTATCATTCTCTCTTTTATCTATATGCCATCTTTTGACTTGGGGCTTCCCTGATAGCTCAGATGGTAAACAATCTGCCTGCAGTGCAGGAGACCCAGGTTAGATCCCTGGGTAGGGAAGATCCCCTGGAGGAGGAAATGGTACCCCACTCCAGTATTCCTGCCTGGAAAATCCCATGGACAGAGGAACCTGGCAGGCTACAGCCCACAGAGTCACAAAAGAGTTGGACATACTGAGCAACTAACATTTTACTTTCACTTCATTTTTTGGCTCACACTGTATCTCATTATCTGCTCTTTTCTCCTCAATGTTTCGTTTACGGACTTTTCTCATATTAAATTCTCTCCATCTATTAGCCTAGACCTTTGTAAGTCTTTCTCGGTACATCCTAATTCATTTCCTACAATTCCTTCCCTATAAACACTGCCTTTTTCTGTCATACAGCACCTTCTCAGTTTCACTATGAATTTTGTGAGATGAAGGGGATGAGACTGGGGGGCACATTGTTTACATTCTGTATTTATTTTCTGGTACACTTTCAATAACTTTCTGTCTTTCTGTCTTTCTGTCATGTACTCAAAGTACAGGTGGCCATTAATATACCTTAGATACCTCCCCAAGCTTTATGAGATAAGACTCCACACTTGCTGAGTGAATTTTCTCCAACGCTTGTCCTTTTGAAGACTGTGTAAATTCAGGTGTAACTCATAGATACAGTGTGGACTTTAGGCTCACACATCCAATGCCCTTGACCATTCATTTATTTTCTCTCAGGTTGAGATATTTTGCATACCCTTTCCTTGGTTTATTTTCCCTCATACCACAGTAATATTTCTGTCTTACTCTTGGATTTTATTAATATAATTATTGAGGTGGCAAGCAGCAATAATTTTGAAGTGTTTGTAGAAGGACACTGTGTACTGAGCAAGATTGCTTACAACTTATTTCTCCATTTTGAAGTTTTATGTGAATGCCATGAGAGGCTAGAGCTCTAGGATACTCCTAAATGTTTTTTTTTAATGAAACGTTAATATAACCATTAAAAGTTTAACATCCTTCCTTTTATAATAATATTTCTCAGCTATATTTTTGGTTACAGATTCAGTGTAAGTAGGGACATGTCTTTAATGCATGAAGCATGCTTCATAGGACTACTGCTACTGATGGAGTTTTAGCTAGATGGGTGCTTTTGTTGTAGGTTTCCTCATGACTTCCTAAGTAGCTTAAATACTCATGTATGTGTACATGTTTGGATTGTATTCTGACAAAAAGAGAAGGCCCAATGAAATACATATGATTTATGTTGCTTATCTCAGAAGTCTTATTTTATCTCACAGTGTCATTTTCCATCTTTATAATTTTTGCACCAAGTGGTATGTGTGTGTATGAGATGTAGCATTGCTCCTGTTTGACAATATGTCCTTCAGAAATCTTTGCTTCCAATTAAAAATATATTGGCCACTTTGAAACTTGGAATAAACTATAAAAGGATTAAAATTTTCTGTTCTCTTTGCATCAGATGTAACCAATATTTTTATGGTTTTATAGTTGGTTTATTCTCTTTAATATCACCCTAATAGTCATTTTAAACTTGACATACTTCTTTTCTAGTGAAAAATTTCAATTATAATTCTGTTTTCAAAGGAGGAGATGATATTTAGGAATGTATTTCCTTAATGCATGTAACAGGATTCATTGCTATTGCTATACATTTTTTGAAAAATGAACGTTTTTCTCTTTGCTTCCTCATCTCTCTTTTTAAAAAAAATTTGTTGGAGTTTAGTTCCTTTACAATATTGTGTTAGTTTCTACTGTACAGCATAGTGAATCAACCAAATATATATATATATATATACATATTCTCAGTTTTGATTTCCTTCCTAATAGGTCACCACAGAGCATTGAGTATAGTTCCCTCTGCTATACAGTAGGTTTCCATTATCTATGGGAACTTAGTTTAATATACATAAAACTATGGCAGAAATAAAGAACAAGGCAAGACAATGTATAATTGATACATGACACAGATTTTAAGTGCTATTAACGTTTAGCAGATGTAAGTATTGCCTTTAAGAAGAATAGAGATTTTCCAAATTATCTAACACTCATTCATTTTAGTCAGTGGCCAAAGGGAAATTTAAGACTTGAGGATGATAAACTATGCCATTTGAAGGGTTGTTAGAAGATAAGAAAATTGCTTAATTAGCCACATAATGATAGCTTTAAAAGCCAACAATTTATTTAAAAATGTAAAGACCAGTTGATAATGAATATTTTTCCTGCTCTTTACTTAGCAGGATATGATATTTTAATTTCCTTATGATAATATATAACATTTAAAATTAATGTTGAATATCTTCCTTTTTAAGGTATTGATATAATTAAGCATGGATTTCCCAGGTGGTTCTAGTGGTAAAGAGCCTGTCTGCCAATGAAATAGACATTTTATTTTATTTCATTCCCTTGTCATCATCATATTATTTTTTAATAAATTTACTTATTTTAATTGGAGACTAGTTACTTTACAATACTGTTGTGGTTTTTGCCATACATTGACATGAATCAGCCACAGGTATACATTTTTTGATTATCACAATACATTTTTTTTCATTTATTTTTATTAGTTGGAGGTTAATTACTTCACAACATTGCCATGGGTTTTGTCATACATTGACATGAATCAGCCATGGAGTTACATGTATTCCCCATCCCGATCCCCAAATAAACACTTTTTATCTTTGCTTCTTCATCTCTTTTTAACTTATTCTCTTGTGTATAATTGTGAGTTTGGAGTTTATTCTGAAAAATGTAGAAAGTCTAATACAGGACCAGTGATGGACATTGTTAATCCAAGATGTCATTTCTATCTCCTTCTCCAGAGTCATTTCCTGTATTGATTCCTTTGACACCAAGGGGTGAATGAAAGTAAAACAATCTTTTCCCTGATTTCTGGAAATGTCTTCAGATCTTATAGAAAATGAGGTCATGTTGAACCAAAGGGTAAAGTATGGCAGTATTTCAAATTTTTAAGATTTCTTCCTCACATTGGATCATCATTTTGAACGTATTTTGAGTTTTTATTTTTTTTAATGTGAAGAAGAAAGTGTCATGTCCCCAGTGTCAAGGCAACTTCTTTGCCTACCTAGTCATGGATTCATTTTTTTTGGTATCTTTGTCTTCAAATCTCCATGCATGCTTTTATGTGGCTTTATCTCAGTATTTTGTCTTTCCAACTGAAATTCATCATCTTTATTTCTCATTCAATTTCTCTCATTATGATTTCTTTAATTTTTTGTTTCAACTGGCATAAACAGACCTTTCCTGCCATGTAAATTTATTAACCATACATTTCTAAAGTATTGGCATTCTCAGAGACTATTTTGAAAGCTTTTCCCACATGTGCCCAGGTCATTTGATTTCCATTTCCATATGCTGTGTCAAGAGCATCATTTCCTTACTTTCACATGATTTAATTAAGATGAACTTCATTTAACCATGAATTTAAATAGAAATTTGTATTTTAAGAAGTTATAGTTTACTCAGTTGCTGAAAACTTTGTGAAAAGAAGCACTCAGGAAACTAACCTGCCATTTTTCCATTAGCAGTGATTCAGATTCTTTTTTTTTTTTTTTTTGTAGTGAATTTTGTGATTCTTTTAATTCAGTGAGTGTGGCTATTGTGTACAACAAGCACTACCAAAATAATAAGCATTGACTCTAGATTTAGTACCAGTCAAGGAACTTATGAAGGCTAACCTCCAAGAAATAGAAATTTAAACAATTTGAGTCAAGATAATTTTATAAGATAATAAATGGAAGAAATAATGATTTTTTCCAATACAGAAAGTTCACTCATTTTTCTCCTTTTCATTTTTTTAAAGAATTTTTTTGCAAAAAAAGAAATCTCATAAAAGCATGATGTCAGAAACATTTTTTAAAAGTTACCATTATTACTACTGTTCATGATGTTTTTCCTAAGTAAATTCATTCAGTTTTTTCTTTTGTAAGCTTAACCAATATTCTCCTGAAAAGGGTAGCTTTCAGCTGCAGTTTGTATATATGTATGTGCTGGCACGTGTGTGTGTATTCTGTGGATTGGCCTGCATCCTGGTACATTTAACATTGCATGTGAATTTTCATCAAATGTGTATATTCTTTCTTTTCTGTTCTCTAACACTTGTTTGGATCTTTTCATTTTATTTTTCTGACCAGCTTTTGAAAAAATTTGGTAAATTTCTCTGACAAGTGTTTTACTCCAATAATACTCTAAATGACTGCTTCCACTGAGTCTTTCACATTCCCTTTCTTTTTATATATACACCATCTTTTGGCATGCCCTAGCATTCAATGTCTCTTATTTTCTCTTATTTTGTTTCATAAACATCATCCGTATTAAGTTGTCTCAATTACTGCTTTTCTACCATCTAGCCTCATTCTTTTCCATCCCTTTATTTTTTCAGAACTCATGCTCCTTCTCTATAAACACTGCCTTCTTTTATTCTGTACTGTCTCACCACAGTTTCCATGTGAATTTTGTGAAACAAAAGGGAAGAGACTGATGGGCTCATGATTACACTTTGCATATATTTTCTGAAAACTGTCTATTGTTAGTGCATGTGCACTATATTCAAAATTCAAAGGCCATTACTATGCAGTTGCTGTCTGCCCCAACCTTAGGAGATGAGAGCTTAGACTTCATTCTTTCTCAGTGACACTTCTTGGCCTATGGTCCTTTTAAGGACTATGTAAACTCAAATATCCTTCATGGTTCCAGTGTGGTTTTCAGGCTCCCTCTTCCACTGCCTTTGATCATTATCACCCAAGTGCCCTAAATAACAAACATTTAATGGTATTCTCTGGGTTTATTTTCTGTCCTACTATAGTAATTGTTCCGATTTTTTCTTGCATTTTTATCCTGACATTATTATTAATTTAGCAAACTGCCCTTATTTTTAGAATTTGGTAGAAGAATTTTTATTTTTATTTTTATTTTTTCATTTATTTTTATTAGTTAGAGGCTAATTACTTCACAACATTGCAGTGGGTTTTGTCATACATTGACATGAATCAGCCATGGAATTATATGTATTAAGGAAAGATACAACACATTTCCCAATATTGAAATGTTATGTGAATGCCATGAGAAACTATAGTCATATGATACTCCTAAAAGATTTTTTCATAATACAATGATATAAACTTTCAAAGTTTAACATCCTTGATTTCCTAAAGATGGTTTTCAATCATATTGTGTTTACAGGTTTAATGAACCTAGAAATACACCTCTTCTGTATACTGAGCAGCCTTCATAAGACTACAGTTACAGATACTATTTTATACTGACCGGTGCTTTTACTGAAAGCTTCTTTGTGTACGTGGGTGCGTGCATGGTTGGTCACTTCAGTTGTTTCTGACTCTTTGTGATCCTGTGGCCCACATCCTTCCAGACCCCTCTGTCCATGGGGTTCTCCAGGCAAGAATACTGGAGTGGATTGTCATGCTCTCATCCAGGGGAATTACCCAACCCAGGGACTGAACCCATGTCACTTATGTCTCCTGCATTGGCAGGTGGGTTCTTTACATTTAGGGCCACCTGAGAAGCCGTAGGCTTCTTTGTGCTCAGTTGCTCAGTCGGTTCCACCTCGTTGCGACCCCATGGACTGTAGCCCACCAGTCTCCTCTGTCAATGGAATTTTCTTTATGACTTGCTAAATATGATTGCAGCCATGAAATCAAAAGATGCTTATTCCTTGGAAGGAAAGTTATGACCAACCTAGACAGCATATTAAAAAGCAGAGACATTACTTT
>SNSB01003605.1:7943003-7959081 GCA_012922965.1 Capreolus pygargus
TATTTGTCTCTCAATGATCAACTTCTTCTACCCCAATATCCATTCACTTTTCCATAATTTCTTCTCACTGTCACATCTAACTGATGTTTGCAATCTTCATTTTCTCTTCAGTTTCCCCCAACTTACTCATTTGATTTGTTGTGTCTTTGCCATACAAGCAGACAGATCCTTTCTGTCCAGTAAATTTTATTAACAATATACTTGTGGAGTTTTGGTATTTTTTTAAGTTTCTGATGTGTCAGCTTTCTTCAAGTCCAGCTCAGTTCTTTTGACTTGGAACCCCCTTCCCTGTGATATAATGCTTTATTGTCCTTTTCATGCAATGGAGCTAACATAGGCTTCATTCTGGCCTGTGTTTAAGGAAAATTTTGCATACCAAATTTTAATACCTTTGAATTTTCTTCATATTTATTTTCAATAATATTTACATAGCTGTTTTCTTTTTATTTGGCAGAGGAAATTCAGAACAAATCTAGTAAATTCTGATATTCTTTTATACCCATAAAATTTTTGATCAACAACCTTTTTATGGATTGACACCTATTGGCTCAAACTTCTTCAGAATGTCTCCTATTCTAACCTAAATTTTTGCTCATGGATTTGTTCTGCATTTCTTTCTTAATTACCTTTTCACAGCCTGGTCCAGTTTGGACTTTAGGTCACACTTTCAATGTCTTTGATTATTTACTAGAGTCTTCTCTCATTGTACGGGTATTTTACACACCTTGTCCCAGGTTTATTTTGCTTCTTGCCATAGTAACTTTTCCTGGCTTTTCCCCAGACAAGTTTGTCAAAGTTATCAAAAAGTTTTAAGACACTTGGTCAAATAGGGTCATAGGACACTGCACATCAATATTTATTCATTTAACCAAAGTGATAGTAAAATATTTCAAGGCAAATACAGAAAATTTAGAAGACAAAGAAATTAACAATCTGCTATCAGGTGTAGCTCAACATTCCAAATATCTTTGTTCTCTTAACAGAAAGAGAAAATTCCAATTCTGCCCCAGTTCAACATCAAGAACATAATTTGCCTAATAAAGTCCAATTTCACTCCTGCCTTACCATGTGCAAAGTTATTTTCTCAGGAATCCTTTTTCACAAGCTTTTCACAAGTTTCTGTATCTATATTAGGTAACCCCTTCTTTCCCCATTTAGAAATAACCAGCTGTAAGACAATATCATGTTTTTCCCCTTAACAAAATGTATCTCCATTCCTTATACCTTCTTTTCCTGAAAATACACCTTCTACTTTTCTTACATACTGAAATGTTTCACTTGACATCCAAGCAAATTTAATTATGTATATTAGAATTTTAACTCTTAAATACCTTAATCTCTAGTGAAAACAAGTAAGCAATTATGAACGGTTCATCATAAAAGAATTTCTTGATTATCAAGCTTAAGAACATTCCATAACCTCTAGAAACATACCTCTTCTCATAGCACAATTTCTTTCCTCACTGTGATACAAAACACATGTGCAATAAACTCAGTCATCTTTAGGGTTCCTCTCATAAGAAGACAAAGTGGATAAGCTTAAAATGTTTAGCAATTTTCCATTATTTTGTTGTATTTGAATAATCTAGGTATTCAGTGATTTCCCATCATTTAATTTAATTTATCAAAACTAAAGTTTTATCTGGAAAAACTATTTTAAACATACCCAAAAAAGAATTATTCTTAAATTTCACCTGAAAATTCTAATCTCATTTACTTTTATTTTATACATTACGAAGGTATCATCACACCAAGGTAATTTTTCTTGCTGAAAACCTCTGCAACAGTAATACCATGAACTTAATGGCTTTCAATAAACCTAGTTACAAAAATGTATTATACTCAATACTGATGCCTCCAAATACATGTCCACATCAAGTAAACCAACAAGCCTAAAGTAACTTTAATACCAGATATTAAATTAATACTAATCACATAAATCCAAAATTATCTGGGCCAGTTTCCTTTATATTTAGAAACATTTAATTTGTAAGCACCTACTTTAAGTCAATTAAACAGCTCTTTTATAATTTAATTTTGATAATACTATCTGAAGGTAGACACATATCATATATATAATCCACAGAGACATACAAACTGACATAGCCATAGATCTGATTTCCTGAAGGAAGTCAGTTCTGAATATTCATTGGAAGGACTGATGCTGAAGCCAAAACTCCAATACTTTGGCCAGGAACTGACTCATTGGAAAAGACTCTGATGATGGGAAAGACTGAAGGCGGGAGGAGAAGGGGACAACAGAGGATGAGATGGTTAGATGGCATCACTGACTCAACGGACATGAATTTGAGTAGGCTCCAGGAGTTGGTGATGGACAGGGAAGCCTGGCATTTGGCAGCCCATGGGGTCGCAAAGTGTTGGACACAACTGAGCGACTAAACTGAACTGAACCACAGATCTCATAGTGTCACTTTAAACTTAACATGAATCAAGTATTCCAATATAGACTTTCTGGTTTATAAATAAGAGTTGGAATAAATTTAACTTATTTGTTTGGGTGATTAAAGCTTTACATTTTGTGGAAAAGACATTTAAGATTTGTATTTGTTCCTGATAAATCCCTAAGAAGGTTGTGAATTAGATTTTAGGTGAAGAAGCCTTTCTAACAATTTGAACTTAAAAGATCTCCTGAGTCCCCTGCCACCCCTTCCTCTGTCTAACTTTGGTTTCAGGTTCTACCTTTTTGAGCTAATTAGGCTCAGTCTCAGGCCATTTACCTTTCTGATTCTTATGGATTTGCAAGAAAAAGACAATTGCTTCAGGCTTCCCTGGTGACTTAGTGGTTAAAGACTGTCTGCAATGCAAGAGACCAAGGTTTGATCCCGGGGTCCAGAAGATCCCCTGGAGAAGGAAGTGACAACCTACCCCAGTATTCTTGCCTGGGAAATCCCATGGACAGAGGAGCCTGGTGGGCTATAGTTCATGGGGTCACAAAGGATCAAAAATGACTTAGCAACTAAGTTCAGTCCAGGTCAGTGACTCAGTGGTGTCCGACTCTTTGTGACCCCATGGACTGCAGCATGCCAGGCTCCCCTGTCCATCACCCACTCCTGAAGCTTACTCAAACACATGAAACCCAACTCCAAATAACTGTTCTGCCATCAGTTGCTGTTCAGTCACTAAGTCAGTGTCCAACTGTTTTACCACCCCATGGACTGTAGTCAGCCAGGCTCCTCTGTCCATGGGATTTTCCAGGCAAGAATACTGACTGGGTTACCATTTCTTCCTCCAGGCTATCGCCACAACCTGGGGGTCAGTCAAACCCATGTATCCTGCATTTGCTGGTGGGTTCTTGACTACTGAGCCACTAGAGAAGCCTAATCTGCCACCTAAATGGTGTTAAAACATTTGTCTAACAGTATTTTCTTCAATTTGATATTTTATATCTTTGATAAGATTTCCAACTAAACTGAAAATCAGGCCTTCTATCTTTTAGAAATGTAGGGTTCAATGTATCATCCCTCAAAAGTTTGCATAAGGCATTAGACAAAGATCCTCTTTTTGGGTCTTTCTCAATTACCTTGGTGTGATGATATTTTTATAAGGTATAAAATAAAAGTAAATTAGAATAGAAGTTTCAGGTGAAATATAAGCATAATTCTGTTTTGGGTATGTCTAAAATAGTTTTTTTCAGATACAACTTTAGCTTTGATAAATTAAATGCTGGGAAATCACAAATCAAACCTACAGCAAATAATCCCTATTATTGTTTTTATTAGCCTTAAATGTTAGCTATCAGTTTTTATTTCACATTGTATAAGCTCAGGCAACCCCATTGGTTTCCTTTAGTATATTTAATTACTATTGCCTGAGGAATAGATTTATATGCCTTGTCTTAAAATACCAGTCAGGGGAAGCACTCAAGGCTGAGGTATAATGTCTATCCCACAATAAATCAGACATAAGAGATGTAACATTCTTAAAATATAGAAACTTGCTTAAATACAGCAATTTTTATAAACTTTGATTTCAATAATATTAATTTTCATATCTTTGACTTTAATTTTCATTAAGATTCCATCAGCAAACCTTGATCTTCAATGAGTACCAGAAGCTTTTCTTTTTATCCACCAGCCATACTATCAATTTTTGTATAAATTCACTGGTTTCCTCAGAGAGACTGAACCAAGGGATGAAGACTCTTTTGTCAATCTTTTAATCTGATTAATTGGCCTGACTGTTGCCCCAAGTAATCAACTGCTTATCAGATATCTCTGTAATTATTCTTCCATGGTAAATAAAGTGGACTTATTAGGGGCCTTTTAATATTGAAGACCAACAAGGGATTCCTTTGGCTTATCAAACCTCTAGTATAGTATCAAATTTTGCTTTAATCCTATTAATGTCCATTTTAAAAATTCTGTTTCTTTATAACCATGGAGCGATTTTTCTGTTGGGAATGAGTCCTTTTGAAATTTCCACCTATTGAGAAAGAAATTTTAGGCTATCCTTTGGCTTCTTTTTATTCCTATATTAATCAATTTAACTAAAAATTGATCTAATATTTTATTAGCACTTATAAGCCTACTTGATTGGGAAGCTGTGACCACAAATAAGGCTTCCCAATTTTTTTTTTTGTTTGTTTGTTAAACTAAAGAGTTTTTAGGTTACCCATTTCATATATATATACATTTTAGCCAGTTTCTAATTTGTTTTTCTCATAGATACCAACAAAATTGCTGTTTATAATGAGACCTTTCTAAAAATTTACCAATTTAAAATTTCTCCAATTTAAAGGATCCATTGTCTGGCCATTGATGAGTAATATCTTAATAGCAACTTAAACCAATAAGACACAAAAGGTTTCCCCACAAGAGAAGGCAAAGGATATAGTCCTCACAAGATCTAAAATGTTTACTCCCAAAAACAGTCTAAGAAAGTAAAGGGCCTTCACTGTACAGGCAGATGCACTGACAGTTAAGGCGACAAAGGCCTTATGGGTTGGGGCCACTTATGACAAATTCCCTGAGAGTTGGCACGCAGTTAGTTGCTCAGTCATATCTGACTCTGCAACCCCATGGACTGTAGCTGGCCAGGTCCCCCATCCATGCAGCTCTCCAGGCAAGAATACTGGAGTGGATAGCCATTTCCTTCTCCAGGGGATCTTCCTGACTCAAAGATTGAAGCCAGGTCTCCTACACTGAAAGCAGATTCTTTACCAAGAGTTGGCATAGCCAGACAAAAAGATTGCTCAGAATCCTAGTCTATTTGACTGGCTGCCAAGTGTACACCATATATGTACCTTCTGCACAGCACAGGCCAAGCTCTCAAAACACAGAAAAATGAAATTTGGGAAGAGCAGGTGAAACATTTGCATCTCAAAGCCACGAGGACAAAAATGCAAGGTCCTCTATAGAACAGTTCCCCCCCCCCACCCCCGAAGTCAGATTTCTGAAAAGATGTTCATCAAACCAGGTTTTTTAAGCTACGCTTGCAAAAACATAATTTTGGTATGGCAAAACAAGCCTCAATTTGGCCATTTTTTGGGTGAGATGTCCTTTAATTCACAACAAATAAGTAAGTATAAATTCTATACTTACACAATAAAATCTTCCCAGTGTGTCTCAACTGAGGATAACCCTCTAAGTGTCTTTCAACTGAGAAAAATTTCTCAGTGTCTTTTACTCTGGCATCTCTTCTTAAAACTAAATTTCTAGGAAAATCTGCTACTGCATAAATTTATCACCACTGGCTAAAACTCAGCTTCATCAGTAAGTAATGGAAGATTCACCCAGAATCATGTGGACCCTCTGAGGAGGCAGATAGGCACAAGGGAACTTCTGTTAGTGCCAAAGCTAGAGATCCTCATGGAGATCAGGTGAAGAAGAGAAGTCTGGTATTGGCCCCTTTGTTGGTCACCAAACCAAAATTGTTGACTGAAAAACAAATGCACAAGCTAAAAGTTTTAAGTTATGTTTTATTTGGGGACCTTACTCAGGACTATAACCTAGGATACAGCCTCTCAGAGAGTTCTGAGGAACTCTTACAGAGAGGTAAGGAAGGATTCAAATTATCTAGTTTTTACTGAAAAAACAAAAGCAAAACTGTAGTGGAACACATCAAAATTACCGCTAATAATAATTAAAAAACAAAAAACAAAACAGGCATTTCAAGTTAATGCCTTTTTATATATAGTAAGATACAAGAGTTGGGGCTTATTGAAATTATTCCTTTGATATGCGTCCTAACTACTGGGGCCAGTATCCTGTTTTTCTCCATCCTGAATCCCCCCAGTGTACACCATCTGGTTCTGTTGTCTTCATGGTAGGCAACATTCATTGTTTACCAAAATGTCAGGCAACATTTTTTTGTCTGCAAGAAAAAATTGTCACCATTTTTCCTAGATAAAAATAGTTGCTTCCTTGTTATTCTTCAGGACTTTTTCTTTGTTTTTTTCTTTTTTTCTAATTACATCCATTTTATCTATTTACTGAGGAGTGGAAATTTTATTTTCACTTTCATTTTCTGGTTTTCCTTGAAATTTACATGAGTTTTTCCATTATATTTTCCAGAACAACTCAAGAAGGAACTTGGTAAGTTTTATTTCTCTTTTCAAAAGATTTATTTCCTAGATATATTTTTTCCTCTTTTTCTTGACATGCACCTCTTACATAATCCTATCTTTCCTTTGCCTGCTTGTGAATTTAAAATGACCTTATCCATTTTCTTTTGGGCATCCTGAATTTCTAATAAAATTCCCATATTAAGTCTCTTAATTTTTTCCTCTACCTTTTTATTCTATCCCTTTTCTTTTATCTTCCTAGTGATTACCATAACTTTGTTATAAGGTTGGTGAAAAAAAAAAGAAGATTGGTGAGATGAAAGGGATTAGGCTAAGAAGAGTGTGGCTATTTTTATTCAATAGAAAACTTCCCTTAACTTCGGTTTTTCCTCATGTGCTCTGAGATTGAGTCCCATTTTTTTAATATATTATACTCTTTCAATTTAAGAACAGGGTTCAGACTCCAAAGTTGCTGAATAAGATAGATTCCTCCTTTGTTGACTTTTTAAATATTTTGCATATACTAATGTCAAGTGTAATCTTGATACACTTTGCTTGGCCATAATCTCCAGTGATCTTAGGCATATAAATATTTTTTTATATAACTTTGCATCATTGTTCTTTTCCAACCAAAATTATTACCCTTCATTCATTTTTATTTAACCACTTATTAGTTGATTCAACAAATTTCTCTTCCTTCAGGGCCTTGAGCATTTTTCAGTCACTCAGATAAACTTCATTGAAAATATATCTCTAAATCCTATGGTTAATTTCTAAGATTATTCTATTTTATTTTAGTATTTTACTATAAAAAATATTAAATCCTCATGTCCTTTCATATCAGATTATATTCTTCATATTATAGTGGAATTTCCAGATGAAATGAACTTTAGATCTTTCATTGCTTTTGAAATGGACATTACTTAGCAAGTTTCAGAGACAAATATTGACAGATGTATGGCATTGTTGGCATCTTCTTTATGAAGTTAAGAAAATCTGTTTATATATACATACATGATTGTGTATTTTCTTTCAGAGAAGAAGAAGGCTCAATTCAAGTCTGGTGAGTAATGATCATCTCTCAGAAACCTTCAGTGTTCTGTTTTTCTTAGATTCTGCCCCTATGCCAATGGGATAGAATGCAGAAATACAACAAAAATGTTTAGTGTAAGCACAGCAGCATTGGAAGCATTATCTTTATTAATATCAGTGCTTTCAATAAATTCTCTCTGAAATGCAAGCCACTAATTATTCAGCCTGTAATTCTTCCTCTCCCCTTTCATTCATTTCTTCCTTCCTTCTATGCTCCTTCCTTCATGCTCCAATCCCTGCAATCTTTGCTTTTTTCTATATTTCTATCTATCCTCCACCTGATCATTTTTATCACCATGTTTGAATATTGGAATATGAGGATATAGGATAGAAAGAGGAAGTTTAAAGGATTCAGTAGAAGAAATAGAGCAAAGGCAAATATTTCTTATATTTGTTTTTAATATAACAAAAAAGACAATGAAAGAATAAAATGATAAAAGTAAAGCTTTTTCTATTTTGTTCTTTTGCAGTATGGAGAGAAACACCGTTGTATGCTGGTGAGCAATACGGACTCTGATGAAGGACATCCTATTATCATAGATTTTATAGAACATCTAGTGTGTGCAAAACATTTGCTGAAAATTAAGGAAACACTAAGCATTTATTTCATAAATTCAATAGATAAATCATTATTCTAACAAATAAGAGTGTGTTTGGAGCTTTGCATTTTAGTAGTTTTATTATTTTTGATTGCAGGTAACATTGTATTTTGAGTGTAGATAGAATCATTTTCATCTGCTAAAATTTGAGGACTCTAAAGTGAACAATAAGTTATTTGACTAGACTCATCATATACTATATTTCCTTTCAAACATCCTAAATAGATAACAAATATTTATCCTATATGAATTTTGGATGAGGAGAGCAGGTCTTCAAGACATATATAGTTTAGCATCTTGTAAAAAGAGGTTCAAGTATATAAAAGAGGCTTTTTCTTTGTTGTTTGCTGTTATTCTTGAATTAAGGAGTTTATTACTATAGTGCTCTGGACAGTTGGACAGCTCTACCTGTCAGACGGTAGATTCTCATGTTCATTTGTTCCTTGCAGATTGGAGAAAAGAAGAGTTCCAGACTGGTGAGTCTATCATAGCCCAAGACAGACCCTGTTCCTTGTAGGTAGTCCCAGGGAAGATGCAGAGAGGTGAACTGGATCTCCCCAGGGTCAGAGAAGCTCTCACAGAAGGGAGACTCTGGCCCAAGCCTACTGATATCCCAGAAACCTGATGATCTCTTGTCTTTGCAGTAAATCTGACTCTGGATGCAGCCACTGCCCATCCTGCCCTCTTCCTGTCTGAAGAGGGGAGAGGAGTAACCTGGAAAGAAACATGTCAGGAGCTTCCCAGCTGCTCACAGAGATTTGTCTCCCTTCCCTGTGTGCTTGGTCAGCTGCGTGTCAGCTCAGGGAGATACTTCTGGGAGGTGGAGGTTGGGGATGCACATTCCTGGGACCTGGGAGTTTGTAGGGATAATGTAGCAAGGAACGGGAGGGTTGCAATGTCACCACAGAATGGTTTCTGGGTCATTAGGCTCCATGATGGGGAGTACTGGGGCCTCACATCCCCAGAAACATATCTTACTCTTAAAGAAAAACCCTGTAGGGTGGGAATATTCCTGGATTGTGAGGCTGGAGATGTATCTTTCTATAACATGGTAGATGAGTCCCACATCTTCACATTTTCCAAACAAACATTTTATGGTATCCTAAGACCACTTTTTAAACTTGAGTCCTCTAACTCAGGCTCCTTGACTATTGTCCACGTGGAGTAGAACACATTAATATTGTAATTTGTGTGCCTACCTTTCCCTAACAATTACAATTCTCCTCACTAGACACAGACTGATTCTTTTTCTTCCTCCCTTACTGGTTTATTCTCAAGATGAAGCTCTGATACACAGACTGGTGGTTGCCCCTCATATCAACTCTTATTATTATGCCTATAACATCCTAGTACAAAGATTAGATTTCTTAGCATTCCCTACCAAATGTGACTAAATTGTGACCAGTGCATTATAAGATGAATTATTATCTATGATCTTTGGAATGTGTCTTTAAAGGAAAATTATCTGATGTTCTTATTTTCTTTAATTTTTCTGATGCCTGGAATGTGGCATAATGGATGGACCTCTAAGAACATCTCAGATCATGTAATATTATCATGTGATATGATATAGATGGATAAGAAGATGGAATCACCTTGGGGTTTTGACAGCTTTATGAAACTACTCTATGCCCTATTATTTATTACCCATAAGAAATAAAATTTTACATCCTTAAGTCATTTGTATGCTGAATTTTTGTCAGTTGTGATTCAATTCAATACTAACTCAGTATTAAAGCACCCTCCTATTAAGAATGGTAGCAGATGACACCTACAGATGAATATTCAGATGAAACTAGAGTTTGGGTGGTAGTTGGACAAGCTAGACAGGAAGACTAGAGAAACTAGATACACTGAGGAGGGTGGTGAAGATGAGGCAGATACTGGGCTCAATTCCAGCAGCAGGAAGAAGAAGGAGCCCATCAAGTTAGGAAGATCTCAAATAACATAATAGCAGGGACAGGTAGATAAGTATCCATCTCAAAAATGGCCCTTCATGAGGACAAAGCAGAAAAAACGAGACAGATTCTGTTGGCCATGCCTAGCAAACAGAAACCAAGACAGATAGATAGTTGGTATAGGAAGGACAGAATGTAGTCCTCAACAAATGGAGATCCAATATTGAAATTGAGTCTAGCACTAGCTGTCTACTTGAGGCTCGCATTAGTAATACCAAACCAGGAACAATAGGCAAATCTATACACAAGAAGACAAGGCAAAATTTCAGCATGAACTATATAGGCCCAAATTCCTCAAACTGAAATGTAAACAAAGTGACTAGTTTTTGAGACATCCAAACAATGACTATAATAAACTAAAATAAATGCTCATGAATTGATGTTGCTGTTGTTGTTCAGTCACTCAGTCATGTCTGACTCTTTGCAATCTCGTGGACTGCAGCACACCAGGCTTCCCTGTCCTTCACCATCTCCCAGTTTGCTCAAACTTATGTCATTTGCCATCCAACCATCCTGTCCTCTGTTGTCCCCTTCTCCTCCTGCCTTCAATCTTTCCCAGCACCAGGGTCTTTTCAAATGAGTCAGCTCTTCGCATCAGGTGGCCAAATTATTGGAGCTCCAGCTTCAGCATCAGTGCTTCCAATGAATATTCAGGCTTGCTTTCATTTAGGATGGATTGGCTTTAATTCCTTGTTGTCCAAGGGACTCTCAAGAGTCTTCTCCAGCATCACAATTTGAAGGCATCAATTCTTCAGTGCTCAGCCTTTTTTATTGTCCAGCTCTCATATCTGTACGTGACTACTGGAAAAACCATATCTTTGACAATATGTATCTCTGTCAGCAAAGTGATACCTCTGCTTTAGATTGGTCATAACTTTTCTTCCAAAGAGCAAGTGTCTTTTAATTCCATGACTGCAGTCATCGTCCGCTTTGATTTTGGAGCCCAACAGTCTATCACTGTTTTCATTGTTTTCCCACCTATCTGCCATGAGGTGATGGGACCTGATGCCATGATCTTCATTTCTTTAATGTTGAGTTTTAAGCCAGCTTTTTCACTCCCCTCTTTCACTTTCATCAAGAGGATTTTTAGTTCCTCTTCACTTTCTGCCATAAAGGTGGTATCATCTGCATATCTGAGGTTACTGATATTTCTCCCGGCCATCTTGATTCCACCTTGTGCCTCATCCAGCTCAGCATTTTGTAGGATGTACTCTGCATAGAAGTTATATAAGCAGAGTGACAATATACAGCCTTGACATACTACTTTCCCAGTTTAGAACTAGTCAGTTCTTGCATGTCTGGTTCTAACTGTTGCTTCTTAATCTGCATTCAGATTTCTCAGGAGGCAGGTCAGGTGGTCTGGTATTCCCATCTCTTTAAGAATTTTCCAGTTTGTGGTGATCCACACAGTCAAAGGCTTTGGCATAGTCAATAAAGCAGAAATAGATGTTTTTCTGGAACTCTCTTAATTTTTCAGTAATCCAATGGATGTTGGCAATTTGATCTCTGGTTCTTCTGCCCTTTCTAAAACCAGCTTGAACATCTGGAAATTCTCAGTTCACATCCTATTGAAACCTAGCTTGAAAGATTTTGAGCATTACTTTGCTAGCATGTGAGATGAGTGCAATTGTGCAGTAGTCTGAACATCCTTTGACATTGCCCTTCTTTGGGATTGAAATGAAAACTGATCTATTCTAGTCCTTTGGCCACTGCTGAATTTTCCAATGTTGCTGGCAGGTTGAGTACAGCACTTTCACAGCATCACTTTTTAGGATTTGAAATAGCTCAACTGGAATCCCATCACCTCCACTAGCTTTGTTCAGAGTGATGCTTCCTAAGGCCCACTTGACTTCAGACTCACCTGGCTCTAAGTGAGTGATCACACCATCTTGGTTAGCTGGGTCATTAAGATCTTTTTTTGTATTGTTCTTCTGTGTATTCGTGCCACCTCTTCTTAATATCTTCTGCTTCTGTTAGATCCATACAGCTTCTGTACTTTATTGTGCCTATCTTTGCATAAAATGTTCCCTTGGTATCTCTAATTTTCTTGAAGAGATCTCTAGTCTTTCCCATTCTATTGTTTTCCTCCATTTCTTGGTATTGTTAATTAAAAAATGTTTTCTTATCATTCCCTGCTATTCTTTGGAACTTTGCATAGATAGGTATATCTATCCTTTCCTCTTTTTCCTTTCACTTCTCTTCTTGTACCAGCTTTTTGTAAGCCCCCCTCAGACAACCACTTCACCTTTTTGCATTTCTTTTTCTTGGGGATGGTTTTGATCACTGCCTCCTGTACAATGTTATGAACCTCCATCCATAGTTCTTCAGGCACTCTATCAGTTCTAATCCCTTAAATCTATTTGTCATTTCCACTGAAACACATAAAATCTCATTACTTATCAACACTAATGAAAATCTGGCATAACTCTGGAGATAAGAAACAATAATGTTGAACCTCAATTAAACAAAATGTTGTCCTTAAACCTAGAAAAAAGAGAAAAGTGAGAATTTAATTATTATTAGTTAGCCTGTATTACCAAAAAAAAAAAAAAAAAGAACTATATTACAGATTTTTAATTTCATCAACAAAGTTGGTTTCCTCTCTTATTATATAAAAGCACAAAGCTTTGATTTCATATACATGCATACATAATAACTTTAATTTTGCCTTTTGGACTGCCAAGCCTAACACATTTACTCTATATGGTTCTTTATAGTATTGCTTGTCTGTGATCTACACCTTAACTCTACCAAGTTTCAAAGCCTGGTACTAATTGACTTTTTTTTCTTCTCCATTATTTTTTATTACAGGAGATTAAGTATAATTCCTTGTGCACTACAGTAGGATCTTGTTGTTTGTTTTATATAGTTTGTATCTGTTAACCCAAACTCCTAATTTATCCTTCCCTCACCCCTTTCTCCTTTGATAAACAAGATTATTTTCTATATCTGTGAGTCTGTTTCTGTTTTGTGAACAAGTTAATTTTATCATATTTTAGTTTCCACATATAAATGATATCAATAATATTTGTCTTTTTCTTATTTCACTTAGTATGATAATCTCTAGTTCTACCCATGTTGTGGAAAATGGCATTATTTTATTCTTTTTATGGCTAAGTAATATTCCAATGTGTGTGTGTGTGTGTGTGTGTGTGTGTGTGTGTATTCACTGGCCATTTTGTTTCCTTACTAATTCAGGCAAGGGGCATGGCTTGAACAGAGGGAAACTGAAGTGGAAAGAAGAAAACAACAGAGCCTTTGACAGATGAAACTGGTGCAATAACTTAGAAATTGAAGGCCCCAAAACTGAGAGTTAGGCCTTCCCTGGTAACTCAGTAGTAAAGAAACTCCGTGCAATGCAGGAGATCTGGGTTTGAGCCCTAGGTCTGGAAGACCCCCTGGAGAAGAAAATGGCTACACATTCTAGTATTCTTATCTGAAGAATCCCATGGGCAGAGGAGCTTGGAGGGCTACAGTCCATAGGGTTGCAAAAAGTCAAAGATGACTAAGCAACTAACACTACCACCACTTCCAAACTGAGGGTTATATTTTCCATTACTAAGTGCTTGGGTAGTACAGGAGATTTTCAGTGGCAGGAGAAATGAGGTATAAAATGTTCCTGCTATTTTGAGTTACTTTGAGGAAAAACTCATCTTTGAAGGAAAGAAACTTCAACAAATACATGATTGCCAGGTTTTGTAATATTCCATTGTGTATATGTACCATAGCTTCCTTATCCATTTGTCTGCTGATGGGCATCTAGGTTGCTTTCATGTCCTGGATATTATAAACAGTGCTGCGATGAACATTGGGGTGCACGTGTCTCTTTCAGATCTGATTTCCTGGGCATACACACAGATTGCCAGGTTTGAACCACGTTTTCCAAGACAGCAGGATTTTAAAGCTGAAAGAACATAACCATTTCTGCTTTATAACTGTATAAATATCAGGTTGGGTAAACAGCAGTGAGATATCAAAATGAGCTACCCATACTTCCAGCAATATTCTTCTTATATTATACCAAAAAACACTAAAAGCCTATAGATACATTAAAAAGTAAAAAGAAAATGTATTTATTTCAAAACATATTTTCTTTAAATAACTGTCATCAGAAAATGTTGACAGTGCTAAATATCATATGAGCAGATGATTTGGCATTCTCTGAGACTGAGATTACAGCCACAGGAAAATATCTGAGGAGCAAATGGTGAGTTCATTTTTGCATATGCTAAATTTGAAATACTAGATGATCAAAAGGAGACATTTCGGAGGTAAATATATCTGTCAAAAGTTCAGGAAGGATGCCTAGAATACATTTATAGATGACTGTGAAATTCATGGACTAGATAAAATTAATGATAGAAACCATACAGGTTGAGAAAAGTAAAGAAAAAACTTGAAACCCTCAGTAAGAGGAATTGGGGTGTGGGAGGAGGTTAAGGACTGGGCTAAAGAGACAGACCACATAACTGGCTCGCAGAGACCCATTAGAAACTAAAAAGAGTGCCATTTCATGAAACTCAAACTAGACAAGAATGTCATAGTCTTAGTGATCGTATACATCCAAAGGCTGTGGAGGGTCATGTTAGCTCAAGGTGAGCTGAAAAAAAAAAATCCAAGCAGAGCACATGAAACCCATCTGAGGCACTTTCAGCAGACTGATGGGGTTTAAACAGTTTATGGGTGTCAAGGAAGTGAAGAACCTGAGTGTGGACCGCTCTTTCAAAGAACCATTGACTGTGAAAGGCAGAAAGATATGGCAGAACCTATAACAGAATGCAGATTAGAAGGAATAAATTTTGTTTCTACTTGCTCTGAAACAGTTCAGTTCAGTTGCTCAGTAGTGTCTGACTCTTTGCAACCCCATGAAATGCAGCACGTCAGGCCTCCCTGTCCAGCACCAGCTCATGGAGTTTACTCAAACTCATGGCCATTGAGTCGGTGATGCCATCCAATCATCTCATCCTCTGTGGTCCCCTTTTCCTTCCACCTTCAATCGTCCCCAGCATCAGGGTCTTTTCAAATGAGTCAGCTCTTCACATCAGGTAGCCAAAGGATTGGAGTTTCAGCTTCAACATCAATCCTTCCAATGAATATTCAGCACTGATTTCCCTTGGGATGGACTGACTGGATTTCCTTGTTGTCCAAGGGACTCTCAACAGTCTTCTCCACACCACAATACAAAAGCATCAATTCATCAGCGCTCAGCATTCTTTATAGTCCAACTCTCACATCCATGCATGATTACTGGAAAAACTATAGTTTTGACTAGATAGACCTTTGCTGGCAAAGTAATGTCTCTGTTTTTTAATATGCTATCTAGGTTGGTCATAGCTTTTCTTCCAAGGAGCAAGCATCTTTTAATTTCCCGGCTGCAGTTACCACCTGCAGTGATTTTGGAGCTCCCCAAAATAAAATCTGCCAGTGTTTCCACTGTTTCCCCATCTATTTGCCATGAAGTGATGGGACTGGATGATGATCTTAGTTTTCTGAATGTTGAGCTTTTTTTTTTTCTTTCTTTCTTTTTATTTATTTATTTTTCATTTATTTGTATTAGTTGGAAGCTAATTACTTTACAATATTGAATAGTGGGTTTTGTCATACATTGACATGAATCAGCCATGGATTTACATGTATTCCCCATCCCGATCCCCCCTCCCACCTCCCTCTCTACCCAATCCCTCTGGCTCTTCCCAGTGCACCAGGCCCGAGCACTTGTCTCATGCATCCAACCTGGGCTGGTGATGTGTTTCACTATAGATAATATACATGTTTTGATGCTGAGGGTGGGATGTTTCAAGTGAATGTTGAGCTTTAAGCCAACTTTTTCACTCACCTCTTTCACTTTCATCAAGAGGCTCTTTAGTTCTTCTTCACTTTCTGCCATAAGGGTGGTGTCATCTGCA
>SNSB01003605.1:7959181-8021661 GCA_012922965.1 Capreolus pygargus
TGATGTACTCTGCCTATCAGTTAAATAAGTAGGGTGACAATATACAGGCTTGATATACTCCTTTTCCTATATGGAACCAGTTGGTTGTTTCATGTCCAGTTCTAACTGTTGCTTCCTGACCCACATACAGATTTCTAAAGAGCATGTCAGGTGGTCTGGTATTCCCATCTCTTTAAGAATCTTCCACAGTTTGTGGTGATCCACAAAGTCAAAGGCTTTGACATAGTCAATAAAGCAGAAGTAGATATTTTTTCTAAAACTCTTCTGCTTTTTTGATGATCCAACGGATGTTGACAGTTTGATCTCTTTTTCCTCTGCCTTTTCTAAAACCAGCTTGAACATCTGGAAGTTCATGATTCACATATTGTTGAAGCCTGGATTGGAGAATTTTGAGCACTACTTTGGTAGCGTCTGAGATGAGTGCAATTGTGTGGTAGTTTGAGCATTCTTTGGCATTGCCTATCTTTGGGATTGAAATGAAAACTGAGCTTTCCCAGTCCTGTGGCCACTGCCGAGTTTTCCAAATTTGCCAACATATTGACTGCAGCACTTTCACAGCATCATCTTTTAGGATTTGAAATAGCTCAACTGAAATTCCATCACCTCCACTGGCTTTGTATGTAGTGATGCTTCTTAAGGCCCACTTGACTTCACATTCCAGGACACCTGGCTCTAGGTGAGTGATCACACCATCATGATTATCTAGGTCTTGACCATCTGGTGATGTCCATATGTAGAGTCATCTCTTGTGCTGTTGGAAGAGGGTGTTTGCTATGACCAGTGCATTCTCTTGGCAAACTCTTTTAGCCTTTGACCTGCTTCATTCTGTACTCCAAGGCCAAATTTGCCTATTACTCCAGGTGATTCTTGACTTCTTGACTGCATTCCAGTCCCCTATAATGAAAAGGACATCTTTTTTGCATGTTATTTCTAGGAGGTCTTGTAGGTCTCCATAGAACCATTCAACTTCATCTTCTCTAGCATTACTGGTCAGGGCATAGGCCTCGATTACCATGATATTGAATGGTTTGCCTTGAAATGAACAGAGATCATTCTGTCATTTTTGAAATTGCATCCAAGTACTGCATTTTGAGCTTGTTTGTTGACTATGATGGCTACTCCATTTCTTCTAAGGGATTCTTGCTCAAAGTAGTAGATATAATGGTCATCTGAGTTAAATTCTACCATTCCAGTCCATTTTAGTTCGCTGATTCCTAAAATGTCAAAGTTCACTCTTGCCATCTCCTGTTTGACCACTTCCACATTGCCTTGATTCATGAACCTAACATTCCAGAATCCTATGCAATATTGCTCTTTACAGCATTGGACCTTGCTTGCATCATCAGTCACATCTACAACTGGGTATTGTTTTTGTTTCGGCTCTGTCTCTTCATTCTTTCTAGAGTTATTTCTCTACTGATCTCCCATAGCATATTGGGCACCTACTGACCCGGGTAGTTCATCTTTCAGTGTCTTATCTTTTTGCCTTTTCGTACTGTTCATGGGGTTCTCAAGGCAAGAATACTGAAGTGGTTTGTCATTCCCTTCTCCAGTGTTTTGAGCAGCTTTGCTGAATATTATTTTGTTAAAAAGGTAAATATAAGAACACATGTTTATGTAAAAAGGAGAGCAGAGAGTGAGAGATGAAAGTGATTGGGGAGCAGGTATCATCTGATGCGATTATACCTGAGAAAGAATAGAGGAGATGATATTTCACCCACTATTAAAGACTGCATAAGAGAACACATGGTGGAAAATATCTCAAGGCAGAACATTACCACCAAATGGTTAAAGTAGCCAATCGCTATTTAGTCGCTAAGTTGCGTCCTACACTTGTGCAACCCCCTGCGTTGTAACCCATCAGGCTCCTCTTGTCCATGGATTTCCCAGGCAAGAATATGGAAGCAGGTTGCCATTTCCTTCTCCAGGGGATCTTTCTGACCCAGGAATTAAACCCGCATCTCCTGCTTGGCAGGCAGATTCTTAACCACTTAGTCACCTGGGAAGCCAAAGTAGTCAATTAAGCTACAGTTATAAATTGACTAAATTAACCTACATAAGGTTATATCCAGAGGAGAGTGGATGCTTCTGCAGGCTGACTCTCAAAAACTCGGAGAAATATCATGAGAGCAGAAGGAACCGCAGGCTATGGGAAGAGAGGCATCTCTGAGTGCTCTTGAGCACCATTTCTTTCATGATTTTGCCTCTAAAATGTCCCAATACATTTATGAACCTGGAAGATTCTCTGTTTTTTAACAATGAAACACATAAAAAGTTTCTCATCAAATTATTTTCCTAGCAATAAAAAACTGTATCTTCCTCTCCTTTGTGGACAAAGATCAACCAATTTACAGCCCGAATATCTTTGCTAAGTCCTCAGTTGTGTCTGGGTTGTTATTGCAATCATTCTCATGTAGGCAATAAAATTTTACGTGATTTGATTTCTCATTATCTCAAGTAAGACATTTAAACATCAAAAATTACTGAAATGGAAGAAAAAAAGAGAGAGAGAGAGAGAGGCATCTTATTGCACTCAGTAGAGAGTTCATGGAGAGCAAACAGAGATGAGAAAATCAGCAAACTTTGGGGGAAAATGATTTGAAGATTATTCTATATGAATTGCTTTTAAAATACAGGTGGCAATAGAATAAAAAAGACATTAAATATAAGGACATATGAACTTCATTCATTCAATTGCTCATTTGTTCTAAATGCACTTACTAGGTTTTTACCCTGTTGTACATTATGGAAGCTAGTGTAAACTAACAAAGTTTTAGAAGCTTGCAATCAAGACATCGTTTCCTGAGCATTAGGAGAGAGAAATTGTCATCTCTTGATTTGTGATAGAATTCTATTTTTGGAAATAAATTTTCAGGAACTACTATGTAACTGGAGAATGAATATATGTATACTTCAGCAGAATGCCGAAAACGAAAATAAAAGGAAAATTACACAGACAGAACATTTATATAAGAACAAGACATAGTCTTTAATCAGGGAAGCATAGCAGTTGTCTTTACCAAAGGAAATCAGGATTTAAAGCAAAAACTTCCAGAAATGTCTTTATAATTTTTTTCCTTTTTGGAGCCCTCCATGAAGTTAAGTGGTAGAGAAACTGACCCCCATTTCTCTATTAGCAGTAGCCCAAGTCTCTTACCTGCGCACCTTAGAATAATAGTAGGTTTACAAGCATGCTAAGTCACTTCAGTCATGTCCAACTTAGTGCAACCCTATGGATTGCAGTTTGCCAGGTTCCTCTGTCCATGGGATTCTCTGGGCAAGGATACTGGAGTGGGTTGTCATGCCCTCCTCCAGGGGTTCTTCCCTACCCAGGGATCAAACCCACATCCACCAGCATAGGCAGGTGAGTTTTTTTTACCACTAGCACCACCTGGGAAGCCCAATAGTGGGTTTGCTTGGTAGAAATCCTTGATATTTTTAATGAAATTTTTATGGTAGGATTTGGCTGTTACTTTTTGCCTTAGGTTTTTCCTATTTAACTTTTTTGTTTGACATTAGCCATGGAGTTAACAATTTGTCCAGTAAAAAGAGACTTATTAGCAATTACTAGGTTGGCTCGGAGAAATGAGGAATACAGCACTTGGGTATCCACAGGTGCTGCACAGTTGCACGCCATAACACCCTTCAAGTCCCTGAAATTCTCCAAAGCAGAGGAGAAGTTTATGGAGGCATTTGCCATTCTGATGTCCCTTGTGCATTCAAGATCATTGAAATCTGTTTGTAATCTTGTCCACTAATCTAAAAGAATATCCTCCAAAAAGGATCATTCAGCATTTTCATCTACAAACCTTTATAGATGAGAAAACTTTCTATGTGCATCTTTTCTCTAGTGTGACAGCAGGAGAGGATAGGTTTGGTAATTTATCACCCACATTGCCATGCGAGAGGCAGAACCATGTACAGCATTCTCAGAACAGGTGTAAACACCTCCAAGGCCAAAGAAAATGCATCATGTTGACATCAGTGTAGGACCTGAGAACGTTGAGAGTCAGTTACACTTTTCTAACAGGGATCAAATGCAAGAAACCAGGACACATCTTGTAAATTCAACTGATGATCCCTAGGATTTAGTTTTTGTTCTAATTGATTAAACTGAATACAGATGTTCCAACAACACATGAAAGGTAGATGATTCCTGTGTTCTTGCCTAGGGTAATCATTAGTTCTAATTTAATTTTATGGGCTGATAGTATGTAATTCATGGAAATATCCTGGAGAAAAAAAACTCTTGATGATTGCAAATATCTGCAGCAGCTTTGTGAATGAACAGGCTAGAAATATTTATGGAGCTGGAGATATAGAAATCAACTATTTTCAACATCCTGGACAGATTTTCCAAAAACTGTAGGATTAATAAAGCTAAACTGCAAAAACTGTAGAGGTAGCATATATACACATTCCTTCCTCTGATCAAGGTATATACATAAATCTTGGAATCTGGTGTAAGAATGTATCATTTAAACCTCTACTATATGCTATGATCTCTAAAATAATAACAATAACAATGTATTCTTTTTCTCATAGCATTTTATGTTTTTAAAATTAATCAATATGTTAATAATATAGACAAAAATTTGGTGTTTAAGCCATTATTTAATTCCCTCCTCTCTGCTATTATAAGTCTTTTTCTTCTGAATGTATCTCTCCTAGTTATGGATTATATTTTTCTCCTGCATCTAGCTAGTAATTTTTTGTTGATGTTTGATATTTTGAATATTACATCATTGACTGCTGGAGTCTGTGTTTTGGATTGTTGAGTATTGAATTTCTCTGGCACAGAGTTTAGTTACTCAAAAATTGGCTCGAATCTTTTAAGGTTTGTTTCAAACTTTGTCAAAATAGGATGACAGTAGCCTTTAATATATGATCAGTTTTGTCTTACCACTAGATTTGCTAATTTTACAGTGTTTTGTCAGTGTCCCATATGTTCAGTGAAAGCTCTTCACTCTAGCTGCTATAAACTTGAATGCCTCCCAGTCTTATACAAGTCCTATAAATGGTATTGATCCTTTGCTACTATTTTCCTCACTTCTTTAGGTTCACACTACACATGCATAACTTAAACTCAGCAACAGAATCAAGGCAGAAAACTAAGGAGATACATGGAGTTATTTCTTTAAAAAGCTACTTCCTCATGATATTCAGTTATAAACATCCCAGCTCCCTTCTCCCACAGAAATTGATCTTATTGTCTTCACCTGAGGAATACCACAAGACTCTCTTGGTCTCACCCCTCTTTTAAATGAAGTCCAGATGGTGCCTTAAGGCAGAATACCAGGATCATCTTAGGACTCAACTTATTTGCCTGCCTTTGCTTAGGAATCACAAAATTTCTAACACAATGTTTGAAGATAACAATTTTCCGTCTCTTTAAATAATTTGAAAATTTTTATTTCTGAAGGTTCACAGAGAACTTACAGCAAATAGTTAGTTTCTTTTTTTTTTTTTTCTAAAGCTGTATTATATTTAGCAATGTATGGTAACTGTTAAGGGATTTTTCAAAGTTTAAAAGGAAGGATTGACAGTAGAAAAAAGTTTTGTATGTCAAAATGAATTACTCTTTTATTGAGAATATCTCCATAAAGCCATGTAAGAGTCTGTGAAAGAGAAGTAATGCTTAAATTCAGAAGAGAGGGAAGAGAAAGACAGAGAAAATAAGAAAGCAGAGAAAGAAAACATAGACATCTGTTAGGAAATGGTGGCCTCCGTAGAGAAGGAAGAACAATGGGGGAAGAAGGAGAACATGAAAAGAAGAGGAGGAGGAAGACGAAGAGGAGAGAAAGCGGAAGAAGAATCAGAGACAACAATGCTACTCTGTCTGTAAGACTGAGATGAAGATTTGTCAAAAACTGTTTTTAAACGTGTTAAAAGTTGTATTACCAGAAAAAGGGAAATATGACCTCCATAAATGACAAGCCTGCATGCTCAGTGGCTTAGTTGTGTCCATCTCCTGTGACCCTATGGATTGTAGCCCACTAAGCTTCTCTGTCCAAGAGATTCTCCAGGCAAGATTATTGGAGTGGGTTGCCAATTCCTGCTCCAGTGGATCTTGCTGACCCAGGAATCAGACCAGAGTCCCCTACATCAGCAGGCATATTTTTAACTACTGAGGCACCTTGGAAGCCTACCTGTCTCCTACATGAGTGTATATTTGAATTTCATTGTAAAAAAGGATTGCCCAACCAAAGAAAAATGGCTAATATCGTGCATCCCCAAAGAATTCCTGGTCTACCTCCTCTTAGTGTTTTATTTCCTAATTTATTCCTTTTGCACAAAGGGGTAGAGGGATGTAAGACAACACAGCCTCCAATCAGTGATATGCCCTCTGGAAATGTATGGCTCCAGTTTTCACGAACATAGATCAAGTAGCACCATGAGGTACACTATGAAAGGAGTCCCAATTTTGGTTCTGCTTCCTTCTTAACATTATACTTTCATATGAAATCAATTGCTTATTTTTCCCTTGTACTTCTCAGAAGAAGGTAACCAAGAAAAAGACCATTACCAATACAATATTTCACTGTGTGCATTGATATTCTCTCACATATTTCCTTTTTTATACTTTATTATATTTTTAAAATTTATTAGCTTTTTTTTTTTGCCTTTTTTTTTTAATTTAATTTTTTTTTTTAATTTGTAGTGAATTTTGTCATACATTGAAATGAAAAGGCCTTGGGTTCACATGTCTTCCCCATCCCGATCCCCCCTCCCACCTCCCTCCCCACCCACTCCCTCCAGGTGCTCCCAGAGCACCAGGTCCGAGCGCTTGTCTCATGCATCCAACCTGGGCTGGTGGTCTGTTTCACCCTTGATAGTATACATGTTTCGATGCTGTTCTCTTGAAACATCCCGCCCTCGCCTTCTCCCACAGAGTCTAAAAGACTGTTCTATAAATCTGTGTCTCTTTTTCTGTTCTGCATATAGAGTTATCATTAACATCTTTCTAAATTCCATATATATGTGTTAGTATATTATAATGAGAAATGCAAATCAAAACCACAATGAGGAACCATTACACGCCAGTCAGGATGGCTGCTATCCAAAAGTCTACAAGCAATAAATGCTGGAGAGGGTGTGGAGAAAAGGGAACCCTCTTACACTGTTGGTGGGAATGCAAACTAGTACAGCCACTATGGAAAACAGTATGGAGATCTCTTAAAAAACTGGAAATAGAACTTCCATATGACCCAGCAATCCCACTTCTGGGCATACACACCAAGGATACCAGATCTGAAAGAGACACGTGCACCCCAATGTTCATTGCAGCACTGTTTGTCATAGCCAGGACATGGAAGCAACCTAGATGCCCATCAGCAGACGAATGGACAAGGAATATTACTCAGCCATTAAAATTTATTAGCTTTTTAATTGAAGGATAATTGCTTCAAAGAATTTTGTTGCTTTCTGTCAAACATCAACATGAATCAGTCAAAGGTATACATATGCCCCCTCCCTTCTGAAACCCCTTCCCATATCCCTCCCCACCCCACCCTTCTAGGTTGATACAGAGCCCATGTTTGAGTTCCCCAAGATGTACAGCAAATTCCCATTGCTCCTATTTTATATGTGATGTGTAAGTTTCCATGTTACTTTCTCCATACATCTCAACCTCTCCTTCCCTCTCCCCATGTCCATAACTCTATTCTCTATGTCTGTTTCTCCATTGCTGCCCTGCAAATAAATTCTTCAGTACCGTCTTTCTAGATTCCTTATATATGCATTAGTATATTTATCTTTCTCTTTCTGACTTACTTCACTCCATACAAAAGGCTCTAGGTTCATCCACCTCATTAGAACTGACTCAAATGCATTCCTTTTTATGGCTGAGTAATATTCCATTGTGTGTGTGTATACACACACACACACACACACACACACATATATGTATATATATACATATACCACAACTTCTTTATCCATTCATCTGTCAGTGGACATCTAGGTTGTTCCATGTTCTAGCTATTGTAAATAGTGCTGCAATGAACATTGAGGTACATGTGTCTTTTTCAATTTTGATTTTCTCAGGGTATATGCCTAGGAGTGGGATTGCTGGGTCATATGGTGGTTTTATTCATAAGTTTTGAAGGAATCTCCATACCATCTTCCATAGTGGCTGTGTCAATTTACATTCCCACCATCAGTGAAAGAGAGATCCCATTTCTCCACACCCTTTCCAGCATTCATTGTTTGCAGACTTTTTGATGATGGCCATTCTGACCAGTGTGAGGTGATATCTCATGATAGTTTTGATTTGCATTTCTCTAATAATGAGTGATATTGAGCATCTTTTCATGTGTTTGTTAGTAATCTGTATGTATTCTTTGGAGACATGTCTGTTCAGGTCTCTTTCCCACTTTTTGATTGGGTTGTTTCTCTGGCATTGAGTTGTATGAGCTGCTTGTATATTTTGAAAATCAATCCTTTGTCAGTTGTTTCATTTGCTATGATTTTTTCCCATTCTGAGGACAGCCTTTTCACCTTGTTCAGAGTTTCCTTTGCTGTGCAAACACTTTTACATTTAATCAGGTCCCACTTGTTTACTTTTGTTTTTGTTTCTTTTACTTTAAGAGGTGGGTCACAGAAGGTCTTGCTTTGATTTATGTCATCATAAATAGGTTTTGGTTTGTGTTTTCATTGTCATTTGTTTTTAGGAATTTTTTAATTTCCCTTTTGATTTCTTCAGTAACCTGAGGTGTTATTGAAGTGTTAGGAAGTATTCTAATTTCATTCTTTTACATTTTAGAGATGTACTTTTTAATCTCCATGTGCTTGTGGGTTTTTTTTTTTTTTCAGTTTTTTTCCTTGTAATTGATATCTAGTCTCATAGTATTATGGTCAGAAAAGATGTTTGATATGGTTTAAATTTTCTTAAATTTACTGAGGTTTGATTTGTGACCCAAGATGTGGCCTATCCTGGAGAATGTCCCATGTGCATTTGAGAAGAAGGTGTATTCTTGTGCATTTGGTTGGAATGTCCTAAAGATATCAACGCGATCTGTCTCATCTAATGTATCATTTAAGACTAGTGTTTCCTTATTAATTTTGTTTTGATGATCTGTCCATTGGTATAAGTGGGGTGTTAAAGTCTCCTACTAATATTGTGTCACTGTCAATTTCTCCTTTTATGTCTGTTAATGTTTGTCTTATGTATTGAGGTGCTCCTATGTTGGATGCATAGACATTTACAATTGCTATGTCTTCCTCTTAGATTGATCCCTTGATCATTATGTCGTGTCCTTCCTTATCTCTTGTAATAGTCTTTATTTTAAGGTCTATTTTGTCTGATATGAGGACTGCTACTCCAACTTTCTCTTGCTTTCCATTTGCATGGAATAAAATTTTCCATCCTCTCTCTTTTGGTCTATATGTGTGTTTAGCTATAAGGTGATTTTCTTGTAGACAGCATATATATGGGTCTTGTTTTTGTATCCATTCAGCCAGTCTGTGTCTTTTGGTTGGAGCATTTAATCCATTTACATTTAAAGCTATTATTGATATATATATATATTTTATTTTTCTTTTCCCTATTGCCATTTTCTTAATTGTTGGAGGTCTGTTCTTGCAGATCTTTTTCTTTTCTTGTATGTCTTGACTATTTAAGTCCCTTTAACATGTGTTGTGAAGCTGGTTTGGTGGTACTGAAATCTGTTAACTTTTGCTTATATGAAAAGTTTTTGATTTCTCCATCAATTTTGAATGAGATCCTTGCCAGGTAGAGTAGTACTCTTGGTTGTAGATTCTTCCCTTTCAGTACTTTAAATATATCCTGCCATTCCCTTCTGGCCTTCAGAGTTTCTGCTTTAAGATCAGCTATTAAACATATGGGATTTCCCTTGTATGCCACTTGTTGCTTCTCCCTTGCTGCTTTTAATATTCTTTCTTTGTGTTTAATTTTTTTAATTTGATTATTATGTGTCTTGACATGTTTCTCCTTGGGTTTATCCTGTATGGGACTCTTTGCAATTCTTGGACTTGATTATTTCCTTTTCCATGTTGGGGAAATTTTCAACTATAAACTCTTCAAAACTTTTCTCATACCCTTTCTTTTTCTTTTCTTCTTCTGGGACCCCTATAATTTGAATGTTGGTGCAGTTTAAAATTGTCCCAGAGGTCGCTAAGACTATCATCAGTTCTTTTCATTCTTTTTACTTTATTCAGTTCTTCACCAGTTATTTCCACCATTTTATCCCCCAGCTCACATGATCTGTTCTGCTTCAGATATTCTGCTACTGATTCTTTTTAGAGTATTTTTAATTTCAGTAATTTTGTTGTTTATTTATGTATGTTTATTCTTTAATTATTCTAGGTCTGTTAATTAATTCTTGCATTTTCTCCATTCTTTTTCAAGGTTTTTGATCATCTTTATTATCACTATTTCGAATTCTTTTTTCAGGTAGTTTGCCTATCTCCTCTTTATTTATTTGTACTTCTGTGTTTCTAGTTTGTTCCTTCATTTATGCAGTATTTCTCTGTCTTTTCAAAATTGTTTTTAAAACTTACTGTGTTTGATGTCTCTTTTTCCCAGGCTTCAAGGTTGAATTCTTTCTTTTGGTTTCTGCCCTCCTAAGCCTGGTCCAGTGGTTTGTGTGAGCTTCATATAGGGTGAAATTTGTGCTGAGGTTTTTTTTTTTTTTTTTCCCCTGATGGGGAGGACTGAGTGAGGTGGTAATTCTGTCTGCTTATGATTGGATTTGTATTTCTGTCTTGTTTGTTGTTTGGATGAAGGGTCCTGTACAGGGTGCTTCTGGTATTTGGGTGATGCTATATTTGAGTATTTTCCTTTGTGGGAGTTCTCACTATCTGATACTCCCCCCGGAGAAGGCACTGGCACCCCACTCCTGTACTCTTGCTTGGAAAATCCCATGGACAGAGGAGCCTGGTAGGCTGCAGTCCATGAGGTCGCTAAGAGCCGGACATGACTGAGCGACTTCACTTTCACTTTTCACTTTCATGTGCTGGAAAAGGAAATGGCAACCCACTCCAGTGTTCTTGCCTGGAGAATCCCAGGGACTGGGGAGCCTGGTGGGCTGCCGTCTATGGGGTTGCACAGAGTCGGACATGACTGAAGTGATTAGCAGCAGCAGCGGCAGGGTTAGGAATTCTCTGGTAGTCTAGGGTCTTGGAGTCAATGCTCCCACAAAACAAAGGCTCAGGGCTTGATCTCTGGCCAGGAATGGAGGTTCCACAGGTGTTTTGTTATGGCATTATATGAGATTAAAACAAATACCCTGAAATGAGAAGCCAAACATGAACCCAGACAAATTGTAGCTACAAAATCAAGCAAATGATAAGTAAAATAGTGGAATATACACATACACATATACACCCATAAGCAAGATCAAAAGAGTAAAATAAAAATAAAATACAATAGATTGACCCGGTGAACAAAGAAAATCAAAAATGATATCCACCAGTTAAGAACAAAACTAACTAAAGCACAAATTGGAAAACAAAACTAAAGCAAGGTGCCAACTGAGGAATAAAGAAATGAAAACAAAATTCACAAATATGATGAGAAAAAGAAAGGAAAGAAAGAAAAGAAAGAATGAAAATGGAAAGTTAGGGCAGTCCTAAGATGGCAGAGGAATAGGATGGGGAGACCACTTTCTCCCCCACAGATTCATGGAAAGAACATTTGAACGCTGAGCAAGTTTCACAAAACAACTTCTGAATGCTGGCAGAGGACATCAGGCACCCAGAAAGGCAGCCCATTGTCTTTGAAAGGAGGTAGGGGGAAATATAAAAGATAAAAAGAGAGACAAAAGAGGTAGGGACAGAGATCTGTCCTGGGAAGGGAGTCTTAAAAAAGAGAGAAGTTTCCAAACACCAGGAAGCACTCTCATCTGTGAGTCTGTGGCAAGTCTTGGAAACTCAGAGGGCAACATAACCGGGAGGAAAAATAAATAAGTAATTAAACCCCACAGATTAACTGCCTAATGGCAACCCTCAGCGGAGAAGCAGCGCAGAAGCATCCACCACTAGCAAGTGGGGACTGGGCAGGAAGGTGCGGGCTGCATTGCTTAGGGTAAGGACCAGGCATGAATGCCCCGAGGGCAATCTGAGGGAACTAACTTGAGATAGCAACCCAGACTGTGGGATAGCTATCCCAAGAAAAGTCCTAACCTAAGACACCACCAGGCCTGCTCACAGAACAAGAGACTGAGCAGAGCTAGCCGGCTGCGGACTGACCCATTCCCCGCCAGAGACAGGCAGGCAACGGCAGCCAGAGCCGAAAGGGGGCAATCGCGGCCCCAGAGGCATCATCTACCAAACTGCAAGCAGGTTTGGTTGCTAACCAAGACTTTTTGGGATTCTGGACAGTTGACATCTGCTGGGAGGGTAGCAGCCAGAGATCAGATCCCCAGAAGAGACACAGGGCATACCTGAGAAGGCACACTGGTTGTACACCCAGAAAACCCAGCAGCTGGGACAGGGGAGGAGATAGGATGCAGCCCCCAACTGGGGGCGACTGTGCTTGTCAAGCACCTGGTCACCTGAGCTGCTCAGACCTGGGAAGGGCACAAAACGCAGGCCCAACCAAGTCTGCGCTTTGGAATACCCGAGAACCTGAACTTGAGTGGCTTAGACCTGGGAAATGCATGCAAACCAGGGCCCACCTCAGAGAGTTCCTGGCAGAGCAACCTAGAGCCTGAGCAGTGTAGACTGGGAAAGCACACACGCTGTGAGCGGGGGCAAACCCAGTGTGGCCCAGACACTGCAAGCACTCCCCACACACGCCAGTGCTATTTGCAATGTTCCTCCCTCCCCACAGCATGACTGAACAGTAAGCCTAAAAAAGTGACCACCACCGCCCCCTTGTGTCAGGGCAGAAATTAGACACTGAAGAGACCAGCAAAAAGAAGAAGCTAAAATAAACAGAGGGAACCGCTTTGGAAGTGACAGGTGCAATAGATTAAAACCCTGCAGTTAGCACCAACCACATAGGAAGGGGCCTATAGATCTTGAGAAGTATAAGCTGGATCAAGGAACTATCTGAAAATGAACTGACCCCACACTGTCCACACCAACACCAGAGAAAGTCCTAGATATATTTTTACTATTATCATTTTTTTAATTTAAATTTTTAAAGTCCTCTATTATTCCTCTAACTTTCATTTTTATAACCTACTATTACTTTGCAAAAAAAGACCCTATTTTTAAAGCAAACTTCATATATATATATATATATATATATATATATATATATTATAATTTTTGTGACTTTGTCTTTTTCTTTAATATTGTGTCTTTGAGAATCTAACCTCTACTCGAGATTACTAAGCTTTGCTTTTTGGTATTTGTTATCAATTTTGTACCTTTAAGAACCCAATCTTCAGTACCCATTTTTACTTGGGAGTGAGATTACTGGCTTCATTGCTCTCTCCTCCTCTGGATTCTCCTTTTTCACCACCAGATCTCCTCTATCTCCTCCCTCCCCCTTCTCTTCTCTACCCAACTCTGTGAATCTCTTTGTGTGTTCTGGGCTGTGGAGAACACTTAGGGAACTGATTACTGGCTGGATCTGTTTCTCTCCTTTTGATTCCCCTTTTATCCTCCTGGCCACCTCTGTCTCCTTCCTCCCTCTTCTCTTTTCTGTGTAACTCCGTGAACATCTCTGGGGGATTCAGACTGTGGAGAGCACATAGGAAAGTGATTACTAACTAGCTTGCTGTCTTCCCTTTTGATTCCCCCTCTTCTCCTCCTGGCCACCTCTATCTCCCTCCTCCCTCTTCTCTTCTCAATGTAACTCTGTGAACCTCTCTGGGTGTCCCTCACTGTGGAGAAACTTTTCATCATTAACCTAGATGTTTTATCATCGGTGCTGTATAGATGGAAGTCTTGAGGCTACTGGAAGAATAAGACTGAAAACCAGAGGCAGGAGGCTTAAGTCCAAATCCTGAGAACACCAGGAGACTCCTGACTCCAGGGAACATTAGTCGATAGGAGCTCATCAAACGCCTCCATACCTACACTGAAACCAAGCACCACCCAAGGGCCAACAAGTTCCAGAGCAAGACATACCACACAAATACTCCAATAACACAGGAACATAACCCTGAGCCTCAGTATACAGGCTTCCCAAAGTCACACCAAACCCATTAACATCTCAAAACACATTATTGGACACTTCATTTCACTCCAGAAAGAAGAAATCCAGCTCTACCCACCAGAACACTGACACAAGCTTCCATAACCAGGAAACCTTGACAAGTCACCCATCCAACAGCACCCACAGGGAGGAACCTCAATAAAGAGGAACCACAAACTGCCAGAATACAAAAAGGTTACCCCAAACACAGCAATATAAACAAGATGAAAAGGCAGAGAAATACCCAGCAGGTAAAGGAACAGGATTGATATTTCTCCCGGAAATCTTGATTCCAGCTTGTGCTTCTTCCAGCCCAGCATTTCTCATGATGTACTCTGCACTAAGTTAAATAAGCAGGGTGACAATATATAGCCTTGACATACTCCTTTTCCTATTTGGAACCAGTCTGTTGGTCCATGTCCAGTTCTAACTGTTGCTTTTTATGGCAGAAAGTGAAGAGAAACTAAAAAGCCTCTTGACGAATGTTAAAGAGGAGAGTGAAAAAGTTGACTAAACCTCAACATTCAGAAAACTAAGATCAAGGCATCTGGTCCCATCACTTCATGGCAAATAGATGGGGAAACAGTGGTAGCAGTGTCAGACTTTATTTTGGGGGGCTCCAAATCACTGCAGATGGTGATTGCAGCCATGAAATTAAAAGACGCTTACTTCTTGGAAGGAAAGTTATGACCATACTAGATAACATATTAAAAGCAGAGACATTACTTTGCCAACAAAGGTCCATATAGCCAAGGTTATAGTTTTTTCAGTGGTCATGTATGCATATGAGAGTTGGACTGTGAAGAAAGCTGAGCACGAAAAACTGATGCTTTTGAACTGTGGCGTTGGAAAAGACTCTTGAGAGTCCCTTGGACTGCAAGGAGATCCAACCAGTCCATCCTAAAGGAAATCAGTTCTGGGTGTTCATTGGAAGGGCTGATGCTGAAGCTGAAACTCCAGTACTTTGGCCACCTCATGGGAAGAGTTGACTCATTGGAAAAGGCCCTGATGCTGGGAGGGATTGGGGGCAGGAGGAGAAGGGGACGACAGAGGATGAGATGGCTGGATGGCATCACCAACTCGATGGACATGAGTTTGAGTAAACTCCTGGAGTTGGTGTTGGACAGGGAGGCCTGGCGTGCTGTGATTCATGGGGTCGCAAAGAATCGGACATGACTGAGTGACTGAACTGAACTGAATTGAAAGGAACAGGATACATGCCCACCAAATCAAATGAAAGAGGAACAAATAGGGAATCTACCTGATAAAAAATTCTGAATAATAGTGAAAATGATCCAAAATCTTGAAAACAAAATGGAGTTACAGATAAATAGCCTGGAGACAAGGACTGAGAAGATGCAAGAAAGTTTTAACAAGGACCTAGAAGAAATAAAAAAGAGTCAATCAATAATGAATAATGCAATAACTAAGATCAAAAACACCCTGGAGGGAACCAACAGTAGAATTATGGAGGCAGAAGATAGAATAAGTGAGGTAGAAGATAGAATGGTAGAAATAAATGAAACCGAGAGGAAAAAAGAATTAAAAGAAATGAGGACAACCTCAGAGACCTCTGGGACAATATTAAATGCTTCAACATTTGAATCTTAGGAGTCCCAGAAGAAGAAGATGAAAAGAAAGACCATGAGAAAATAGTTGAGGAGATAATAGTTGAAAACTTCCCTAAAATGGGGAAGGAAATAATCACCCAAGTCCAAGAAACCCAGAGAGTCCCTATCAGGATAAACCGAAGGTGAAACACCCCAAGCATATTAATCAAATGGGCAAAGATCAAACACAGAGAACAAATATTAAAAGCAGCAAGGGAAAAACAACAAAAAACACACAAAGGGATTTTCATAAGGATAACAGCTGACCTTTCAATAGAAACTCTACAAGCTATTTATTGGCTTGCTCTGCTTCTAGATGTCTATTTTTTACATATAAATTTTTTAATGTTGGATTTCTGTTTTAAGTTCTGTCCGTTTCTGTCTCCCATCTTCTATACATTCCCATTCATTTATTTTCATTTTATGTCATTTGTCCTAAATAAACATTGGCTTCTTCTATCCTGTAGTAGTACTATTCTGGTGAGATAAACCTCTACATTTGTTTGTTTTAAAAATTAATTTATACTTCCTTAATTTTGAAGGATATATCACTAGATTCAGAATTTTAGTTTTTTCTTTTTTCAATTTTCCCTTTTCAGACTTTCAAATTGTGATTTGATAGCTTCCTGGTTTGCATACTTAATGATGAAGAACTGTAAGAAAAATCATTATATAATTTACCATATATATATCTCTGTGTGTGTGTGTGTGTGTGTGTGTGTGTGTGTGTGTGTGTAAAATGTTTTTTTCTCTTACTGTTTTCCAGATTTTAAAAAATGTGCCTTAGTGAAGATCTCTTTTTGTTTACCCAGCTTGGGACCAGTTGTTACTGGTGACCAGTTTTATAAAATTGGGAGAAATTTAGACAACTATTTCTTCTTCATTCTCCCTGCTCATTACAATGCTCCTACAATCTAAAATACACGCGTGTGTGGGAGGAGCCAAGATGGCAGAGGAATAGGAAAGGGGAGACCACTTTCTCTCCTACAAATTCATCGAAAGAACAATAGAACCCTGAACAAATTTCACAAAACAACTTCTGATTGCTAGCAGAGGACATCAGGTGCCCAGAAAAGCAACCCATTGTCTTCAAAGGGAGGTAGGACAAAATATAAAAGATAAAGAGAGAGACAAAAGAGCTAGGGATGGAGACCGGTCCCGGGAAGGGAGTCTTAATAGAGGAAGTTTCCAATTGCCAGGAAACCCTCGCACTGGCGGGTCTGAGGCAAGTTTTCAAATCTCGGAGGGCAACCTAACTGGGATGAAAAATTAAATAAGGCCCACAGATTACGTGCCTAAAAGCAACTCCCAGCAGAAAAGTACCCCAGACGCCTGCACCCGCCACCAACAAGTAGGGGCGGAACGGAGAGGAGCGGGCGGCATTGCTTAGGGTAAGGACCGGCAGGAAGGCCCTGAGAGCAATTGGAGGGAACCCTTTTAAACTGTGGGACAGCAAGGGAGAAAATTAACCGCCCGAACACACTGCCGGAGGTTCGCAAAACAAAGGGACTGAGAAACTGCAGAGAAGAGCCGGCCCGTCCCGGCTGGACGTAGGAGGCACAGGGAAGGGGAAAGGGGCAAACTCAGCCCCCGAGAAGCCACCCCCTCCCACACTACAAACAGGCCCCCGGTTCCTATCTAAAGAATTTCTGAGAATCCGCCACCGGGAGGGTCGCGGCTAGAGGCCAACTCCTCTGAACAGACGCAAGTCGCAGGCACCCTACCGGCAGTGTGCACTGAGGCTGCGGAGGGGTAAGGCGCAACGCATCCAGGAAGAGTGCGCCCAAGCCTCTGGCTGCCTGAACCACTCAGGCAGGGAAGGCACAAAACGCAGGCGCAACCGAATCCGCGCTTTTGTGGAGTACTCGAAAACTGGAACCGCACTCAACGCAGGGCCCGCTCCATATAGAGCAGCCGGGAACCTGAGCAGTGTAGGTGGGGAAAGCACAGACACCCCTGTATGGGGCAAACCCAGTGTGGCCAGAACACGGTGAGTGCTATCCACACACTGCGATATCTGTCTGCAGCGCCCCGCCCTCCCCGTAGCACGACTGAACTGAACTAGCGAACCTAAATAAGAGATCACTTCCGCCCGCCTGTGTCAGAGCGGAAATTAGACACCGAAGAGACAGCAAACAGAAGCCAAATAAACAAAGGGAACCGCTTCAGAAAGGACTGGTGCAGCAGATTAAAATCCCTGAAGGTAACACCAACTACACCGGAAGGGGCCTATAGATATTGAGAAGTGTAAGCTGGAAAAAGGAGCTATCTGAAATTGAACTGAACCTACACTGACTGCAACAGCTCCAGAGAAATTCATAAATATATATGTATATTTTTTGTTAAAGTAAAAAAAAATTTTTTTTCTTTTTTTTAAAAAATTTTTTCTCTTTTATTTTCTTTTAAAATTCCCTATTACTCCCCCATTACTGCTCAACTTTCATTTTCATATATTTTTATGATTTTTTTTTTAATTATGGGAAAATTATTTTTTTTTTCTTTTTCTTGGTTTTTTCTCCTATTTCCTTTTAAAGTCCTCTAATACTCCTCTATTATTCCTTAATTTTCATTTTCATTTCACTGTGATCTTGCAAAAAAAAAAAAAGAGAGAGAGAAGGCCTATTTTTAAACTGAACTTCATATATATTTCTAAATTTTGTGTTTTTGTTTTTGTTTTTAAATATTGTATTTCAAAGAGGCTAACCTCTACGCTAGATTTTTAATCTTTGTTTTTCAGTATGTGATATAAATTTTGGACATTTAAGAATACAATATTCAGTTCCCATTGCTATTCAGGAGTGTGTTGATTACTCTCTCCTACTTTTGACTCTCTGTTTTCTACCTCAGAACACCTCTATTTCCTCCTTTCCCCTTCTCTTCCCAATCCTATTCTGTGAATCTTTGTGAGTGTCTGGGCTATGGAGAACACTTTGGGAACAGATAACTGCATAGATCTGTCTCTTTCCTCTTGAGTCCCCCCTTCTCTCCTCCTGCTCACCTCTATCTCCTTCCTCCCTCTCGTATTCTTCATGTAACTCTGTGAACCTCTCTGATTGTCCTGCAAGGTGGAGAATCTTTTCACCATTAACCTAGAAATTGTATTATCAGTGCTGTATAGTTGGAGAAGTCTTGAGACTATTGGAAGAATAAAACTTAAACCCAGAAGCAGGAGACTTAAGCCCAAAACCTGAGAAAACCAGAAAACTCCTGACTACACAGAACATCAAGGAATAGGAGAACATACAAAAGCCTACATACCTACATGAAAAGCAACCACCACCCAAGAGCCAATAAGCTCCAGAACAAGACATACCATGCAAATTCTTTAGCAACACAGGAACATAGACCGAAGTGTCAACATACAGGCTGCCCAAAGTCACTTCTAACACATAGACCTATCACAAAACTCATTACTGGGCACTCCATTGCACTCCAGAGAAAAGAAATCCATCTCCATGCACCAGAACACTGGCGCAAGCTTCCCTAACCAGGAAACCTGGACAAGCCAATCGTCTAACCCCACCCACTGGGTAAAATCTCCACAATAAGAAGGAACCACAGACCACCAGAATACAGAAAGCCCACTCCAGACACAGCAATCTAAACAAGATGTAAAGGCAGAGAAATACCCAACAAGTAAAGGAACATGAAAAATGCCCACCAAATCAAACAAAAGAGGAGGAGATAGGGAATCTACCTGAAAAAGAATTTAGAATAATGATAATAAATATGATCCAAAAATCTTGAAAACAAAATGGAGTTACAAATAAATAGCCTGGAGACAAAGATTGAGAAGATGCAAGAAATGTTTAACAAGGACCTAGAAGAATTAAAAAAGAGTCAATTAACAATGAATAATGCAATAAATGAGATTAAAAACACTCTGGAGGGAACCATGAGTAGAATAACAGAGACAGAAGATAGGATAAGTGAGGTAGAAGATAAAATGGTGAAAATAAATGAAGCAGAGAGGAAAAAAGAAAAAAGAATCAAAAGAAATGAGGACTACCTCAGGGACCTCTGGGACAATGTGAAACACCCCAACATTCGAATCATAGGAGTCCCAGAAGAAGAAGACAAAAAGAAAGGTGATGAGAAAATACTGGAGGGGATAATAGCTGAAAACTTCTCTAAAATGGGGAAAGAAATAGCCACCCAACTCCAAGAAACCCAGAGAGTCCCAAACAGGATAAACCCAAGGCGAAACACCCCAAGACATATATTAATCAAATTAACAAAGATCAAACACAAAGAACAAATATTAAAAGCAGCAAGGGAGAAACAACAAATGACACACAAAGGGATTCCCATAAGGATAACTGCTGATCTATCAATAGAAACCCTCCAGGCCAGAAGGGAATGGCAGGACATACTTAAAGTAATGAAAGAGAATAACATACAACCCAGATTACTGTACCCAGCAAGGATCTCATGCAGATATGAAGGAGAATTCAAAAGCTTTACAGACAAGCAAAAGCTGAGAGAATTCAGCACCACCAAACCAGCTCTTCAACAAAAGCTAAAGGATCTTCTCTAGACAGGAAACACAGAAAGATTGTATAAATGTGAACCCAAAACAACAAAGTAAATGGCAATGGGACCACACCTATCAATAATTACCTTTAATGTAAATGGGTTAAATGCCCCAACCAAAAGAAAAAGACTGGCTGAATGGATACAAAAACAAGACCCCTATATATGCTGTCTACAAGAGACCTACCTCAAAACAAGGGACACATACAGACTAAAACTAAAGGGCTGGAAAAAAATATTTCACGCAAACGGAGACCAAAAGAAAGCAGGAGTCGCAATACTCATATCAGATAAAATAGACTTTCAAATAAAGACTGTGAAAAGAGACAAAGAAGGACACTACATAATGATCAAAGGATCAATCCAAGAAGAAGATATAACAATTATAAATATATATGCACCCAACATAGGAGCACCACAATATGTAAGGCAAATACTAATGAGTATGAAAGATGAAATTAATAGTAACACAATGATAGTGGGAGACTTTAATACACCACTCACAACTATGGATAGATCAACTAAACAGAAAATTAACAAGGAAACTCAAACTTTAAAGGACGCAAGGACCAGCTAGACCTGATTGACATCTATAGGACGTTTCACCCCAAAACAATCAACTTCACCTTTTTCTCAAGTGCACGCGGAACCTTCTCCAGAATATATCACATCCTGGGCCATAAATCTAGTCTTGGTAAATTCAAAAAAATTGAAATCATTCCCGTCATCTTTTCTGACCACAGTGCAGTAAGATTAGATCTCAATTACAGGAAAAAAATTATTAAAAATTCAAACATATGGAGGCTAAACAACACGCTTCTGAATAACCATGAATCATAGAAGAAATCAAAAAAGAAATCAAAATATGCATAGAAATGAATGAAAATGAAAACACAACAACCCAAAACCTATGGGACACTATAAAAGCAGTGCTGAGGGGAAGATTCATAGCATTACAGGTCTACCTCAAGAAACAAGAAAAAAATCAATCAAATAACCTACCTCTACACCTAAAGCAACTAAAGAAGGAAGAAATGAAGAACCCGAGGGTTAGTAAAGAAATCTTAAAAATTAGGGAAGAAATAAATGCAAAAGGAACTAAAGAGACCATAGCAAAAATCAAAAAAGCTAAAAGCTGGTTTTTTGAAAAAATAAACAAAATTGACAAACCATTAGCAAGACTCATTAAGAAACAAAGGGAGAAGAACCAAATTAACAAAATTAGAAATGAAAATGGAGAGATCACAACAGACAACACTGAAATACAAAGGATCATAAGAGACTACTACCAGCAGCTCTATGCCAATAAAATGGGCAACTTGGTAGAAATGGACAAGTTCTTAGAGAAGTATAACTTTCCAAAACTGAACCAGGAAGAAATAGAAGATCTCATCAAACCCATCACAAGCAAGGAAATCGAAACTGTAATCAGAAATCTTCCAGCAAACAAAAGCCCAGGACCAGATGGCTTCACAGCTGAATTCTACAAAAAATTTAGAGAAGAGCTAACACCTATCTTACTCAAACTCTTCCAGAAAATTGCAGAGGAAGGTAAACTTCCAAACTTATTCTATGAGGCCACCACCACCCTAATTCCAAAACCAGACAAAGATGCCACAAAAAAGGAAAACTACAGGCCAATATCACTGATGAACATTGATGCAAAAATCCTTAACAAAATTCTAGCAAACAGAATCCAACAACATACTAAAAAAGTCATACACCATGACCAAGTGGGCTTTATCACAGGAATGCAAGGATTCTTTAATATCTGGAAATCAATCAATGTTATACACCACATTAACAAATTGAAAGATAAAAGCCATATGATTATCTCAATAGATGCAGAAAAAGCCTTTGACAAAATTCAACATCCATTTATGATTAAAACTCTCCAGAAAGCAGGAATAGAAGGAACATACCTCAACATAATAAAAGCTATATATGACAAACCCACAGCAAGCATTACCCTCAATGGTGAAAAAATTGAAAGCATTTGCCTTAAAATCAGGAACAAGACAAGGGTGCCCACTCTCACCACTCCTATTCAACATAGTTTTGGAACTGTTGGCCACAGCAATCAGGGCAGAAAAAGAAGTAAAAGGAATCCAGATAGGAAAAGAAGAAGTGAAACTCTCGCTGTTTGCAGATGACGTGATCCTCTACATAGAAAACCCTAAAGACTCTACCAGAAAATTACTAGAGCTAATCAATGAATATAGTAAAGTTGCAGGATATAAAATTAACACACAGAAATCTCTTGCATTCTTATACACTAACAATGAGAAAACAGAAAGAGAAATTAAGGAAAAAATACCATTCACCACTGCAACAAAAAGAATAAAATACTTAGGAGTATATCTACCTAAAGAAACAAAAGACCTATACATAGAAAACTATAAATCACTGATGAAAGAAATCAAAGAGGACACAAACAGATGGAGAAATATACCGTGTTCATGGATTGGAAGAATCAATATTGTCAAAATGGCTATACTACCCAAAGCAACCTATAGATTTAATGCAATCCCTATCAAGCTACCAATGGTATTTTTCACAGAACAAGAACAAATAATTTCACAATTTGTATGGAAATACAAAAAACCTCGAATAGCCAAAGTAATCTTGAGAAAGAAGAATGGAACTGGAGGAATCAACCTGCCTGACTTCAGATTATACTACAAAGCCACAGTCATCAAGACAGTATGGTATTGGCACAAAGACAGAAATATAGGTAAATGGAACAGAATAGAAAGCCCAGAGGTAAATCCACGAACCTATGGTCACCCTATCTTTGACAAAAGAGGCAAGGATATACAATGGAAAAAAGACAACGTCTTTAACAAGTGGTGCTGGGAAAACTGGTCAACCACTTGTAAAAGAATGAAACTAGAACACTTTCTAACACAATACACAAAAATAAACTCAAAATGGATTAAAGATCTAAATGTAAAACCAGAAACTATAAAACTCCTAGAGGAGAACATAGGCAAAACTCTCTCTGACATAAATCACAGCAGGATCCTCTATGACCCACATCCCAGAATATTAGAAACAAAAGCAAAAATAAACAAATGGGACCTAATGAAACTTAAAAGATTTTGCACAACAAAGGAAACTATAAGCAAGGTGAAAAGACAGCCCTCAGAATGGGAGAAAATAATAGCAAACGAAGCAACAGACAAAGGATTAATCTCAAAAATATACAAGCAACTCCTCCAGCTCAACTCCAGAAATTAAATGACTCAATCAAAAAATGGGCCAAAGAAATAAACAGACATTTCTCCAAAGAAGAGGTACAGATAGCTAACAAACACATGAAAAGATGCTCAACATCACTCATTATCAGAGAAATGCAAATCAAAACCACAATGAGGTACCATTACATGCCAGTCAGGATGGCTGCTATCCAAAAGTGTACAAGCAATAAATGCTGGAGAGGGCGTGGAGAAAAGGGAACCCTCTTACACTGTTGGTGGGAATGCAAACTACTAAAGCCGCTATGGAGAACAGTGTGGAGATTTCTTAAAAAACTGGAAATAGAACTGCCATATGACCCAGCAATCCCACTTCTGGGCATACACACCGAGGAAACCAGATCTGAAAGAGACACGTGCACCCTAATGTTCATCGCAGCACTGTTTGTAATTGCCAGGACATGGAAACAACCTAGATGCCCATCAGCAGACAAATGGATAAGGAAGCGGTGTTACATATACACCATGGAATATTACTCAGCCATTAAAAAATTCATTTGAATCAGTTCTAATGAGATGGATGAAACTGGAGCCCATTATACAGAGTGAAGTAAGCCAGAAAGATAAAGACCATTATAGTATACTAACATATATATATGGAATTTAGAAAGATGGTAACGATAACCCTATATGCAAAAGAGAAAAAGAGACACAGATGTATAGAACAGACTTTAGGACTCTGTGGGAGAAGGCGAGGGTGGGATGTTTCAAGAGAACAGCATTGAAACATGTATATTATCTAGGGTGAAACAGATCACCAGCCCAGGTTGGATGCATGAGACAAGTGCTCGGACCTGGTGCACTGGGAAGACCCAGAGGGATCGGGTGGAGAGGGAGGTGGGAGGGGGGATTGGGATGGGGAATACATGTATATCCAAGGCTGATTCATGTCAACGTATGACAAAAACCACTACAATATTGTAAAGTAATTAGCCTCCAACTAATTAAAAAAATAAATAAACAAATTAAAAATATTTAAAAAAATGTATGCAGCAGGAGAAAATAAATAAATAAATAAATAATAAAATACATGTGTGTAAGTTCAGTTCATTCTATTTTCCTTTTTCCTCTGTACTTTGGTTACAATTATTGTCTCAACTTTTAGTATTTTTGTTTCTGCAGTATCTAATATATAGAAATATTAAGCAAATTAAGTTTCAAATACTGTATTTTTTTATTCTTAAGAGTTTTACTTGTCTCATTTTTGTAATTTGCATTCTTTTTCTCATGATCTTTTATGCTTTTTAAATTAATGATTATATTTATAATATGACAAAAAATACAGTCTTTAAACCTTTTTTTAGTTCCCTGATCTCTGCCATTCTAGGTCTTTTTCTTTTGTATGTTTCTCTCCTAGTCATGGGTTATATTTTTCTCCTCCACCTATGTAATTTTCTGTAGGAGGCTGCATATTTTGAACAGTAGTTCATTCACTGCTGGAGCCTGTGTTTTGTTTTGTTACGTATTGAATTCGTCTGGTATGGAGTTTGATTACTCAAGAATTGGCTTGATTCTTTTACGATTAGATTTACACTTTATCAAAGCAAGATTAGAGTAGCCCTTAATAAATGATTCATTTTGTCTGGCCACTAGATTTACCCATATTTTGGTGTTTTCTTAGTGAACACATATATTCAATGAAAACTCTTCACTCCATCTGCTATAAATTTGAATACCTCCAGTCCTATTTAAGTCCTATAGATTTTATAGATCCTTTGCCATTATTTGTTTCACTTCATTAGTTTCATACATACATACATTTCTTAAACTTAGTCTCAGAATCAAGGAAGAAATCTAAGCAGATATTTGGATATATTTCCTTGAAAACCTTCCTCCTCACAATATTCCATTATACAAATTCCAGTTCCTTTTGCCTCACAGGAATCTTGGGTAAACTTGGATGATCTTATTGGGATCACCTGAGGAATTCCACAAGATTCTCTTCATCTCACTCCTTATTAAATGAAGTTCAGATAGTGCCTCAAGGCAGAATACCAGGATTATCATAAAATTCAACTTATTTGTCTGCCTTGACTTAGGAATCACAAAAATTCTTACACAACGTTTGAAAATAAATATTTTCCATTTCTTTAAATAATTTGAAAATTATTTCTGAGAGATTCTCAGAGAGCTCACTATAAATATTTAATTTCTTTTTTTTTTCTAAAACAATATTATAGTTAGCAATAAATGGTAACTTTTACATGATTTTTCAAAGTTAAAAGAGATGACTGATTAATGATCTTTAAAAATATATATCAAACTGAATATCTCTTTTATTGAGAAATTCTCTAATAAAACCAAGTAAGAGTCTGGGAAAGGGAAGTACTGCATAAATTCAAAGAAAAGAGAGAGAAGAGAATGGCAGAGAAAATAAGAAAGAAGAGGAAAATTTCTTAGGTAATGATGATCTTCACAGAGAAGGATGAAAAATGAGGGAAGAAGAAGGACAAGGAAAGAATAATAATATGGAGAAGATGAGGAAGAAGAGGAAGAGAGGAAAAGAATAAGAAAAAACAATGCTATTTTGCATATAGGGTTATCATTACCATCTTTCTAAATTCCATATATATGTGTTAGTATGCTGTAATGTTCTTTATCTTTCTGGCTTACTTCACTCTGTATAATGGGCTCCAGTTTCATCCATCTCATTAGAACTGATTCAAATGAATTCTTTTTAATGGCTGAGTAATATTCCATGGTGTATATGTACCACAGCTTCCTTATCCATTCATCTGCTGATGGGCATCTAGGTTGCTTCCATGTCCTGGCTATTATAAACAGTGCTGCGATGAACATTGGGGTGCACGTGTCTCTTTCAGATCTGGTTTCCTCAGTGTGTATGCCCAGAAGTGGTATTGCTGGGTCATATGGCTCGGGCCTGGTGCACTGGGAAGACGCGGAGGAATCGGGTGGAGAGGGAGGTGGGAGGGGGGATCGGGATGGGGAATACATGTAACTCCATGGCTGATTCATGTCAATGTATGACCAAACCCACTGCAATGTTGTGAAGTAATTAGCCTCCAATTAATAAAAATAAATGAAAAGAAAAAAAAAAAAGAAAAAGAAAAAGCAATGCTATCTGTCTCTAAGACCGAGACTAAGATTTGTTGAAAAGTATCTTTATACTTGTGTTAGAATTCATTACCAGAAAAATGGAAAGTAGGACTTGCATAAGTGACATGCCTGTGAGCTCAGTTGCTCAGTGCTGTTTGACTCTTTGGGACTTCATGGAGTGTATCCCACCAAGCTCCTCTGTCCATGGGATTATCCCCACAAGAATACTGAGTGGGTTGCTATTTCCTTTTCCAGGTGAATCTGCCCAACTCAGGGATGGAACCCCTTGTCTCCTATAGCTTCTTCATTGCAAGCAAATTCTTTACCACTGAGACATCTGGGATTTATTTGTATGACTCCTTCATGCTTTCTTTGGGCTTCCCTGGTGACTCAAATGGAAGAAGTGTCTGCCTGCAATGAGGGAGACCCGGGTTCGATCCCTGGGTCAGGAAGATCTGGAGAAGGAAATGGCAACCCACTCCAGTACTCTTACCTGGAAAATTCCATGGATGGAGGAGCCTGGTGGGCTACAGTCCATGGGGTCGCAAAGAGTCGGACACGACTGAGCGACTTCACTTTCACTTTTCACTTTCATGCCGTTTTCTGCCCCCCATCTTGTTCCTAAGTAAGCAAGAATCTCTTTCTAAATACAGATAATCTCTTGAATATGCAAGCAGATTCAGACTCTATGTATAACTTTATATCTGGCTTGTGCTGTGCTGTGCTTAGTCATTCAATCATGTCTGACTCTTTGTTATCCCATGGACTATAGCCTGCCCAGCCCCTCTGTCCATGGGGATTCTCCAGGAAAGAATATTGGAGTGGGTTACCATGCCTTCCTCCAGGGGATCTTCCCAACCCAGGGACTGAACCCAGGTCTTCTGCATTAGGAGCAGATTCTTTACCTTCTGAGCCACAAGGGAAAACCAAGAATACTGGAGTGGGTAGCTTATCCCTTCTCCAGGGGAACTTCCCAACCCAGGAATTCAACCCGAGTCTCCTGCACTGCAGCTGGATTCTTTACCAGCTGAGCTACCCTGGAAGCCCTGTACCTGACTTACTTCACTCAGAATACTAATTTTATGGTCATTCCATATTATTTCATATGTGTGCTAAGTCCCTCTCAGTTATGTTAGACTCTTTGCAACCTTCTGGACTGTAGCCCCCCAGCTTCCTCTGTCCAAGGGATTCTCCAAGCAAGAATACTGGAGTGGGTTGCCATACCCTCCTCCAAGGGATCTTCCTGACCCAGGGAGTTCACCCACATCTCCTGCAGCTCCTGCATTGCAAGTGAATTGTTTACCACTGAGACACTAGGGAAGCCCATTGTTTCATGTTTCTATAACCTATTTTTTATTCTTTACTGTTGTGTATTATACCCTTGAAAGTGTATGCAGCAATTTATCTTTCACCTGTCAATCAATATTTAAATTGTTTCATATTTTTGGTCTGTACCAACAAAGTTGCTGTGAACATTCATTTATAAATATTTATGTAGAAATTCTATTTTACTTCTTTTTCCTTGGAGAATACACCTGGAACATAACAGGAAGCTTATTACTATATTTTCAAGGTACTCTAACCTTGTTTTCCAAAATGGTTGTACTACTTTCTCGTGACAATTTCAGTTATATTCTTTGGGGGAATGGAATTTAGGAGCATATATCTTAATGTATATAGAAGACTCATATGACTCTGCTACAGCTACATTTTTGCACAGATGAGTGCCTTCACTGTATGCTTCCTCAGTACTATTTAAGTATCTGTTTCCTGTTGTTCTTCAGTCACTAAGTCATGTCCACACTTGCATTTCCTGCTTTGGCAGTTGGATCCTTTACCATTGAGCCACCTGGAAAGCCCACATGTGTATTTCAGTGTGAAAAAGGATGGCCCAACAAAAGAAGAATGACTGGTATTATGCACCCCTTAAGAATTCCAGCCTTATCTCTTCTTATGGTTTTATTTCCTAATTTAGTTCCTTGAGCAGAAAGGGGTGGAGGGATGTAAGACAACCTAGCCTCTGACTGGTGAGATGTCCTTTGGAAATTTATGGCTCCAGTTCCACAAATAAAGATCAACTTGCACCACACCGTACACTATGAAAGGAGTCCCAATTCTGGTTTTCCTTCTTTCTTAACATTATGCTTTGATTTCAAATGAATTGCTTATTTCTTCTTTCTACTTTTCATAGGAGAATGAACAGGAAAATGTGTACCAATAAGGTATTTCACTGTGTACATTGTCATTCTCTCATCTATTTCTTATGTTCTTTCTTGTCTTCAGCTCTTAGAGATCAGCTCTCTTAAAGGCAAACAGAAATATGTTTTTACATGATTTTATGTCAGTATCTTATTCTTCCAACTCAAGTTACTCATCTTCATTTGCTATTCAAATTTATGACATTATTACCTCTCTTGTATTTCTAGTCATGAGCATCAAGGAGACAGAGACTATCCATGAACAGAATTTTATTAGTAAGATATATGCCAAGTTTGTATATTCTAAATTGTTGATCTATCAGTTTTCTCCAAGTGAAAATTGAAAGTGGCTCAGTTGTGTCTGACTCTTTGTGACCCCATGGAGTATACAGTCCATGGAATTTTCCAGACCAGAATACTGGAGTGGGTAGCCGTTCCCTTCTCCAGGGGATCCTCCCAACCCAGGGACTAAATCCAGGTCTCCCACATTGCAGGCGGATTCTTTCCAGCTGAGCCAAAGGGAACCCGATTTCCCCAAGCTAGGCTCATCTGACATAGATCCCTCTTCAGTGCATTTCAGTGTGAAAAACGATGGTACAACCAAAGAAGAAAGATTATAGCTTTGACTATGCACACCTTTGTAAGCAAAGTAATGTCTCTGCTCTAATGCTTAATAATTTCCATGAATAGAATTTTTTATGAAGATATGTGCCAGGTTTGAGCATTTTAAAGTTCTGACCTGTCAGTTGTCACCAAGATAATCTCATTTGACATAGATCTCTCTTCACTGCCACGTAACACCTCTTTTCTATTACTTTCCTCTTATTTAATTTAGAGCAATGAGTTCTTCCTTACTGGAAGGTATGTGAGATTACATTATTCTCCTTTCTTTTAAAAGTGAGGAATTATATCCTAAAAGGCATCTAAATTTAGGAAGGTTATAACTTAGCATACAGATTAATGTTTTAGTCTAGTGAACACAGGATAGTTGGAAAAAGACCACACGGTGGATGTAACACTGCCAGAGAGGTTTCCTCCTATAGTGTAGGACAAGTTAAAGTGTACCTTGTACACAAAAACTTGAATTCTATGAATTCTAAGGGCTCTCAAATGCTGTCTTTTAATAAAATTTAAATTCTAGAAATGAGCTAATCTCAAAATTTGCATGAAATTTTAAGGGACTTCAATAAAGCCTAGAGTCACATTATAGAAAAAAGATAAAAGTATATAAAGCACAACTTTATGCTTATGTAATCCTAGTATTTATTTGGGTCCATTAACTCATTTTTATAAATTATGTTCCCCCCAAATACATGAGCCAGTCATCAATATCAATTTTATTCCTTGTATTTTCTGTTCATTTATAAGAGGTTTGTTTGCCGAGAAATTTGCTACTATTATGTAATTTATTGTGTAAGGAGTGGAGCAAATTTGGTTAGAGCCTCATCACTCAGTTCTTTGACTTTTTGCAATAGGTGATAAAACCAGAGTGTACAGACTTTCAACTCTAATTTTGAAAGCCCTACAAATTTGTAACATAACTAATTTTATTGCAAATTTGTTAAGTGCAAAGAATTAGAAATCATCAGAGTTGCAAGAACTTCATACCCTTATAATCATTCACTTTCTCAACAGCTTATGGCATCATTTAAAAGACGTTTTCAGAACTTGTATATATGTCTTTCACTAATTATACAAACAATATTTCTACTTAAAAACATCTTGCTTAATCTGTCATACATATAGTATTTGTTATAAAATATCTTACTATTTTACTAAATGCAGTTCAGTTCAGTTCAGTTCAGTCACTCAGTCGTGTCCAACTCTTTGCAACCTCATGGACTGCAGCACACCAGCCTTCCCTGTCCATCACCAACTCCTGGAGCTTGCTCAAACTCATGTCCATAGAGACAGTGATGCCATCCAACCATCTCATTCTCTGTTGCCCACTTCTCCTCCCACCTTCAATCTTTCCCAACATCAGGGTCTTTTCAAATGAGTCTGTTCTTCACATCAGGTGGCCAAAGAATTGGAGCTTCAGCTTCAGTATCAGTCCTTCCAATGAATATTCAGGACTGATTTCCTTTAGGATGGACTAGTTGGATCTCCTGGCAGGTCAAGGAGGTCTCAAGAGTCTTCTCCAACACCACAGTTCAAAAACATTAATTCTTCAGTGCTCAGTTTTCTTTATATACCAAACGCATATTTAGTCTAAATTTTGAATTGGAAATCCCATACCTGGAAATTTTCATCTTACTTTTATTTTTCTGTTGATTTTCTATAACATTTACTTTTTTTTTTTTAACTTATCAGACCTCCTTCAGTATGAAATTGGTAGTTTTTTCCTGATCTTTATCTTTTGCAGAGGTATTTCTTAGAATTTTTTTTTTTTTTTAGTTTCCATTTTTTCCCCTTTAGTACAGCCTCAATTTACTATTTTCCAGATGATTATCATAATTTCACTATGAGGTTGGTTAAATAAAGAAGGTTGGACTAAGAAGGATAGTGCTTTCTCTATTTAATAGAAAGCTTTCTTTAACTGGATTTCTTCAACTTGTGCTCTGAGATAGAATGCCCATGGTTTTGTTCAAGATTTTATCTCAGTTATTAAAGGAATGGTTCAAACTCCAAATCTGGTGAAAAAGATATGTTTTTCTTTTTTATTTACACACTTTGGCTAAATTTCTTGTTGTCCTTTATATACTGATTACCAATATCACGTGTAAAGCTGAGACTTGGTCCAGTTTTCTTGACTGTACTCTCAGATGATCCAATGTCTATAAATAATTTTCCTTTTGTGCCTATTTTTTTCTCTTCCCAACCATAGCTATTATTAATTTTTATTTTAATTCACTCAATAAATCAAGAAATTACTCTTTCTTCAGGATATTTTATACTGAAATTGTGCTCAAGTAAACTTCATTGATAATGTATCTCTACAGTCTAAGGCTATTTTTGAGGTATTCCTACAATATTTTTTAGTACACCATTGTAAGAATTGTTTAAATTCTCATGACCCTATGTATCAGATAGTTCTCTTCAACTTGAAGTGAATTTTTCATTTAAAATAGACCTCCATGATTTACATCCATGATTCCATTACATTAAAATTTTACATCAAGTCATTAATAAAAATGCTTTTAATTAAATCTATATTTTACTCTAAAAGAAACTTTAATATTAATACATTTTTCAGGCTTAACAACTACTAAACCTCAAATGCAAAGTAAACAGTGGAAAATAAAAATACTTCCTATAAAAAAATAAAATAAAATAGACTTTAGAGATTTCTCTGGTTATTTTAAAAATATGCATTACTTGACAAATATACAGACACAACTGTTAGCAGATGTATGGAATTAATTGCATCTTCCTTATAATGTTAAGAAATACTGTCATATTTATGCATGTTTGTGTGTTTTCTCTCAGGCAGGAGGAAGGCTCAGTTCAAACACGGTGAGTAAATATTTATCTCTCAGGAAGTTTCATCCTTACATCTCTCTTGGGTCCTATCTATATAGCAATAGGATACAATATGGGAATAAAAATTAAAAGGTCTACAGCTGGCAAAGAAGCCTTTGTTTTTCTTTCTTTAAATTTCTGTAATTTCGATGAATTCTCTCTGAAGTGTAAATGAGGATTATTCAGCATATTCTTGCTCTTCTCCTTCCTGCCTCCTTGTCTTTATTTCATGCTGTCTCCATGATGCTCCAACTCTGTTCCTATCACCTTCTAGTGCTCCTATAATTCTACCTGTCCTACACCTGATCATTTTTACTATCACATCTGAAAGAAAATGGAATATAAAGGTAGTGCAGGATAGAGGAAGTTCAAGGGATTCAAAAGAAGAAATGGGATAAAGACAGGGAGAAATGGTAAAGACAAAAGAAAACAGGTAGGGAAAAAAGTAGTTTCCTATTTGTTCTTCTTCAGCCTGGAGGAAAGCACAATTATATCCTGGTGAGTGATATGGACTTTGATGAAAAACATCTTACTATCAAAGATATTTTAAATGAAAATCTGCAGTATGCAAAATAATATACTGAAATTAAAGAAAATTAAAGAAACATAAATTCCGTAGATGGCTCATTAACAGAAAATAATATGATTGAAATCTTAAAATTTTAACAGTATTTTTGTTTGTTTGTTTTTGTCTTTTAATTGTATCTTACATTGTGTTCTGAGAATATGTAGAGTGGTTTTCATCAGCTAAATGCTGAGGAAACTAACTTGAAAAATAAATTATTTGGTCAGACACACCATGTTCCCTATTTCCTCTCTAACACAGTAAATAGATTCTAGATATTTATCTTGCTAGAAAGTCAACCCCTTTGAGAGGGCTAAGGATGGGTCAGGTCTCAAATCAGAGGTAATTTGTAAATTAGTAGATTATAGACAGAAATTCAAGGTATTAAAAGCATTTTCTTAGTTGCTATTATTTTTCAATTAATCCTAGGCAGCTTATACTCATAATATTTTAGACAGACAGGCAGCTGTATTTTTCAGATGTTGGGTTCTCATGTTCACTTGCTCCTTGTAGATTAGAGGAAAGAAAAATTCAAAGCTAGTGAGTACATGATGATCCATGAGGGACGTTGTTCTTTGTGGGACAGTCTGGAGGAATGTTGGGTGGAAGTGAGCTGATCTACCCAGGGTCAGAGGAGTCCTTACAGAATGAGAACCCTCTGGCCCAGGCCTACTGAGACCCTTCCCAGAAACATGATGCTCTACTTCTCTTTGCAGCAAATGTGACCCTGGATGCAGCCACAGCTCATCCTGCCCTCCTCCTGTCTGAAGAAGGGAAACGAGTTACCTGGCAAAAGAAGTGTCAAGATCCAAAAAAAAAAGAAGTGTCAAGATCTTCCCAACTCCACACAGAGATTCAACTCCACTCTCCATTGTGCTTGGTTAACTGAGCATCAGCTCAAGGAGATACTTCTGGGAGGTGCAGGTTGGGAACACCTGTTCCTGGGACCTAGGAGTTTGTAGGGTAATGTAAGAATGAAGGGGAGCATCCCAATGTCCCCACAGGATGGTTTCTGGGCCATCAGGTTCTACGAGGGGGAGTACTGTGCCTTCACCACCCCAGCAACCCCTCTTACTAAAAAAGGAAAACCCCTTAGTGTGGGGGTATTCCTGGATTATGAGGCTGGAGATGTGTCTTTCTATAACATGACAGATGGATTTCACATTTTCCCCATTTCCCAGAACACATTCTGTGTTGTCCTAAAACATCTTTTTAGACTTTGGTCCTCTGGCCACCTAACCGTCTGTACATGTGAGGGAAAATAGACTGATCTGTATTTCATAGGCCTACCTTTTCATGAATAATGTTTACTTTGGGCCTCATTGATGCTAACAATTTTCCCCCAGTGACACGCATATTGATTTTTTTTTTCTCCTCCTTACTGGCTAATTCTCAAAATAAAGCTCTGAAACACAGATTGATGACTGCCTCTCATATCAATTCTTCCTTCATCATTAGTTACCAAATTACTATAGAACTGTGAACATTTGTAACACAACATGAATTATATATGCCCCTACATACTTTCCCCCCTGGAGAAGGAAATGACAACCCACTCCAGTATATTTGCCTGGAGAATTTCATGTACAAAGGAGCCTGGTGGGCTGCAGTCCATGGAGTTGCAAAGAGTCAGACACAATTGAGTGACTAACACACACATATACACTTCCCTATTTTTCTTTTCATAATCAATCCTCTCAAAATAGTTATCCAAATACTCTAGTTCTATTTCCCTGTTTCTTACTTCTTTCTTAATATACCCTATGTTATCAGTGATATTGTATCCTTCTCAAGCCCCCAAATTCATACATTAAAATCCTAACTTCCAATATTCTTGTTATGACCTTATTTGGAAGTAGAGTCATCCAGATGTAATCAGTAAACATAAGGTCATACCGGAGGAGGATGGTCCTTAATCCAATGTGCTGGGTATCCTTATAAAAATGAAAATTTAGACACAAACATACATAGGGCGGGCTTTCCAGGAGGTGCTAGTAGTAAAAATTATCTGCCTGCCAGTGCAAGAGATGCAGGGGACATGGGTTCAGTCCCAGAGTTGAGATGATCCCCTAGAGGAGGGCATGGCAACCCACTCCAGTATTCTTGCCTGGAGGATTCCATGGATGGAGGAGCCTGGCAGATTATAGCCCAATGGGTCACAAAGAGTCATACATAACTAAAGAATTAAGCACAGATATGTGCTAAGGGAAAAGACTCTCACTTGTACAGGGGAAAATATCAACATTAATGTATTTAAATTGCACTGGTCATAGAAAACAATTTTGCTCTGGTCTTGGCAAACACCCTCTTCCAACAACACAAGAGAAGACTCTACACATGGACATCACCAGATGGTCAACACCAAAATCAGATTGATTATATTCTTTGCAGTAAAAGATGGAGAAGCTCTATATAGTCAGCAAAAACAAGATCGGGAGCTGACTGTGGCTAAGATCATGAACTCCTTATTCCAAAATTCAGACTAAAAATGAAGAAAGTAGGGAAAACCACTAGGCCATTCGGGTATGACCTAAATCAAATCCCTTAAAATTACACAGTGGAAGTGAGAAATAGATTCATGGAATTAACTCTGATAGACAGAGTGCCTTAAGAACTATGGACAGTGTATAACAAAAACCACTACAATATTGTAAAGTAATTAGCCTCCAACTAATAAAAATAATTAAATAAATAAAACTAAAAAAAAAGAAAGAACAATGGACAGAGGTTCACGACATTGTACAGGAGATAGGGATTAAGACAATCCCCCCCAAAAAAGGAATGCAAAAAAGCAAAATCGTTGTCTGAGGAGACCTTAAAAATAGCTGTGAAAAGAAGAGAAGCAAAAAGCAAAGGAGAAAAGGAAAGATATACCCATTTGAATGCAGAGTTCCAAAGAATAGAAAGGAGAGATAAGAAAGACTTCCTCAGTGATCAATGCAAAGAAATAGAGGAAAGACAATAGCATGTGAAAGACTAGAGATCTCTTCAAGAAAATTAGATATACCAAGGGAACCTTTCATGCAAAGATGGGCTAAATAAAGGACAGAAATATTATGGACCTTACAGAAGCAGACGATATTAAGAAAAGGTGGAAAGACTACAAAGAACTGTAAAAAAAAAAAAAAAAATCTTTACCACCCAGATAATCATGATGGTGTGATCACTAACCTAGAGCCAGACATCCTGGAATGTGAAGTCGAGTGAACATTAGGAAGCATCACTACAAACAAAGCTAGTCGAGGTGATGAAATTCCAGTTGAGCTATTTCAAATCCTCAAAGATGATGCTGTGAAAGTGGTGTACTCAATACACCAGCAAATTTGGAAAATTCAGCAGTGGCCAAAGGACTGGAATAGATCAGTTTTCATTCCAATCCCAAAGAAAGGCAATGCCAAAGAATGCTCAAACTATCACACAATTGCACTCATCTCACATGCTAGTAAAGTAATGCTCAAAATTCTCCAAGCCAGGCTTCAATAATATGTGAACCGTGAACTTCCAGATGTTCAAGCTGGTTTTAAAAAAGGCAGAGGAGCCAGAGATCAAACTGCCAACATCCGCTGGATCATTGAAAAAGCAAGAGAGTTCCAGAAAGACATCTACTTCTGCTTCATTGACTATGCCAAAGCCTTCAGCTGTGTGGATCACAATAAACTGTGAAAATTCTTCAAGAAATGGGAATATGAGACAACCTGACCAGCTTCTTGAGAAATCTGTATGCAGATCAGGAAGCAACTGTTAAAACTGGACATGGAACAACAGACTAGTACCAAATAAGAAAAGGAGTACTTCAACGCTGGATATTGTCACCGAGCTAATTTAACTTCTATGCAGAGTTCAGTTCAGTTCAGTTCAGTCGCTCAGTCGTGTCCAACTCTTTGCGATCCCATGAATCGCAGCACGCCAGGCCTCCCTGTCCATCACCAACTCCCGGAGTTTACTCAAACCCATGTCCATCGAGTCGGTGATGCCATACAGCCATCTCATCCTCTGTCGTAGCCTTATCCTCCTGCCCCCAATCTGCCCCAGCATCAGGGTCTTTTCCAATGAGTCAACTCTTCGCATGAGGTGGCCAAAGTACTGGAGTTTCAGCTTCAGAATCAGTCCTTCCAATGAACACCCAGGACTGATCTCCTTTAGGATGGACTGGTTGGACTTCCTTGCAGTCCCAGGAACTCTCAAGAGTCTTCTCCAACACCACAGTTCAAAAGCATCAATTTTTTGGTGCTCAGTTTTCTTCACAGTCCAACTCTCACATCCATACATGACCACTGGAAACACCATAGCCTTGACCAGATAGACCTTTGTTGGCAAAGTAATGTCTCTGTTTTTTAATATGTTGTGTAGGTTGGTCATAACTTTCCTTCCAAGGAGTAAGCATCTTTTAATATCATGTCTGCAATCACCATCTGCAGTGATTTTAGAGCCCAAAAACTTAAAGTCTGACACTGTTTCCACTGTCTCCCCAACTATTTCCCATGAAGCGATGGGACCAGATGCCATGATCTTAGTTTTCTCAATGTTAAGCTTTAAGTCAACTTTTTCATTCTCCTCTTTCACTTTCTTTTTTTTTTTTTTTACATCACAACATTTTTTATTATGTGAATTTTTTACAATACAAACAAAAAATACAGAAATGCAATATATGAATACAGCTAAATGCAGAATGGTGACTTTTTTTTCTTTTCAAGAGGCCATGATTCCCATTTCTAGTAAAATTAAAGAGACTGCACATAGGTAGAAATAGGTTGGTTGTTAGCTTCACAATTTTGCCTAGAAATGATCTATAAATGCATTTTCCCCCCTGCTACTTACCATAAAGTGTAAAAAGGGAATTAAAGGAAAGTTTCCTAGTTGGTTCCTATCATATGAAAGATGCTATATTCATTTTTTAGCAGGGCCAATATATGGAAAATACCTAAATTAAATGTTATTACAAAAATGAAGCAGTAATGAGATTCTGGCTAAAGAGGGTATTAAATGAGAATAATATATATTTCAAGAATTCAAAACAAACAAACAAAAAAGGTTGTTATAATAAAGCTCTAGGTGCATTGTAAGCATATAGGTTTTTTTTTTCCATGTGTATTTTTAAACAATAGAAGTGTCAAAAACTAGGGTCAACTGTGTTAGATTAAATTACATTATTGTATACGCTGCATTGAATGGAACCTCTGTATTATAATTATCATAAAGAAGCATAGTTTGCATCATATTATGGCAATTTATCCTCAATGAAACCTTTCAGAGTCCTTTTATTCTGGAATATCCTGTAAACAATCAAACCACCAGAACATGATTGTATAACAGTAAAATGTTTTCTTGCATTAAAATGAAGACATCTGTTTAATAAAAAAAAGAAAAGAAAATGTAGGAAAGGTACTTAGAGCTGTTAGTTTCTAAGTACACAACAACCCTAGACAATTCAAGGCATCTTAATCTCCATCAAGAACAAAAAAATGATAATAATTTTTGTCATGCTGTTAAATCCATCATTAAGGATAAAACCGGTGCAAATTGGTCAAACGGATCCAACAAACACTGATGTCCAAGCTGGCATATTGGCAATACGTAACTGGTGGTCCGTAGAGGGTTTAAAAGATCTTCCCTTTCTTCTTGTTCTTTTCCAAGGTTCTTGAAGAGTTCTGTTGCTCTAAAATACACTGTTGGGCTTCCTTGTTTGCTTTCTCATCTTCAAAGTGACGACATTTTTCCTCTAGTTCTTTGTGCTGTACTTCCAAATTCTTTTTCATTTGCTCATGGCGCCGCTGGAGCTCAGCTTCAGAGTCCTTCAGTTTTTGAACTTTTTCTTTGACCTTCATCTCAATCACCTGTTCCATCTCTATCTCCATCTTCTTCATTTTAGCTCCATGTTCCCTTCTTTCTTCTTCCATTTGTGCAAGAGGGCTCTTAGTAAGCTGCCCTTTATTCTTGTTATTATCAACTCCATTATAAGTCACAGCTGCCAGTTTTCTGCTCCGGTAGTTCTCATAGTGTACATTGTTAGTGACATCTTTCAAGTCCTGCATATGTGTTCTTATCAACATATTTCTTAGAATTGTAAAATCACAATGTTCACCATTTTCAACTTCTGCAACACCCCAAGGATACTGCCTTCCTCTGACCCTTTTGCCATTAACTTCAATGATAGTATTACTACCTACCACAGCAAGAGGTAAACGGTCCTTTATCTTTTTAACAAGCTTATTTTCTTCTTCATCATCTGTCTCTGGGAATTCATATATTTTAATTTTATGTTCTTGGATTTCTTTCATTATCTGTTTCTTAAACTGTTGGCATTCCTCTGGTGTGAGTGTGTCTGCTTTGGCAATAAGTGGAATGATATTCACTTTTTCATGCAAACGCTTCATAAACTCAATATCCAATGGTTTAAGTCCATGTCCTGAAGGAGCAATGAAGTATAAACAACACTGCACCCTGTTATCAGGCATCTGACATCTGTTCACTCTAGATTCTGCATTCAGGTAGTCCTCGAACTTTAGTCGATAACAGGCTGCCAGCAATTACTATTATCCACTGCATCTCCAAATCCTGGGGTATCCACTATTGTGAGCAGCAACTGAACACCACCTTCTTTGATTAAAACTTTGGACTGTTCCACCTGTACAGTCTTTTTTATTCTATGGGAAGGACCTGGATACTCTGGAGAATACAAATCTGTGAGGAATAATGAGTTGATTAATGTGGACTTTCCCAGTCCAGACTCACCCACAACCATAAGCGTGAATTCAAAACCTCTCTTCACTGATTTTCTGTATACTTGATTTGGGAGATTGGCAAATCCCACATAGCCTTCAAGGTTCTTCTGTTGAGCCGGACGCACACACACATTCCCACCCTCCTCGCCAGGCCCACTCCCCCACGAGGGGAGCTCCGCCACTGGAGCCGCGGCTGCCGACGCGAAGAAGCAGGGCCGCGGAGCGGGAGGCCCGGCAAAGGAGACCCTGCTCAGGGTCCGGCAGCGGAGGCCGCAGCTCACGTCTCTCCACTCTCCCTCCTCTTTCACTTTCATCAAGAGACTTTTTAGTTCAGCTTCACTTTCTGCCATTAGGGTGATCTCATCTGCATATCTGAGGTTGTTAATATTTCTCCTGACAATCTTGATTCCAGCTTGTGCTTCTTCCAGCCCAGCATTTCTCATGATGTACTCTGCATATAAGTTAAATAAGCAGGGTGACAATATACAGCCTTGACGTACTCCTTTTCCTATTGGGAACCAGTCTGTTGTTCCATGTCCAGTTCTAACTGTTGCTTCCTGACCTGCATACAGGTTTCTCAAGAGGCAGGTCAGGTGTTCTAGTATTACCATCTCTTAAAGAATTTTCCATAGTTTATTGTGACCCACACAGTCGAAGGCTTTGGCATAGTCAATAAAGCAGAAATAGATGTATTTATGGAACTCTCTTGCTTTTTCGATGATCCAGTGGATGTTGGCAACTTGATCTCTGGCTCCTCGGCCTTTTCTAAAACCAGCTTGAACATCTGGAAGTTCATGATTCACGTATTGCTGAAGCCTGGCTTGGAGAATTTTGAGCATTACTTTACTAGTGTGGGAGATGAGTGCAATTGTGAGGTAGTTTGATCATTCTTTGGCATTGCCTTTCTTAGGGGTTGGAATGAAAACTGACCTTTTCTAGTCCTGTGGCCACTGCTGAGTTTTCCATATTTGCTGGCATATTGAGTGCAGCACTTTCACAGTATCATATTTCAGGATTTGAAAGAGCTCAACTGGAATTCTGTCACATCCACTAGCTTTGTTTGTAGTGATGCTTCCTAAGGCCCACTTGACTTCACATTCCAGGATGTCTGGCTCTAAGTGAGTGATCACACCATCATGATTATCTGGGTCATGAAGATCTTTTTTTGTACAGTTCTTCTGTGTATTCTTGCCACCTCTTCTTAATATCTTCTGCTCCTGTTAGGCCCATACCATTTCTGTCCTTTATTGAGCCCATCTTTGCATGAAATGTTCCCTTGGTATCTCTAGTTTTCTTGAAGAGATCTCTAGTCTTTCACATGCTATTATCTTTCCTCTATTTCTTTGCATTGATCTCTGAGGAAGGCTTTCTTATCTCTCCTGGCTATTCTTTGGAACTCTGCACTCAAATGGGAATATCTTTCCTTTTCTCCTTTGCTTTTTGCTTCTCTTCTTTTCACAGCTATTTGTAAGGCCTCCTCAGACAACCACTTTGCCTTTTTACACTTCTTTTCCATGGAAATGGTCTTGATCCCTGTCTCCTGTACAATGTCATGAACCTCCATCCATAGTTCACCAGGCTCTCTGTCTATCAGATCTAGTCCCTTAAATCTATTTCTCACTTCCACTGTATAGTCATAAGGGGTTTGATTTAGTTCATACCTGAATGGTCTAGTGGTTTTCCTTACTTTCTTCCGTTTAAGTCTGAATTTGGCAATAAGGATTTCCTGATCTGAACTATAGTCCGCTTCCAGCCTTGTTTTTGCTGATTGTATAGAGCTTCTCCATCTTTGGCTGCAAAGAATATAATCAATCTGATTTTGGTGTCGACCATCTAGTGATGTCCATGTGTAGAGTCTTCTCTTGTGTTGTTGGAAGAGGGTGTTTGCTATGACCAGTGCATTCTCTTGGCAACACTCTATTAGCCTTTGCCCTGCTTCATTCCATACTCCAAGGCCCAATTTGCCTATTATTCCAGGTGTTTCTTGACTTCCTACTTCTGCAAAGGAAATGGCAACCCACTCCAGTATTCTTGCCTGGAGAATCCCATGTACGGAGGAGCCTGGTGGGCCACATTCCATGGGGTCACAAAGAGTCAGACACGACTGAGCAATTTAAATTTAACTAACCCTATAATGAGAAGGACATCTTTTTTGGGTGTTAGTTCTAAAAGGTCTTGTAGGTCTTCATAGAACCATTCAACTTCAGCTTCTTCAACATTACTGGTTGGGGCATAGGCTTGGATTACCGTGATATTGAATGGTTTGCCTTGGAAATGAACAGAGATTATTCTGTCATTTTTGAGACTGCATCCAAGTACTGCATTTCTTACTCTTTTGTTGATCATGATGGCTACTCTGTTTCTTCTAAGGGATTCCTGCCCACAGTAGTAGATATAATGGTCACCTGAGTTAAATTCACCCATTTAAGTCCATTTTAGTTTGCTGATTCTTAGAATGTCAGCATTCACTCTTGCCATTTCCTGTTTGATCACTTCCAATTTGCCTTGATTCATGGACCTAACATTCCAGGGTCCTATGCAATATTGCTCTTTACAGCATCGGACCTTGCTTCTATCATCAGTCATATCCACAACTGGCTATTGTTTTTGCTTTGGCTCCATCCCTTCATTCTTTCTGGAGTTATTTCTCCACTGATCTCCAGTAGCATATTGGGCACCTACCGACCTGGGGAGTTCCTCTTTCAGTATCCTATCATTTTGCCTTCTCATACTGTTCATGGGGTTCTCAAGGCAAGAATACTGAAGTGGTTTGCCATTCCCTTCTCCAGTGGACCACATTCTGTCTGACCTCTCCACCATGACCCGACCATCTTGGGTGGCCCCACAGGGCATGGCTTAGTTTCATTGAGTTAGACAAGGCTGTGGTCCGTGTGATCAAATTGGCTAGTTTTCTGTGATTATGGTTTCAGCTGTGTCTGCCCCCTGATGCCCTCTTGCAACACCTACTGTCTTACTTGGGTTTCTTTTACCTTGGACGTGGGGTGTCTCTTCATGGCTGCTCCAGCAAAATGCAGCCGCTGCACCTTACCTTGGATGAGGGGTATCTTCTCACGGCTGCCCCTTCTGACCTTCAACATGGAGTAGCTCCTCTCAGCCCTCCTGGGCCCGTGCAGCCACAGAGTACAGCACGAGAAATGCTGGGCTGGAGGAAGTACAAGCTGGAATCAAGATTGCTGGGAGAAATATCTATAACCTCAGATATGCAGATGACACCACCCTTAGGGCAGAAAGCAAAGAATAACTAAAGAGCCTCTTGATGAAAGTGAAAGAGGAGAGTGAAAAAGTTGGCTTAAAACTAACATTCAGAAAACTAAGGTCATGGCATCTGGTCCCATCACTTCATGGCAAATAGATGGGGAGACAGTGGAAACAGTGTCAGACTTTATTTTTTGGACTCCAACATCACTGCAGATGGTGATTGCAGCCATAAAATTAAAAGATGCTTACTCCGTGGCAGGAAAGTTATGACGAACCTACACAACATATTAAAAAGCATAGACATTACTTTGCCAACAAAGGTCCATTTAGTCAAGGCTATGGTTTTTCCAGTAGTCATGTCTGGATGTGAGAGTTGGACTGTAAAGAAAGCTGAGCACCAAAGAATTGATGCTTTTTGAACTGTGGTGTTGGAGAAGACTCTTGAGGGTCCCTTGGATTGTAAGGAGTTACAACCAGTCCATCCTAAAGGAGATCGGTACTGAATATTCATTGGAAGGACTGATGTTGAAGCTGAAACTGCAATACTTTGGCCACCTGATGCAAAGAGCTGACTCATTTGAAAAGACCTCGATTCCGGGCAAGATTGAAGGCAGGAGGAGAAGGGGACAACAGAGAATGAGATGGTTGGATGGCATCACCATCTCAATGGATATAAGCTTGGGTATACTCCAGGTGTTGGTTGTGGGCAGGAAGGCCGGGTGTGCTGCAGTCTATGCAGTCGCGCAGAGTTGGACACAACTGAACAACTGAACTGAACTGAACTGTGCAGCAGTTTGAACATTCTTTGCCATTGAGAAGAACAAAGTTCAAATATTTCTTTTGATAAGAATTGGCTGGTTTGATAAGAGGATCCTTGGACAATATACTGCCTTTCACCTCACCTTGATTTGAGTGCTTAACAGGGGCTGACAGATAAGGTTTAGGAAGCATGGAGAAGTCAACCTAGGACTGCATTTCTTAATCTTGGATTGTACAGTATAATTGGCTTCCTGATGGCTCAGTGGTAAAGAATCTGATTTCAATGAAGGGTACCCGGATTTAATCCCTGGGTTGAGACAATCTGCAGAGGAATAAATGGCAACCCACTCTAGTATTCTTGCCTGGAAAATCTAATGAACAGAGGAGCCTGGCATGCTATAGTCCACGGGGTTATAAAGAGTCAGACATGACTGAGCACAGCAGCACTAGGGCACAGTATAATCACTAGATAATATATTTTAAATTACTGATTCATAGTTCTACCTTCTTTTCCTTCCTTCCACCCCTAGGAAATTTCTATTTGATTAGTGTGAGATAGGACTTGGGCAGGACTGTTAAGCAGTAACAACCCTGGGTTAGTTTTACTGATTTATATAAATGATCAAGTGAACATAACATTTCTTCCTCCATCAGCACTAGACACTCTGTGGTAGATTTGCATGAAGAGAATTTTTTTTTTAATTTAAAAAGAAATATAATCTGAGCATGCAAGACAGAAAAAGAGACACAGATGTATAGAACAGACTTTTGGACTCTATGGAAGAAGGCAAGGGTGGGATGATCTGAGAGAACAGCATCGAAACATATATATTATCAAGTGTGAAACAGATCGCCAGTCCAGGTTGGATGCATGAGACAAGTGCTCGGGGCTGGTGCACTGGGATGACTCAGAGGAATGGGATGGGGAACATATGTAAATCCATGGCTGATTCATGTCAATGTATGGCAACAACCACTACAATATTGCAAAGTAGTTAGCCTCCAACTAATAAAAAGAAATGAAAAAAAAAAAAATTAAAAAACCAAAAAAAAAAAAAAAGAAGAATGATAATGAGAGGTAGAATTTGTCTTCTATTTCATGTGAAACTAAATCAAGTTGAGCAGGGAAATTCACATTAAAATTTATTCCACTTAAAAACTTAGTTAATTAATGACTTGTGTTTCTGTTAAATTATAGATTTAAACAAGTACAAATGACTGGAAAGGGCCAATTTTGTCTCCACGTTGGATCTGCTTCTTTAACTTTAACCTTGCCATTGCTTTTGTTCACTAAAAGGATATTGTTTATACATAATGGCCTGCCTTGGGGAACCCTATCCCTCTGCTTGAATGTTAAACCAAAATGCCTTTGTTTGGGACCCTCTCCATCTGTGAGTGGCTACAGGAAGGAAGAAATGAACAATATCCTCTCCCTGAGGCTTGCCATTCTAGGAGATATCTGCCAGATTAACTTCATTTCCTCACCTCCCCTCAACTCTGTCCTATAAAAGAATCTGGTATCCAGACCCCAAAAAGATGGTTATTTTGAGACATTAGTCACATTCCTTGCCTCAACCTGGGAGGCGTCCCAGGTAGCTTAGTGGTAAAGAATCTGCTTGCCAGTGTGGGAGACACAGGAGACTCAGGTTAGATCCTTGGGTTGGGAAGATTCCCTAGAGAAGGAAAGAACAATCCATTCAGTATTCTTTCTTGGGAAACCCCATGGACAGAGGAGCCTGATGGGCTACGGTCCATAGGGTTGCAAAGAGTCAAACAAACTCAGAAACTAAGCATGGCATTTGCCTCAACATCCCATCTATATGCTTATTGGCTTTTCATGCTGCAAGCAGAGTGAGCTTGGTCTCAATGACAAAAAGCTAAGGAAGAAATACTGACTTGAACAAATAAGCTGATTCACTGGGCAGTTTATTTCCTGGGGGTCATTTGCTAACTCAGGAAAGGGCTTAGTTTGAGCAGAGGGACACTGGTGTAGCCTTTGACAGACAGGTGAATCTGCAGCAATGAAGTAGAAATTAGAGGCTCCCACTCTGAGGGATATTTTTTTCCCATGGGACATTTCTTAAGTGCTGGAGCAGTGCAGGAGGTTGGCAGGGGTAGCAGGGCAAAATAGTAGAGAGGTATAAAGTTTCCCACAGTTTTGAAGTGCTTGAAGAAAAAGCTTTCCTAAAAGGAAAAACTCTCAACAAATAGACGATTGCCAGGTTTTGAACCATGTTTTCAAAGATAGCAGAACGTAAACCTGTAGGAACCAGATCATTTGCACTTATATTCTGCTTAAATATCAGGTTGGATAGACAGCATTAAGATACCAAGCAAATACACCTGTACTCCAAGCAATAATCCTCTGAAATTATAATAAGAATGTAAAATTTCTATGGAAATACTGATAAGTAAAAATAGAAAATAGTATATCTTTCAAAAATGTATTTTCTCTGAAGAGCAATGATCAGAAAACATTGAACTTCCTAAATATGAGTGGATAATTTGACACTTTGAGAATGAAATTACACAGCATGGGACAAATTTCAGTAGTAAATGGAGAATTCATGTTTACATATGCTGAATTCAAAGAACAAATAAAATGACCAAAATGACTTCTAAAAGTCACTAAATATCTGTTGGGAGCTCAAGAGGAACACAACTGGTGCATAGGGAAGAGGTTTAGAGCTGAGATGAATAGAAAGACCCTGTAACAGGCCTATAGAGTCTATAGATACAAAAAACAAGTATTTCATGGGAATCAAACAAGATTTGAGTGTCATAGGCTTAATGACCACTACTGAAGACTGAATAAGGGTACACATGGTAGAAAAGATCTTTAAGAGAGAAAAATTGCCTGCCAAATTGGTGGTTAAAATGTTCTCAGACTGTTTTTAAAAGGTGACTAACATAATCTACATAAGTATTGGATCCAGTGGAAAGATAATACCTCTGGAGGTCAAGACCATACTAAACTGGGGGAAACATTATGAAAGCAAAGGGAACCATAGACTCTGGAGAAGAGGGACATCTCTGAGTGCTTTAGATGATGAGAAAGTGCAAGAAACCATGGGGGTATTCATGCAGGTAAATGATAGAAATTGTCCCAGTTGCATTTTTGTTTCTCATTTAGTTATGGTCTAGATTTGTCACCATTTGGTCTTTTTTTTTTTTTTTTTTTTGAGGGAGGAGCTCACACATTACCATGTCTCATTAGGTTTGTATATCATAAGCACAACCGTAGACTTAGCCCAGATTCATGCTCCTGCTACTACCAACCAGTTAATACTGACTTCCATAGATGATGTTATTTATCTCTGTGCAGAAATGATCTTCCAACATTCTATGGGGTCCTTGCATTTTTCTCTCTATTCTTTCTGAAAGTCCCTCTGATCTGTACATTTGCTTTTTAGATCCTTTTCAAATCTTTCCTCTAATTGCCTTCCATGCACCAATTTTATCATGACCTTTGCCTCTGAGAGTACCAATATTTTAGTTCCTTTTTATGAAACCTAGAAGATTCTCTAAGTTTTCAACACTGAAGCACAAAAAAGTTTCTACATTAAGTTCCTCTCCCAGCAGTAAGAGTAATACCACCCCTCCCCAACCTTATGGACGAAATTACAAAGGTGAACACATTTATAGCCCTGAAAGATATTTTTGCTAAGTATTAGTTTCAGCTGATTTATTTCTGCAATCATTCTTATCTGGGCAATAAAAACATTTTTATTCCCTTCTCATATTTTCTAAAGTCCTGTGTTCAAAGATCAACAACATACCAAGAAGTGAGGAAAGAGAAAGAGAATGACAGGGAGACAGGCTCCTGATTACACTCAGTAGAGAATTCATGGAGAGAAATGGAGATGGGAAAATCAGCAAGCTCTTGAAAAAGAAGAGGCATGAATTATGCCATATGAAATATTTTAAAATGTAGATTGCAATAAACTCATAAAAATAATACAAAGCCATATGAAATCCATTAATTCAACTGTTCATTTGTTCTAAAAGCACTTAACTCATTTTTCACCCTTTTCCATACTACACAAGAAAGTATGAATTAATAAAAAATTAAAAAGCTGGATAGCAAGGAATCTGAGCATTAGGTGGGACAAGTAAATGATTATCCTTTAATTTGATATCTGAGTTAATTCTATTGTTAAAAATACATTTTGAGATAAAACTATACACTTGGAGGAATGTACATCATGGCATTTCCTCATCTGTTCCTGTAAGAGATAGGCCAGGCTCAATTCACATTCTGACACCAAGGTTGGGCCATGGAGTTCACACTTAAAGTAACACAGCACAAAATCACAAACACACAAAACCACAACACACTCCAAAAGTAAAGTATATATATATATATATATATATATATATATACACATACATTCATATACAACTTAGAAGTGCCAAAAACTGAAATGGAAGGGAAGTTAACACAGAGGATTCACATACCTGAGTGAGACACAAGCTAGTCTCAATTCAGGGAAGCTGAGCAGGTCATTTTTACCAAAAAGATTAGGATTTAAAGTGAAGGATTTCTGAAGTTTCCCCAGAATGCCTAATCAGTATTAACTTTTTTTTTCTGTTCTCCATAGTGAGTTAACTGTAGAAAAACCACCCCGACTCGTCCAATCAGCAATAGGCCAAAGGTCTGTCACTGAGTAGCTTAGAAAGTTAAGTACACTTACTTGGCAGAAATTCCTGATATTTTCAATAGGATTTTAATGGTAGGATTTGGGTGTTATTTGGAGCTTAATATTTTCCTATTTCATATTTTTACACTGATATGGAACAACAATTTAACCAGTAGTAAGGCAGTAAATAGCAAATAATAGGCTCATAGATTAAGAGGGATATGAAAACCATCACCTTGACATCGTGATATCTATATATTCACAAAACTATGGCCACAATTTTCTTCAAGTTCTTGAAATTCTACAAAGCAAAGAAGAAATAAGGATCTAGAGGGACTTGCTTGTCTGATGTCCTTTGTGCATGTAAGACCATTAAAATCTGCTTTTAATCTTTTCTGTTATTTTCAAAGTACATCCTCCAAATAGCAGAGTCCTGCATTTCTCACATGTTCGGGATACATATTTTCACTACTCTGCCTGACAGGAGGAGGGGGTAGGTGTGGGAACTTCTTGTGTTCAGTCATCCAAATTGCCCACCTGGGAGCAAAGATCATTCTCACACATGGAATGAATGACTCCAAGGCCAAAGAAATGCATGATATGATGTTAGCGTGGGAACTGACAGTCATGAGAGTCAATGGTTTTGTCAAGCAGGGATCAAAATGGGAGGAATCAAGATGTATTCAGGTAATAATAACCCCTAGAATTTAGTTTATATCCTAAAAAGCTAGTGCAAATGTCCAACAAATGAAAGCTGGGTTGTTTCTGAATTCTTGCCTGTAGCAACATTAGAATCTCTAATTTAGTTTTATGGATTGATGTTGTCTAAGGCATGGGGGTATCTTGGAGAAAGCAAACTCTTGACAATTGTAAATATATATCAGAACTTTTTGTACAGACAGGTTATAAACAATTATGGGACTGTAAAATTAAGAATCAGCCACCCTCAATGTCCCAGGTAGATTTTCCACAAACTGCAAGATTAGTAAGTTTAGATTGAAAAAAAAAATCTACAGTAAAGGCATATATATATATATATATATATATATATATATATATGTATGTGTTTCCTTACTCTGAAAGTGGAATAACAGAATTCTAGAAAGTTGGTACAATAATATTTTACTTAAATATCTATCTCTATGCTATTCTTTTGAAAATAATATAATAAAAACAGGAAAAAGGACAGCCATTCTTCACAGAGTTTTTAAACGTGTGTGTGTCTTCACATGAGCATATATATCAGCTTTAGGTTCATGTGCGCCCCTATTTATTACCATCCTGTGAACGCAGAGGAGTAAAGTGCAGTCCAGAGTTCCCTTCTCTGCTGCTTCCTGCCCTCCTGCCGCCCTCATACCCCTGTTGGTTACAAAGCAGGGAGGAAGACAGCTGGGTGGCCTGACTGAAGCTTCAGTGTTTCAGAGGGGGCTCAAGAGAAGAGAGGGAACTGACACTGCTTTGCTGATAATTAAACCCGGTGAGTTAAAAGAATTTTGTTTCCTGAGAATTTAGAAGTGGAGTGTGTGTGTGTGTGTGTGTGTGTGTGTGTGTGCGCGCATGAAGGGCCTGAGAAAGCGCAATAAAGGCATGGTAAATTTAGATAAAAGGGTCTAGATTTAGTGGCCCTGATCCTCATGATTTGTGCATCTTTTATTTTCCTAGTTAGAAACTTGAAGAGCTCCTCTAGAAGAGCCGAGCGCTCTCCAGCGTTGGATACTGGGCGTTCACCCTGATCTCTCTGACTCTCACAACTAGTCTGGCTCTTTCCCTCTTGGTCATGGATCCCTTCCATGGTTTCTGTCCTTCCTTCATTTCTGAATTCTCCTTCCACCACCATCTGTCCAATGGACATTTTTTTCGGTCAGGTGAGAACATTCTGAGTTCTGTTTCTGCCTCGTACTTCTCTACTTAAAATCAACCCTTTATAAACTGAAATCCCTCATAAGCCTTCTTTGTACCGTTTTACTCATTTAATATCAATGCCTAAAACAGAATGCGCTTCCCTGGTGGCTCAGCAGTAAAGAATCCACCTGCAATGCAGGAGACTTGCAAGAGACATGGGTTCGATCTCTGGGTCAGGCAGATCCTCTGGAGAGGGAAATGGCAACCCACTCCAGAATTCCTGCCTGGGAAATCACCAAGGACAGAGGAACCTGGCAGGCTACAGTCTATGGAGTTGTGAGAGTCTGACATGACTTAGCCACTAAACAACAACAACAAAACAGGATATGAAAACCGTGATAATGCAAAGCATGTAAAAAGAGACCTGTAAGATTTAAAAACATAATTCTATTTTCCTTCATACAGATGCTCAAATCAAAGCTTTAGTTTTTAAGAAAACAAAAGAATTGCACCAATTAGACTCTTGCTGCCGATTTGAGAGTACTGTGCTCTGTCATCCCATGAGGGAATAGATTACCTGTAGAACTGGCCATGCTGTATCACAAAAAATTGCCAGCTACTTTGTAAATATTTTCCTTTCCTTGATTATATCTTTTGAAGAACAAAATTTAAAAATTTTAAGATCTAATTTATAAATTATTTTTGATTCATGTTTTATATGTTCCAAGAAATACTTGCCTAAAGTCTTGAAACTTTCCCTGTGTGTTTTTCTAGAACATCTATAACTTGTTTTATATGCAACTCTATTAATATTTTATTTTTTCAATATTATGAAGTTAGAGTTGCTGCTTGTTTTTTCCAAGTGGATACTCAGTTGTTCCAATGCCATTCATTGAAAAATTATCTCTTTCTCCTGTTGAATGACTTTGGCACTTTTATTACTAATTATTTAAGCATATAAATATGGGTGGATTTCTCATTCAGGTTCATTAGTCTACATATGTCTCCTAATGCTAATGACATACTTCTGAGTTAATGTACCTTTATTGAAATTAAAACTGTATATAAACTCCCACTTTTTTCTTCATTGTATTATTGTTTTGACTAATCTATGCCCTTCAGTATCAGTTTGTGAATTTCCACAATGAAAAGGTACATAAATTTTTTTAAGGGGATGAGGTTGGTGCTATAGATGATTTTAGGGAGAATAGACAATTAACTGGAGAAGGCACTGGTGACTTACTCCAGTACTCTTGCCTGGAAAATCCCATGGACGGAGGAGCTTGGTAGGCTGCAGTCCATGGGGTCACTAAGAGTTGGACACAACTGAGCAACTTCACTTTCACTTTTCACTTTCATGCATTGGAGAAGGAAATGGCAACCCACTCCAGTGTTCTTGCCTGGAGAATCCCAGGGATGGGGGAGCCTGGTGGGCTGCCGTCTTTGGGGTCGCACAGAGTCGGACACGACTGACGTGACTTAGCAGCAGAGCAGACAATTAACAATTGTAAAAAAAAAAAAAAAATGGAATTTCTCTCCTTTCATGCTTTCTTTAACTTTTCCTAACAATAATCTGCAATTTTCACAGAAGATATCCTGCATGTCTTTTGTTATGTATAGTCTTAAGTATTTCACACTTTTGTGAATACAAATGCATTTTCTACATTTAATTTGTCATCTGTCTATTGCAAATACATAACGTTAAATTGATATTTATATATCAACAGTATTTTGTAATCTTGCTAAATACTCTAATTAGTTGCAGATGTTGTAGATTCTTTAGAAAGTTTACATGTACAATTCTACAATGTACATTACATTTCTACATGTACAATCTACATGTACAATTACAATTCTACATGTACATTATCTGCAAATAGAGATAGTGTTAGTTTTTAACTTTCTGATTTTTAAATGTTCTTTTCCTTCTTACTGCAATGGCTAGTACTTCAAGTAAATTATTGATGAAAAGTGGTGAGAATGCGTTCCTTTTCCTGTTTTTCAATCTTGAAGGAAAATATTAAATATTTCAATATTAGGTACAATATAAGCTTTAGTGTTTTTTCCTGAATGTCATTGATCAAGTTGAGGAGATTCCTCCCTATTACTATTACAATTACAATGGCATTTTAACTTTTTTAAACCACGAACAGATGGCATATTTTGTCAAACACTTTTTTAAAAGTCCTTGAAATGATTACCTGTTTTTTTTTTTTTTTCCCTTAATTTTGTTAATATGATGAGTTGCACTGATTACTTTAAGAGTACTGAACAGTTTTGCATTGTGGGGATAAATTCTGCTCACCCCAGTCTTCTCATATGTTTTGGATTTGGAGTTGCAGTTTCTTTGTAAAGGATTTCTTTTATTTTTGCTTATGAGTGCTGTTGGTGTGAAACTTACTTTCTGTGTAATATCTTTTCCTGGTTTTATTTTCAAATATATACTGATCTCATGAAACAAATTGATAAATGTTTCCTCCTTTACTATTTTCTGCAAGAGTTTGTAAAAGACATTATTTCTTCTTTAAATAGAAGAATTCACCAGTGAAATCACTGTTCTGAACTTTTTTTGAGGAAAGGTTTTGATAAATTCTATTTCTTTAATAGACTTAGGGATAATGATAATTTATGTTTCTCTTGCATCACCTCTAGTAGGTTGTATTTTCAAGGAATTTTTAAAAATTTAATTAAGGTTGTCCAACTTAACCTATAAGTTGATAAAATCTTCTTTCATTATCCTTTTAATACATACAGAATTTATGGTGACAGCTCCACCTTTATTCCTAATGCTGGTGATGTACAGTATCGCTTGATCTGGATTATTTTTAATCTGATAGAGGAATATTTTATCAATTTTGTTGCTCTCTGCAAAGACCCAAATTTTGACTTTTAAAATTTTTTCTCAATTATCTGTTTCTTTTATTTTGTAGATTTTTTTTGGTGGAAGTTGGCAAGTTGCTAAAAAAGCATTCAAAGTAGTGTAAGTATTGCCTTTCTTCTAGTTATATTCTGCATTCAATTTGCTTCTAGAGTATGTTCTGCAGTGCATTGGTGTAATTCTTAATATGGTTGGATGCATGTCTACCGTTTTGTATATATTTTTACTTACCTCCTCTGATTTTTGTACTTTGTCTTCCCTTTTCAGTTTTCTTTGGATTATTTGAATAATTTCAGGATAGAATATTGTTATATCTTTTGACTTTTTAGGTCTAACACTTTACATCATTCTTGCATTTTATATTTATTCAAAATATAGAAACAGCAACAACATAGGTCCTTTTAACTCCCCTACCTTCTGTAATTTATGAAAAACACATGTCAACATTTGATTTTTTACAGAACAGATATTTATGTCTTGAAAAGAAAATAAGAGGAAAGTTAACTATTTTATATACCTAGATATTTACTCTGGTGGCTCAGACAATGAAGAATCTGCATGCAATGCACGAGACCCAGTTTCTATCCCTGGATCAGGAAGATCCCTTGGAGAAGGGAATGGCTACCCACTTGAGTATTCTTGCCTGGAGAATTCCGTGTAGGCAGAGGAGCCTGGCAAGCTATAGTCCATGAGGTCACAGAGTTGGACACGACTGAGTGACTAACATTTAACTACGCATATACACATATATATTTACCACTTCTGATGTTGTTTATTCTTTTCTGATGCTCCGATTTTTCTTCTGGTATTATTTCCCTTGTGAATTACTTAAACATAATGTCTGAAATCACAAAATCACTAGCTGGAAACAGGAACACAAAGCAATATCTTCACTCATGTTCATTGCTGCATTATACAATAACAAAGACATTGAGAAACCTAATTGTATATCAACAGACAAGTATATAAGGAGAATATGTATAGGATACAATGATATATTATTCAGCCTTAAGAAAGAATAAAATAAGACCTTTTGTGACAAGGTGACAAGATGAATGAGCCTGGAAGACATTTTACTAAGTGAAATAAGCCAGACATATAAAGATAAATATTGCATGAACTGATTTATATGTGAAACCCCCCCCCCAAAAAAAAAAGCTAAACACAGAAACAGAGTAGAATGCTGCTCTACTAGTAACTGGAGCATAAAGAAAAGGGAGAATTTTTTTTAAAAAAGGAAAGAAAATGAAAGTAGAGTGATTGTTCCCAGGGATTGAAAAGAGGGAACCGTAGGTATTATTTTTTAATAGGTACAGAGTTTCATTGTTGCAAGATGGTTGTTCATGATGGTTGCACAATATGAATATACTTAACACAACCAAATTCTACACTGGAAAATGGTTAAGATAATAAATTTTGTTATGTGTATTTCATCAGAGTAAGAAAACTGGGAAATTGAATGAATTTAACAAAAATTATGAGGTAAATGATTTTAATATTTTTCCTTTTCATGCAGAAAGAGGTCATGAGAAAGTCACAGTGGAAACCGGTTCCAGGCAAGAAAAAATCCTATAAATTTTGCTATTTCATTGGCAAGAACTCATAATATAATGAAATAAAATAGCAATGGAGATAGATAATATACTTTGTCTGGGATGTTGATTCTAATGGATCTCTCCTCTTACCAGCTGTGTGTCAAAAGAAGCAGGAGCCAAGAGCATTGTGTGGCCTGTGACCCAATTTTCACTTATATGATATGTGAAGCAATTATTCTAGAATGTGGCCATTTTTTTTCTTACAATAATATAATTATTAGGACTATAGCATCCTGTTTCTAATACCATTTCTTCAACTTATTTTTTAATTTCAAGATGATTCAATTAAGGAATATATCAAATTAGTACATATACTGGACTTTATCTGACTACTCTTAAAACAGTTTTGGGCAGCGGGGTGCCTTTACTCTGCTGTTTTTCTATCTCTTTATAAGCATCTTTCTTGTGTAAGTGTAGGTCTTTATTTTATTCCGAAAAATGTAGAAGACTCAACAAAAAATCAATGCTTGTAATATATACATCTTTATCCCAGAGGAAGTGCTATTCTTTCTCCTAATATAGTATCATTTTCAAGTTTAGTTGTTTTGACAGCAAATGATGTATTCTAGTAAAACAGTATTTACTCTGTTTGATGAGATGGTCTTTGAACTTCATGGTTCCAAAATGTGTATCAGTTAGAGCTCCAGAGCAAACTATGGAAGTGTATAAAATCTTTATCTTCCTCCCTTCTTGATATTGTGCCCTCATATTGATTTGCTTCTTTCTCAATTATTTTATTTATGAATGTGAAGAAGTCAAAGGTAATTCCTATAAATGTATTTCACGGTTTACCTTGAGTTATCTCATTTGTGACTTACACCTTTTTCTTCAAACCCGATGATCATGATTTGTTCTTAAAACTTATCTTTCCAACTGAAAGCTTCATCAGTTATTCATCATCCCCTCTTATTGACTCTTTAACTTGTCAGGTTGTTGTAATTTATGCAGATATTCCTAATGAGTTAAGGAAATTTTATTCATCACACACCTCTGAAGTGATGACATTTTCCACATGGCTAATGTGAATGTTCTATCCACAATATATATATTCAGATCATTTGACTTAGATTTAATCTGCTGCCATTAAAGATTTGTCTCCTTTCCTTTCATGGAATTTAATTTAGGCCTTAAATAGAAATTCACAAAACACAATTTCTTCCATTCATCAGTTGATGAAAATTTTATAAATAGAGTAACACAGAAAAATTGTAATATATTACAATGCAGTAATCCAATATTCTCTAATTTAGTAATTGTGGCAATTCTATACCACATACCCTTTGCAATATAAAATTGAATATATGCAGTAGTTGAAAGCAAAATAAAACTTAACAAATCTCAATGAACTGAATAATAAAAGCCTAACTAGTTACAAAAGAGATCAGAACCATTTTTAAAAGGTGAACATGAGAAGAAACATTCCTGACAATTTTTCTCAACACAGTACATTCATTCATTTTAAGCCAACTTTCCTTTGGGGGAAAATAGGCTATGGACAGGACTACGCTGGTGGCTCAGCAGTGAAAAATCCAGCTGCAATGCAGGAGCCACAGGAGACGAGTGTTCAGTCCCTGGGTTGGGAAGATCCCCTGGAGAACATGGCAACCCACTCCAGTATTCTTGCCTGGAGAATTCCACACACAGAGGAGGCTGGTGGGTCACAGAGTTGAACACGGCTGACATGACTTAGCATGCATCTATGCTGTGGACAAAATTGAGACCTTAGACATGGTGCATTTGTATGCATGAGTTTATGTGTACCTAAATGCAATGTATGCATGCTTGTATGTGTGTGTAAGAATGTGTTTACCTTAATTGTGATAGAATTAGGTTTAAACATAAATTTTGAATTAATTGTGCATTTGATTTGTATTTACATTATGTTTTTATTGATCTCCCCTTTTATTTTTCAGAAGATCCTCAGGAAGAAAATGGTAAAATTTCTGAAAACTTGTTACTCACAGACTGCTCTCACATGATTGATTTCCTGAGCCCTTGAGATCCCCATGCTCTTAATCTACACAGCTTTCCTTGTCTTGTTTTTTCCTATGTCTCTCCCTTTCCCTTCTTAATTTTTAAGCTGCAGATCTTCAGATTATGTTCTTTCCTTAGTTTCTCTAATAATCTTTTTCAGCTCTCACTTTTTCTGCTCCATATAATTTTGTTCCTGTAATCATTAGTATTTTCTGTCTTTCTGTGATCTGTTATAGTTTCATTAAGAAGTTGTTGGGATGAAGAACATTCAGTGGAAAGGCACACTGTTTCCATTCTGTACATTTTTCCAGAACACATTGCAAGATGGGAACTCTGGCACATATCTCAAGTTTAAGGGCTCATTTTGGTGCCAATGAAATTTGCCCAAACTAAAAGAGATGAGAAGTGATCTCACATACTGAGTGAAATTTTTCCATCCTTTGTCCTTTCAAAGCCTATGAAATTTGTGTTAGAATCCACTAGACAATGAGAAATGAAGGCTTATTCTCTGTGACAGAACTTATTGTCCAAAGAATTCCAGGTGTAAAAATATTTCCCATGAGTATTCTCAGAATTTTTTTTTTAATCATAAACATTGTTTTGTGTTTGGGGTATTTTCAATGTCACATTTATCATTAATACAAACTGCAATTTCTATTAAACATATAAAGAAGAGTTCTATAGCACAAGCAGTGTTCAATCATAGTATATCTCTTAATTCTCAATTTTTCATGTGTAATGCATGGGCAACTATTATTGTAAGTTTTTTAAAAATATATTTCTTATACACATATACACTTCTTATAAGTTGAATGACCTCTTTTAATGATAGTTTTTCAATGGAAATTTTTTATTCAAAGAGAATTCAACTCAAGAATGTACTGATTTATCATGTATATAATCTTTATGTGACTATTGCCACAGATAGAGTCATGGACAGATGGGCAGTTTTATACTGTTCTTTTCAACTATTTCTAAGCATCTCTATTATGAATAGTGTGTATTTTCATTTTGTTCTGAAAGATGTAGGAGGTAAAATACAAGACCAAGGATTGATATATCTTGTATCCCAGAGAAACAGAATAGCACTTCAGTCTCCTTACTTGTGTGTTGTATTTGCAATCTTGTTCCTTTTCCTATAAGGGGTATAAGGAAATAAAACACACACACAGTTTTTCTCTGATTGGTGAGATGGTTTTCAATCTTTTAGTACCAATTTTGAGAAACGTGTGCCAGTTAGAATCGCAGTGGGAACTGTAACAGTCTTTGAAAGTCTGGCTTCCTTTCTTCCTGACATCGTGCCCTCATTTTTAATTAATTGTTTCTTTCTTGCTTTTATTTTCTCAATAAATATGAAGAAGAAAGTGGCAAATCACATTAATGTATTTCTCTGTGTACATATTCAAAGTATTATCTCCTTTTTGTATTTTCTCTAAACCCCTTAATTCATCATTCTCATTGGACTTACATATGTTTATTTTCTCCAACCTTATCTTTACCCTGATAGTTGCCATCATCATTTGCTATTCAAATACCCAACTTTGTTTCTTCTTTGATTTGTCATTTTGTTGCAATCTATGCAGATATTCCTGTCAAGGCAGAAAATTTATTAAACATATACAGCTAAAGTATTGGCACTTCTTATAATGCAGATGGGAAAGTTTGGTCCAAGATATGTCAGGTCATTTGATTTAAACCGTTACAGTTACATTTCACTGCCAGCTAACACTTCATTTCCTTCTTTTCATGGAATTTTAATAATAAGAACATTAGTTAGGCATTTATTAAAAACAGAAACTTACAAAACACAGGTTATGTATGTATCAGTTGATTAAAATGTGAATTGAGTTGCTCAGGTAAATTTCTCTGTAGTATCTCTGGAAGCAGTGCTTCAAGTTCCTCTTGTCTAGTATTTATTGTGGAAAACAGATTGTATAATAAATAGAATCAATACAGTCCATGTAAATTGAAAACCAGTGTAGTTATGAAATCATACAAATTGAATAATAAAACCCTAAGTAATGGCTAAAAGGATAAGGAACATTTTAAAAGGCAACCATGGGAACTACTATTCCTAAAAGTTTCTCGCAGATCACTAAATTCACTAATTTAATAACATTTTTATTTCAGGGAGTATGCCCTCAGGGTAAAACTGGCCCTATATCACAGCATTTGTGTGTGTGTGTGTGTGTGTGTGTGTGTGCGCATCATTGTCCTCATTGGTTTATATTACGTATAAATTTTGCATTAAATTAGAATTTATTCACATTCTCCATGATATTTATATTGCTCTTTCCATTTTCATTTCAGAACAACATTGGACATCATATGGTAAATTTTCTGAAATCCTGTAAACCTTCTCCCCACCTCAGTAGAATGACTGCTCTCTTGCTGCCTTAGCATTCTCTGCTTTTTAATCTGATGTCAGTCACCTGTTCTCACTTCTCCTGGGGGTCTACTTTACTTTCTCAATTAACATCTTACAGACTTTTCCCAAATTAAGTTTCTCTTCTTACAACCTCCCTCTTTCTGTATTTTCCATATTCCTTTCTTTTCATTCCAAAGTTCTCTTTCCCTATGACATTAGCCTTTTCTGTTTACCAAGCATTTGCTATGATTTCACTAAGAAGGCGGTGAGATAAAGGTCACTAGTCTGATAGGGATATCATTTCCATTTTGTACCTTTTCCTGGAACACATCCAATATTAGAACTCCTGTCACAGAGGCCAGGTGCGTGGGCCAGTTTTTATACCACTGATGTTTTAATAATCTAAGAGATGAGAGAAGACTCTCATTTGCTGATTTCAGTTTGTTTATCTAAAAAGGCATGTGTAAATTCTGATATTGTGCATTAGTCAAAGCTGAACTTGAGCCTCATATTCCACTGGTAGAGTGTAAAACCCAACATTCCAAAGTATATAAATATTTGGACTTTCCAGGTGACTCAGTGTTAAAAATACACCTGCTAATGCAGGACATTTAGGTTCGGTCCCTGGGTGGAGAAGGTCCCATGGAGAAGGAAATGGCAACCCACCACAGCATTCTTGCCTAGGAAATTACTCAGACAGAGGAGGCTGGTGGACTACAGTCCATGGGGTTGCAAAGGAGTTCAACATGACTCAGTTACTAAACAGCAACAATAACATCTAGAATATATAAAGAACACTTACAAAGTATATGAATATCCTTTCATAATTCTCAGGGAAATTTTTATGTATGTAACAGTGCTGTTTTTTTTTTTTCCTTTGCAATGAAACAATTTACCATTATTCAACTTCAGCTCTTATTTTGTATTTGTAGAAAGAATTTAATTCACAGGGTATGTTCAATTGCTATGTGCCTCTCAGACCATGAAGAATTCTTCCTGCAATGCAGGAGATCCGGGTTCAGTCACTTGGTCTGGAAGATCCCCTGGAGGAGGAAATGGCAGCCCACTCCAGATTCTTGCCTGGAGAATCCCGTGGACAGATGAGCCTGGAAGGCTACAGTCCATGGGTTCACAAAGAGGCAGACACAACTGAACGACTAACATTTTTACTATTCTGATTTCTCAATTTTTCTTGTGAAAGACATAGAAATCATTGCTGTGGGATTTTGCCTAATATATGGTCTTACAATACAAATATAATGCAATTAGAACTTTAACAGGTTCCATGTATTTTTATTTTTAAATAATTTCTGTTTCAAAGGAAATTCAACTTTATACTGATTTAATGTTTCAATGAAGCTGTCTGTAATGCACAGATTATTGGGCAATGGTGGCTTTGATCTATTCTTTCTCTTTGCAAGTTATCTTTTTTTGGTTATGAATGCATGTTTTCCTTTTATTCTGAAAAAGGTGGAAAGCCCAATACAAACCAATGATTGGCATATCCCATATGCTTTAACCCAGAGGGAGGGCTATCCTACTGCCTTGCAGTCTATAATTATCTATTTATCCCTTTGTCATCAGGAGGTGCCTCATGTGCAGAAGTGCAATAAATCTTTATTTGATTGATGAGATGGTCTTTGAACATTGCAGTGTGTATTCTCAGAATACAACTCTCAGAAACAACTTTGGAAGTATTTGAAAGTTTTGTCCTCCTTCTTTCTGACATCATGACTAATTTTGAATAAATTGTTTCTTTCTTTTTTTAATTGAAAAATGTGAAGGGGAGCAAGGTAAGTCCTATAAGTGTGTTTCCCTATGTATGTAAACATCATTGCATCTGTTACTTGTGCCTTTCACTTCAACTTCTAAAATTCATTTATCTCAACTCTAAGTTGGGAATATTTTACATGTTTTTTTTTTTTTCTTTCTGGATCTTATCTTTGCAACTAAGGGTTTCATCTTATTCGGTATTAAATTATTTCCTGACATTGTTATTTGATTTGTCCTGTTATTATAATGAATGCAGGCATTCCTTTTCAGCCAAGTACATTTTATTAATCCTATTCCTCTGAAGCCATTAGGTTTTTCAAAGTAGCTGAAGTGAAAGTTTTGTCCTAAATAAACCTAAGTTGCTTGATTTAGATCCACTTCACAGTCGTTATTTTATTTTTCTTCTCAAGGAACTTAAGAGAAATTTTATTTAGGAAAAGAGAACTTCAAATACACAGTGTTATGTATTCCTAGTTGATGAAAATATTTTTAATGGTGGAGCCCAGGTGATATATTCTATAGTACCACTAGAAGTAGTGGTAGATCCTCCAACTCAATGTTTGTGGCTACTTAACATCACTTAGATATAATAATCAAAATGAATGTACATATTAACTAAAAGGCAAAGTACTTATCACATCATACAAACTGAATGATAAAAGCCTAGCTATATCAAACAGGATGAGGAACTTTTTAAAAGATACTACAAGAACTGAAGTTTCTTAAAAGTTTTATCAAATCAGAATACTCATTCATTTTATTCCCATTTTCACTTTGAGAAAAACACTCTTTGGAAAAATTTGAGCTCTCAGCCACTGGATACACATATATTGTGAGAGTATGTGCATGTTCATGCAGTGGTATGTACATGTGTGTATTTGTGTGCACATCCATGTGGGTTCACTTTGAAATATAAGTTTTTCATTGCATTTAAATTGCCTTCCCAGTTTTATATTATATTTACTTTGATCTCTTTATTTTCTCTTTCAGAAAGACCTGGAATGAGAGTAGGTAAGTTTTCAAAACATCTGTTGCTCCCAACTCCATTAAAATGGTGGTTTCTCATTGCATTAACATTTTTTGCCTTTTAATCTGTATCTATTAATGGCCTGCTCATCTCCTGAATGTCTACATTTCCCTCCCAATTAAACAATTATGCACTTCTTTCTTAAGTGACCTAAAGTTAGTGTCATTTTAGTTTCTCAAACTTCCTTTATTTTCCATTCCTGCTTTTAAAATTCCAAACCATTCTTTACCTGTGGATATTGGCTTTTCCAGACACTTGCAGTCATTTCACTGAGTAGTTGGTGAGAAAAAGGGCATTAGTTTGATAGGTACATTTTGTTTTCCCTTCTGAAACACATCCAATGATAGGATGTCCATCACATATATCGGGTTCAAGGAACCATTTCTATGGCAATGATACTAACCAAACATTTAGAGATCAGAGAAGATGTCTATCATGTGAGTAATGTTTTTCCATATATTGTCCACTCAGACATGAGTAAATATCAATTATTAATTAATTTGAATTTGAAGCTCATTTATCCAGTTCTCTTTACCAAATTGTCCAAGCATTTTCAGGTATACAAATAATTTTACATGTTTCTCCTGGAAAATATTGCCTGAAGTTCAGAAGCGTTATGACTCCAGTTTGGTTCTCTACTCAGGATTGCTTTGGCAATTCTGGGTCTTCTGTCGTTTCACAGAAATTTCAGTATTACTTGCTATAGTTCTGTGAAAAATGTCAGAGGTAATTTTTAGGGATCACATTAAACTTTTTATTGCTTTGTGTAGTATGGACATTTTCAGAGAAGGCAATGGCATCCCACTCCAATATTCTTGCCTGGAAAATCCCATGGAAGGAGGATCCTGGTGGGCTGCAGTCCATGGGGTCGCAAAGAGTCGGAGACAACTG